>CM077285.1:5172496-5302496 GCA_039654925.1 Anguilla pacifica | reverse complement strand
CTAGTTTTTGAATGAGGTGTGCTTAAGAGTTGGAGTGAAAAGCCTACAAGGACAGCTGATTTCCAGGAACAGGGTTGGGCAGCCCTGTTCTAAATCTATGCCTAATATGGCTCAGGTCACATATTCTAATGCTTACAGTAAACCCAAAAAGCAAGGACACTGAATCACTTTTGCGTGTGTCACCACCGAGAAGAAACAAAGGTGTTGTCTGATTGCCGGCCATGTCCCCAGCCCATTGACACCAGGTGATTGACATCTCGTTGTCATGACGCGTCGCTGTCGGTGACAGTGGCTCGAAACCGGAGGACACTTCACTCTGGTGTTCGTGCAAGTCTTTCCGAAGCCTTCGGTGATGAGTTGTCCTCCTGAGCAAAGTGTGCAGTGGGCTCCAAAACGAGCACTGATGGCACTGGATCTCATCCACTCACTTGGCTCATCTCATGATGGACTGGCCAATCAGGCCTGGACTATATGGGCATGTGCCAACAGTGGGCCACGCCTCCTTAACTCAGCCCCACCCATTATGGTAAATGGTACTGTTGTCTATAATCATGTACAACAGCCCTGGGCCATATACTGTATGTATATGAAATGCCCCAACTCTTTAGATGCCTGTAAAATTTTAAAAACCCCACGTCAGGTCCCTGATAAAAATAAAAAAAATTACTCAACAAAACTTACAATGATATAAAGTAATTATGTTCTGAATATCAGTGTGAATACAGACATGTAATTTCAGAATGAAACTGTTGCTTAAATTGTATCAATGTTTGCATCTAAATGGTACTTGTCATATTTTTTTCTTCAAACATTATGCTTGGATGTAATTAAGTCACCAGCTGTTCGGTTCACCTGCATTGTGGTTACCTGCGACCTCCCATTTGTTAGATTGTTTTTTCTTTTTTCTTTTTTTTTGCTTCTGTTCTTTTTACCGTATGCTGCTGCTGCTAAGTATTTTCTGAGCAGAGCCACTCCCTACCACAGAGAGCCCTGCGCCTGGAGCATTAACCCTTTGAAGAGTTGGGTTTTTTTTCTCTCTTTCTTTTTTTGGAATGTTTTTTTTTTTTAATCAGAATTCTACGTCAGTGTTCTAGAACTCCGTCGCTTTCACAGTCACCAGCGGCGATTGTCACATCGGCATCAGAATGTTCAGTTGCGAACATTCTAACGGCATGTTTGTGATGTCACACCTCTAAGGGGTTAATCCTGACCCAGAAAGTGCAGGCGCTCCGCAGGAGAGACGGGGCCTAATCGCCGGGCATGCTGGGACGGCCTCGCTGCCGCGCGATGGACTGCGCGTACGGAACGGTGAGGGAGAAGATTCTCTCTCTCTCTCTCTCTCTCTGTCTCTCTCTCTTTCTGTCTCTTTCTTTCTCTCTATCTCTCTCTCTCAGCGTTTTAGGGGTGTGGAGGTCAAACTCGGACAACATGTTGAATACCACCGGGTTCATTCTATCTCACCCTGGTATGTCGTGTAGGCCTCGGCGATATTGCACTTATGCGGTATTATGGGATGGCCAAAATGCAGTGATTCAGCTTTGCTCATCGTCGTGACCAGCAGCCATTTCACAGATACATCAGATAGGTATTAATGCCCTTGAGAGAAAAAAAAAACCATTGCTCTCTCTCTCTGTATATATGTATATATATATATAATGTTATTACATTTTATTTTTCCTCTAGAAGCTCTTTAGAAAGCCAATTATTTATCCTTCTGGATCAGCTGATGCACTTTCCTGAGGTGAAGTAGCTCGTCGTGGTGAAATAATTGAATCAGAATAACAGAAATGCCTCCATAAAATGAGCAGTTCTGAGGTACAGTATTCTGCCTCTGCGTCTTTCTCCTGCCCACAAAGCTCGCTCCTCATATGAATTTTTTTTTTTTTCAACTGGAAATAAATTTGTGTCCATCTTACAGGACCCCCCCTCCTCCTCTCTCCTCCCATCCCTCTCTCTCTCTCCATCCTCTCTCCTTCTTCTCTCCCTCTCTCCCGTGCATAAATCGCGTCAGGCCTGAAGCGGGGGTGGGAGCTGGGTGCTGAGGACCAGAGGCTGTCACCATTCATTACCAGGAGACGTGCCTCGCGGCTCCGCGGCATTAAAATGGTAATTCTGCCGATGCCGTCGCGCGCGGAGGGCCCCCTTCATAAGCGCCTTTCATCCAGGTGCTTTAAAGCAGCCGCGGACGCCAACAAGCAAATAAAGCCTACCTCTTTTTTTTCCTTTCTTTTTTTTTTTTTTGCCATGATCTGATTGGCGGTCTAGCTGCCATGCCTGTTCTAGAAGCAGGTGCGGCGGGGGGGGCAAACTGTGAAATGTCAGGAAATCAAAGGCAAGTCAGTGATTCTGCTTTCCACTGGTTGGAGTCCAAGCACCCTGCCAATGGAAAGGAAAATAGAAAAATATATATATAAATAATAATATGAGCCTCCTATCATTTACATGCACAGGCTCATATACCTAGTGTATGTTTATAGTTCAATGGTGTGCGTTTGTGTGGCTTCTGTCACATTCAGAATGTCCTCTGGAAGCCTTCAGGCTCACGTCCAGCTTAAAGCAGCCCTCCTCACTCCAGCGACAAGCTCAGACAGTCGCGCTGGCAAAGGTGACATATACTTGCTAAAGGAAGCCGCGCGCATTTCAGAGGATGCAGTGCGCGTTAGTCGGCGCTCTCCTCTCCCGAGTCGATGGAGGACACTGCATGCCTCTGATTAACAGGAAACACAACTTGGAAATCTTTAAATACACACGACACGCAGTAAGCACGCGGTTACGCGAAAACGACACCGCCATTGCGCATGTAATATCCACGCGCCATTGGCCCTCCCAGTCACCGGATCTGATCCCGAGCCTGTGTTTATGAGCTGTTCCGGAAGGCCGCCCGAGGCTGAAGTTTTGCGCTTCCATTTACCACCGTAAGTGTGAGCTTTATTGATTTCCTCGTGGAAAAGTGGTGCGATATTCCTCCTGCGGAATTCCAGACGCAGGTGGACTCTGTGCCGCGGTGCTTATAGGCTGTACTGGCCAAGGGGTGGGCCTACACCCAATAAATAGACTTCACTTCAGTGCCTCACTTTTTTTTTTTAATCCCTACCTGTCTGTGCTGTATACATGTAGGAAGATGGGAAATTGTACCTTGAGGCAGCGAAGGACAGTGATTAAAATAAACAAAAAATAAGTGGCACGTTAGCCCCTTAAACACCAGTTCAGATTTCACAGTAAATTTCTGTACACAAGCCATGTGTATGTTTATTTCTACATTTGCACAGCAGACGGCCAGTAATTTACTTTCAGTTTTAGCTCTAAAAGAGTAGATCTGAGTAGTAGTGCTGACACTGTGGGAGTGAGAGAAGCACAAACCCTGAGGTGGACTGATTTATTCGCGATATACTGCCGGTACAGCCCACTCCAGGCCGCGCCTCGGTCGTGCAGAGGGAGCCTCCAGCAGACTTCCCACCGCCAAAACCCACTGCTCTCTCCCTCCTCTTCTCCTCCCCTTCCCTCCTCCTCCTCCTCCTCCTCCTCCCCTTCCCCCTCCTCCTCCCTCGTTCTGTCAGGTCAGTGCTTTGCAGCCGCACTTTGCACGATCCGGCGCCTCTCCTCAAACACAGCGGCAGCTAAAGGAAGCGGAACCACCCCCAGCCGTCCACGCCACAAACCCTACCAGCAGCAGTCTCTAAGCTCAGCGGACCCACACAGCCACACGTTTACGTAACACCCGCTCTGACTCACGGCTGCCTCCGCTGGATAGAATGCGAACAGCCGCTTTATTTTAATTTTAAAAAAATGTCCCCTTGTGTCGCAATTGGCTCTGGACCGCTAAATGACTTATAGCACAAATATGTTCGCATGCGTCATTTCATACATTTTAGCGATGCTTCACTCCCATTTAATTTTTTTTTTTTTAATGCAAGCTTCTTACGTACCATGGTCAATTCTGAAGTGCATTGAAGATGATGCACTTCCGAAATAATTTGGCTACTTTTCATATGAGCGGGTGAGCACTGGACTAAATGTATTTCGAATACGTTGAAGAAGAATACGTTGGTCTTCGATTTTGACATAAATTTAAAAACGAAGACACCGTCTCAGCTGTCCTATTCTTCAAACACTATGCGCGCACGCGACGCGGCTCGCGAAATGACAGCTTCGTGTGGAGAAGCACTGTCATATTTTGTCAAGAACAATATCCCAATATCGTTGCTACTGTAAAACAAATACGTTGTTCATCTACTTTGCATGGATAAGCCATTAAAATGATGGAACTGTGGGTAACTAGTGCAACTAGTGGATATAATGTACATCTTGTGGCTCTGTACTGTAATAAGAACCCTCATGCAAATGAACTGGTGAAATTTATTCAGTACGTAGCGGGGGTAGCAATATCACTCTTTGCAACTGTGAAACTATGAAGACTAAGTTTTTCAATCTGTTGCTAGTAGCCTACCATACGAGGGTGAAGGCAATATTCACAGACGAGCGCACATACGCGAAGAACGTGACGCACACACGCGAGAAACGTGACGCACACGTTGACGTTTGCCGAGCAGCTGAAAGAGGTCGCTTTGCAAGCAAAAATAAAATTCAGTCGATTCGGGCCATGCTAAAGTTCGGCCAGTTAATCATTCAGAGGGACACGAGAACTTGTGCTTTATGCACGAAAACTCCCGCAAACACGGAGACCTAGGCAACTGTACTGCGCAGTCTTGGTAAGACCGACCGTGATATCCCACTGCGCTGTGCACATGAACGTGTGATGCATTGTAATTCAAATAAGATCAGATACTCATATCTAGAGCAACCTATAAAACGTAGGCCTAAACACCAGAACAAAGAGATACTGAGACGACTGTTGTTGTAGGCTATAATCTTAAGTGTTTGAGGGCTAGAAACTACAGAAATTTCTAGACTAAAGCGGTCTTCGAAGGTTGGCAGAACAGGAGCAATGCTGTGGGTGGTGGACCTGTGTAGGGGAAGCAAACTAACTATCAGAAAACTACGTGAACACTTGTTGTCAGGCAGAAAAACCAGAGTTTCCACCAATCTTTTTTCCCATTTATGAATGCACTGAATAGAGAGAGTGTGATGATGAAAAAAGAGCAAAGAACAGAACACTCTGTAACAAGTTTCACTCAAAAGCACAAAAGCAGCGTGGGGAAACTGGTCTACTAAATAGCGCCAACCACAAGAAAGGACCGTCACAGCCGCATAGCCTGCCGTCTCTCTACAACGGCACCAGGCCAGAACCTCACAGGATGCATTGTGGGAAACGTGACGCCGCACAAATCCTGGCTGTTCCGCAGCTCCGCTGCCTTGCTTTCTTTTCTTTTTCACCTTCGGCATCTGACAGGGCGGAGGCCACCGCGCGCCACTCGAGCGTGCAGCATTTGTAAACATGCGTGCAGATCTGTCATTTAAGGCTGATTAAAAATGGCATACACTGTTAGGTGTGTATGTATGTTTCGCCCCCATCGCCTATGCTAATTAGGAACCATCCACACCTGCCCTAAATGGGAAACGACGGCACCTGTGCCAATTGGGAACCGCCCTCACCTGGCATTTTGGAGCCTAATAAATTCTGGCCAGCTCTTCACAAGTGTATTCCTGTTTTTGCAGCGGGCTTACGTGATCGTGGTGCCGCTTATATTATTTATTTATTTATTTTTTAAAGTACTTTATTTCTCTGCTTTTAGCTTCATTTAGTGGATGGTTAAGGTTTGATTTTGGTTGTTTTTATTTTAGTTGCTTGAGGGAAGGTTGGGGCACAATGGGTCTGCCTTCAATACCCACAGCTCTTTTTTTCTAGCTGTTAGCCCACTTTTGCGTGTTCCTTTTGGGCCATTTTGGTTCATAAAAGTAGTCTACCAAGATCTGACTCTAGCTGCTGTGTATTAAGTGCTAGCACCAGCATACCAAGGTCTGGCTCACTCGGGCTCCAGCCTTTGTCCATAGAGAAGTGTGATGAAAAGCATGTGTCCTGGCTGCAGTATTACCCTAGCTGCACTGCTCTCTGGTTAAACGCGTACATTTGCATGCTGAAAACTTGTTACTTGTAGTCCCAGCTGTGTTCGAACATCCTTTTAACGGAAAGCAATGAGTATATTAAATAACCAATCGCGTTCATTCTTTACACGAGTTGGGGGGGAAAAACCTTTTGGCAAATGAAATGTAAGTAGTAAAAAAAAAAGTGTGGCGGTTTGAAAGGACTGCTTTTGGCACTTCGCTTATTTTCGTGTTAAGTTCAATTTGACTGTCTACGAAGAGTGAAAGCAGGGCTAGGGTCCCTATTTGTACAGCAAAAATGTAAATTTTTTTCATTCTCCGGTGGATTTTCAGCAACGTTGGCACACGACTGCACATAAACGCTAAAAAGCCCCGTCGTTTTTCCCTTGTGGTATCCTGTTTTACGCTTCCAAAAAATCCATCTATAGTTCTATGTATGCCCCAGACAGAGGCGCTGTCGAGCTTACAAGCCCTTTGTCCTCGGCTGAACTGCGAGAAGTCCGTACACTTGTACCAACGAAATGGTTGTAAGGTGCACACCGCAGCGACTGGCCACCTCTGACACTGACGTTCTTGCCCTCGACGTGCCAGAGGCCAGCTCCCGACTTATCTGTTTGTCGTGGCCTCTAAAACAGACTTCTATATTCTTTGCTCACCATTCAACAGCTGATAACCAACAGAAATGGCACGTGACAATCGTGCCTCTGCAAAAGACCACATCAGCAGTCAGAATCGATCATGTGACAATAGTAAGGCGCGTGCATTTTCCCGACCGCTGTGAGTCAATGCGAAAAGAATGTTTGGAACCGTTTCCGGCACGTGTTCTTCATGCCATTTTCCATTATTTTATAAACTACATATTTATTCATATCCATGTCCCACAATTTATGGGAGAGTAACAGTAAACCATAATTAGAAAAATGAAGTTAATTTTATAATCCCAAGTGACTAACCCGTGATGTTGTGTTGGTGGATGTTTTAATAAAGCTTTTTCGGAGAATTTCATTTTGCAGGACATAGCATGTATTAATTATGGATGTACACATGTGCGCACAGAAATACATACTCAATATATAAATATATATGCGCAAGCACACAGAAGCCTTGATTTTATTTTATACTCCGTGCCTGTACGCCAGACAGTTCTCAGGATGCAGGGAAAGCCTTGCACAGCCTCGTATCCCCAGGGGGGAGAGAGCGGGCGACTCTGCCAGCATTACTTCTGCTGGGCTGCAACTCGAGAGCTCAAACCACCAGCCTACTCATGAATATTTAAACCGGGGCCCGTGTCTTTCTGGCGCGTGCATTACGCCGATATCCTTCAGCCGAGCCGAGGGGAAGCTGACAGGAGAGGTGGAGCTTCGTTTGCGGGGGGGGTGGGGTAGTGTTTTCCACACCGGAACCAAAACGGAAGGGAATTTTTCACCGTCCTTCTACAGCGGCAGCGTTGCACGGCAACCAAAAACAAAGGGATGTACTGTACCGTGAACAGTATTAGACATTTGATTTACCGGCTGCCCTTAAATGTTCCGGAATGTTAGACCGGCTTGGAGAGGATGGAAGATGGCATCTCACAAAACCTAATTTACTTCACTGCAGGGCTTCCAGGTAACAGGCACGCCATTTGGTTCGTGTATCAGTAAGACAGGAGATTGGTGCACCTATGATGGGGGAGCGATTAGGCGACTAAGGATAGACCATCATGGCTGATTCCGCAGAGCAGTTTACATACCAAGCAAAATTAAACTTACGCAAGTTGCTTTGGACAAAAGCATCGGCTAAAATATTGAAATTGTAGCATGTCCTAATATTTATGGATCTGTGCATCCAGATCACGTATAGACCCTGAATGTGGTGATCTCATATTGGACTTCGCTGCACCATCAGTCAGGGCAAAATCAAGAGCAGCCAGTCATGTTTTTCTCTTAAATTATTTTAATTTCTTGTGTACACTAAAAGTAAATTTACACACTAAAGTCTGAAAAGAACCAGGGCATGCATATTAACCTTTTTACAGGCTCTTCAAGTCTACTGTCTTTTTCCATAGGAATTTTCCCATACATTTTACGGCCCATAGTTGTACTGTACACGGTCTGGAGCCACAGCGAACTATGATTACATCCATTTCATCTTTACAATGTGCAAAATCCTCCTTAAAACAGGTTTACAGTGGCAAAACGGGAAAGGAAAAACATGGAAAAACGAACAACAAAAGGTGGACACAGCCAACGAAGCGAAAAGCACTCGTAACAAAGTCAAAAGTAACCGGAAACATGGAAGTGGATATTGGTCCCTCGTTCCTTGTGATTGAGTTGATTATCACCGTCTTAAGCTCCTTCAAAAGGTTAATACTTCTAAAGCACTCTAATGTCAGTGGTTTGTTCCGTAGTAAATTCCCTCCCTCCCAAAAAAAACCTCCACAAAAACATTTATCTGTGCCAATCAGGCGTTTTTCAGAGTCACATTGGGTTGCTCTTTCTTACGTATCAAACCCACAATCAAGACTAAACAAAAAAAAAATTACACAATAAAGATGGAACTTGTACGCATGAAGAAATAAAGTTTAGGGTAAAATCTACAGAGAGTAAAACAAACGAGAAATTTAAAACTAAGGCAATTAACACAAGGAAACATTCCACTGGATTTCGCAGGCAGGCTGGTTTCAAGTCTTAGATATTTATAGATTTTCTCTAATTCACGTTTTTGTACTCGTGCCTTGCAAAAAGACTTCAACCGGCATTATCTCACAATGACAAACATTTACACCCCCAGCACAGGAAAAAAAAAAGTAACAATCTTCCAAAAAAAAAAAAAAAAAAACTGAAGCACTGCTCATCCCTGATTATTTACAGATTAATTCCCCGAATATAAACAAGACTTACTTCATAGGACTTCGGTCTATAAATAAATATATGCTTTTATTTTTCATAATCACTGTTATTACACCGTCTGTGCGGAGCGCGTTTACGGACAGACAGACAGACGGACGGACGGACACTTCCGCAGTTGTCTGTCCTGCCCTTCTTCATTCAGAGGATAACGGGTGTATGAAAAACTTCATTAAAACAATATTACATTTAAAAAAAGAACAGAATCAGACAGGGGAAAATAAAGAGTGATAAAAAATGATTGAACAGATGGGAGATGGAGGTGGGAAGAGGCGGTGGGGGGGCGGGGTCAGGGTGTCAGTCGGGCGAGGGGGCGGAGCATCCCAGCGGGGTCAGCGTGGTGGGGAACATCAGCACCTTGGCCTGCATGAAGGAGAGGTCAGGGAGCCCGGCGATCACCTTGGCTGCCTCCTCACTCAGGTTCTCCTCCTTCTTGGGTTTCCTGTGGGTACCGGGAGGAGAGAGGGAGGGCCAGAGAGGTAGAGGGAGATGGAGGGAGAGGGAGAGAGATGGAGGGACACAGGGGCAGAGAAAGTGAGAGGGCGTGAAAATGGAGAAAGACATGATGAGTAATAGATGGGGAGGGAAAGAGAAAGAGAGAAAGAGGGTGGGAGACAGAGTGAGGGAAGAGAAAAAGACAGAGAGAAACAGCTGTTACCCACAGACCTCCCACACGGCAGCTCCACCCCTCCCTCCCTCCTTCCCTCTACCCCTCCCTCTCTCCCTCCCTGCCTCAGCCAGCTATCACAGATTCCACCGTGACCCGTGAGCGGGCCCCCCAGCGCCCCCCCCCCCCTCCCTAAACCTCCAGCGTTCAGCATGTCCTTATCTCACCCAGCTAGCCACCTCATCTGAATTAACAAACACCTCCCCCCGCTCCCTCACACAAGCCCTGCACACTGCCAGATTCACTAATGTCTGGCTCCCCCTAGCGGTCCCCTGTGGAACTCTCCTGTGGAGAGTATTCCATCATGGCTGGTCAGCTTGTGTACTATGATAACTGTGCACAGAGCAAGACAGTATTTGCCTCTGGAAAAGTGGTGCATAAGTCTCCATTAACAGCAGCCCCAGGACCTCCGACAAAACACCCATTCAGGGGAAATGTACTCGGTGAATATGGGCCAAAAATATTAGTAATCTACAGAAACTTTATACAAACTTTTACTGCAGGGCTGCCCAACCCTGTTCTTGGAGATTTTCCATCCTGTAAATTTATTTCAGCCATAATTTGGCACCCCTGAGTCCACTAATTAGCAGCTCAACAAGAACTCCAGCTGTTGAATGGGGTGCTTTTTTAGGAGTGAAAACCTACAGGATGGTGTATCTCCTCAGACATGGTTGGGCAGCCCGGATTTGCATCAAAGATTACCCTAATTTGTTTAGCTGATGACCTTATACAAGGAAGAGCAGATACCATTTGGATTATACATATTTATACATGCAGCATCAAAGTGATGTACAGCAGTTATGTTGTTAGAACTACGTTTCCCAGGATGCATTGCAAACATGAGCATGCCGAGAGGGACGCTGACCTGGTGGAGGTGCTGGTCTTCTCCACGGTGGACATGAGTCGGGCGAAGGCGTCGGCGATGCGGCTGCCGGTGTTGCTGGTGTCCATCTTAGCAGTGGTCAGCTCGTAAAGCTCTGGGTCCACACCTTCGGCAGGCCAGAATGGAGCGGTCAGAGACAGCACACTCATTTAACCGCTCTAGCACACCCACTTACCCACTCCAACACACCCACTTACCCACTCCAGCACAGCCGTTTACCTACACCAGCACACCCGCATACCCACTCCAGCACACCCATTTAACACACACCACCACACCCAGCATACCCACTCCAGCACACCCGCATACCTACACCACCACACTGCTTACCCACTCCCAGCACATCCGTTTAACCCAATCCAACACACCCGCTTACTCCACTCCAGCACAGCCTCTTACCCACTCCAGCACACCCATTTACCCACTCCAACACATCTGCTTACCCACTCCAGCACACCTGTTTAACCCACCCCACGCCAAACCCACACCCATAACCCAACATGCTGACCTACAGCCAGACTCTTCAAACTATGCCACACCACATCACATCACACACACCATGCCACGCCACGCCAACACACTGCCCCACACCGTGCTACTGCCAGGCTCCAAAGACAGACAGCCACAAAGCAACAGACTCTGTTTAACCACACCATGCTAGGGGAAACGCACAGGTGCGCCAGTAAAAGGAGAAAGCGTGAGAGACCTATGGATTTTTTAATCAGACAAATCAAGAAGAGAAATGAAACTGTGTCGCCTGGGACCCTAGTCCAATACTTACACACACAATACAATCATAGCGCTCCTGTTTGACCAGACTACCTTTGAAGACCCTCATAGATCACTGTGTGATTGATATACTACTCAGCTCTACTGTGATTGGACAAAAGGCTAAATGACACACAAATGAGTGGAACCTCAATTGATTTGTAGCCGTAGGAAACCAGCTATTCAAGTCTGGCCTAAATTATGGGGACGGAATTTACTTTATTTAAGAGTGATGGCATTTCCATTCATTTGAAACTGTACCTCGTGACATATTAATTGGGACACCCCTGCTGTTAAAAGTCACTCCATCAACCAGGTGATCCGAGAACACGCAGTGTGTTAGACTAAAGAGGACAGCTAAAACAGGACAGACCCTGACATCACTTCCGGTGAGCTCCACAGCCTCCCCAGGTCAGTCTAATTACTTTTCTGTGATAAACTTCCAATCAGTTGAGTTCCTTATACAACGTTAAATGAAAGGTGCAGATTAATGCCCGGTCAGGAAGAATCAGCGATGGGTTCTTCATCCTCTGGGGAGGCCATGCCAGCGTCACAGGAAGCGACGGCCCACAGGGGGCGGCCATGTTAACGGCCCTTCCGCAAAACAGGAAGTGGCAGACAGGAAGTGGGTGGGCGGGCGGGGCCACACGCTCGCTGACCTGGGATAGAGGTGGCGCTGCTAGAGCTAGAGTCGTCCACAGGTCCAAAGAAATCGAGGTTGAGCAGACAGGAGCCCCCGCTGGCTGGAGAGTGTAACAGCGGGCGGACAGACGGCGGGGGGTGGGGGGGGCAGAGATGGGGGGGGGGCAGGGGGGAGGGGTTACGCGTGGAAGAAGCAGGGGAAAGAGACGCACTTTACACATGCAGCTTCTCTCATTAGTACAGGAGAACACACAAGAGTGAGCAAAACGGCCGACACAAGAGCTGACCGATGGTTAATGAGGAAGAGAAGAACATCTCTAAAGAGCAAAAGAATCGGTTAGTGCTGCCAGACAGAATCGGTCACAGGAGAATTTCACACGTACAGATAACGTGATTCGGTTGCTTGGGTTCATTCGTGGTTTACGTTCAGATCATTAACGGGAAACGGTGCCGATCCCAACCGGGATGAAAACGGTGACGACACCGGGGAAGGCCACCGTTATTAAAACGGGAGTTCCTGTAAGGTTCGTTAGCGTATCACGGCACCGTTTCCCTTTAATGGAACAAAGATCATCACACAGAGAACAAAGATGGTGCTCTAATATGCGGGGGCTGAAATGAGATAACCCAGCTTTCTGTCAGGTGATGGCACCTTGTTACACCTTTTACCTGAGGAGTAAGTGAGCACATATAATTACAGAGACACAGACCCTCCCATCTGGGACTGGCTCCACCATAGAGGCACGTACCATCGAGAGGGTTCGTAAGGCCACTGCTGCTCCAGTCAAACTGGACAGGCGGGAGCGCCTCCTGGTGGGGGGGGGGGGGGGGGGGAGAACAAACAGCAACGACAAAAAACACGTGAGGCCCAAACCCAGGCAAGGTGTCCGCCAACTACAGGTCCATTAAACGCACAAAGACCGCCTCGTGCGAGCGGTGTAGACTGGGCCTGAATCCCAGCCTCTGCCTCGCCCGCTAAGGTGAGACACGTTACAGCGCACGGACACGCGTGTGCGCCGCTTAGCGTTTAGCGGACACGCGCGGGGCCGAACCCGCCGAGCCGCGGGAGAGACGCCGCCGCCGCCGCCGCGGCACGCTCACCTGGCCGGGGTCCGGCGAGCTCATCTCGCTCATCTCCGGGGACGGCAGCGGCGGAGGCGGGGCTTGTGCTATGGAGGCGATCTTCTCCGCGGCGGAGATGGGCTTCACCGGCTCTTTGGTGGGCTCCAGCATGCCCTGCCAAAACCGCACACGGGAGAGAGAGAGAGAGAGGGAGAGAGAGAGAGAGAGTGTGAGGGAGGGAGAAAGCGAGGGAGGACGGAGAGAGAGAGAAAAGGTGGGGGAGGATGGGGGAGGGTGTGAAGAAAGGGGTGGAACAGTGGGAAGAGGAGAAAGTGTGAGGGAGGGAAAAAGTGTGGGAGGACAGAGAGAGAAAAGAACAGGAGGGAGAAAGAGAGAGTGTGAGAGACAGTGCACAGACAGTGGAAACTTGGGGAGGGGAAAGAGCTGGCACATGGGTTACAGGTACTGACAGCCTGACACCCCTACACTCTACACACACACACACACACACACTCACCAGGCTTGCTGCGTACATGGGCACTATAACCGGCTGCTTCTTCTGCCCTGTGAAGAGCTGAGAGAGAGGGAGAGAGAGAGAGACAGAGAGGGAGGGAGAGAGGGAGAGAGGGAGAAAGAGGGAGAGTGGTAGAGAGAGAGAGAAAGAGAGGGAGGGAGAGAGAGGGAGAGAGAGGGAGAAAGAGGGAGAAAGAGGGAGAGTGGTAGGGAGAGAGAGAAAGAGAGGGAGCGAGAGACAGACAGAAAATAAAATGGTGATACATAATAATCAGTATAGACAGTAATGTATTATTACTGTTATTTATTTCCTAATTTAGGCATGCCTATATGTACACACATGTATCACGGTTGCTATGTATGCACAGCACAGTTGTGGTTAATGGTGTTATGTGTCATACTCTGGGTCATAACTCACAATGTTGCGGGTGTCGATGCCCAGCGAGCAGAGCAGGGCCTTGTTGCTGTGGGAACCGCCCCACTGGTACCTCAGCCCCAGTGCATCATGGATCTCCAGCAGCTGCCGCCACACTCTGCCCAAGTCCCTGCACGAACGACAGCGCAGCGCGGTCACGTGACCCGACGGTCGCCATGACCACAGACCGCGGCTGCTTCCCATTCACAAAGTGGGCTACGGCTGTTATGCTAACAAAGAGGCCTCCTGTTCGGGGCAATAACGGTGGCAGACTCACTCGTGGGGTGCAGGGGTGTCCTTCCCCGCCTCCCCTCCCTCCTCCGCCTCCTCCGCCTCCTCCTCGTCCTCCTCAGGCCGGCTCGGCGGCTCCAGGAGGACCCTCAGGGTGAGCACCTCCTCGTCGTACTCCGGGGTAGGCGTGTCCGGGAACGCAGTGTGGAAGAGCCGCTCCAGCCTGCAGGCCAGCGACACCTGGAGGGGGGCAGAGACGGGGGGGGGGGGAAGGCTGTCAATACAATTCTTTAACTGAGAAACATTTTTCAGGCACAAAGTTGGCATCCAACATGCTGCAAACGCAAACACAGCACTAATCTACCCAATCCATCTGTTAGGGAGGCTAACCAGAGTGATGAGAACCATGTGACCCCCCCTCCCCACCATGGACCCACTCTGGATTTGTACACATATTGGGGGGGGGGGGGGGGGGGTTAAATATCAAGACACCTTTTTAAATTTTCGATTTAAGTTCAATGTTGTACCGTGAAACTCATTTTGGGAGAATTCCACAGCGTGCAAGGGATCTCTCTCATTCATGAATTTCAGACCGTAACAGTAACAAATGTACAGCCTCTCACAGTGAACCAAGTGAACCAAGAGGCACTCGAAACGAGCGGCCATTAAGGAATTACCCAGAACGCAACTGTGCTTCAGTCTGTCGTGAAATAAACAGCGCCGACAGTGAAACGCTCTCTCTGGCGAGAGGGAGAGAGGGGGAAACAATAAATAATTCACAGAGAACACAGAGCCCGGGACAGGAGGAGAACAGCGAGACACAGCCAGCCGGGAGCCACTTCCTGCGGGAGCACAGTGGAAACTGGAACACTAGGCCAGGACTTCGGCTGTAACGAGAGGGGAGAGGGGGTCCCGGAAGTGGAGAGGGGGGGTTCCAAAAGGTCCCAGGATGAGAGAGGGGGGTCCTGGAAGGGAAGGTGGGGGTCTCGGAAGGGGAGACGGTCTCCTGGTCTGCTGGCAGGGAGGATCGCGAGGACGGTTCGCGGGATCACCGGAGAGCCTGGCGGTGCTGAGCGAGCCCAGCCCCTCTCAGGGGTCTGATAACGGGTACAGGCCCCGCCTTCCAAAACCAGCCATCCAAACACATCCCGGTTAACCGCGCTTTTTAAAAATACCGGCACAGAGGGCAGCACCCACGGCTGCTCCGCTCCCGTTCCTCCATCTGCTCCTCACCACAACACCGGCTGCTCTCTCACACCTGCCGCACACCTCTCCCACACTCCCGCCTGCTTCCCACCCGCACACTCTGGGGCTGCGTGTGTGGAGACGAGCACCACAGGTCTTGTTTTCCTCCTGGGGATCGTGGCTGAATGGCGGGCTGTTTGCGTGTTTATAGCGTCCTCACCTCATCTGACTCCCTGATGAACAGCTCTGTTTACTCTTTATTAATAACTCTTGTGTGGGTGACCAGCACCCACGACATGGACACACACACACCAGGAGGATTCTGGGAAAGAGAGGGAAATGCAGACGAGCCAAACATGCATGCGCCCGTGCACACACGCACACTCACTATTATAAAATAAATAACCCCTGAATTATTGGCTTGAATTACAGGCTCGGCATTAAAGTAATGTTTTTAAACAGATAAGACGGCACAACAGTTTCGTTATACTCGTGAAACCAAGGAGAAAAAGCTGACCAAACCACAAGCACATACTCTTCACTGTGAGTCTGTTGCCATGACTACAGTAGGGTTCCACACAGGACATAAAGTGATTAAAGCTGTTGCGGATTTAACCAGTAGGGGGCGCCAACTACACGAACCTAAAAAAATAAAGATTCCCGTTTCTGAGATGAAGAAAACACGAAAGCAGTTAAAAAAAAAAAAAAAAACCTCCTCTTCTTCCATTTGTGAAAAGACAGAGAGATGCCCCTAGGACCCGCACACACAACCAGTTTATCCACACATCATGCACCCATGAACAAAAGCTCCATTCACACAGGATTTGTTTCCCCGGGGTCCCCAGGGTACAACGGACCCCAGGACCATCTCAGCTTCTGGAACCTTCTGCCCCAGCTGCCCTTTCACCCATATAAGCCCTCTGTACATGTGACAGGGGCTGTGTGTGACAGGGGCTGTGCGTCAGGCTCAGTTCTGCAGGAAAGCTCGGTTCTTCTCATGACATCACACAACTCCCTTACGCCTTTGGTGTGTCATTTACGTCGAACACATCGGCGTTAACTGCTGATGTGTGGAGAGCGTTCTGGTGCAAAATGGCTGCCGTGCATCACCCAGGTGTGTGCTGCACATTGGTGGTGGGTGAGGTGAGTTCCCCCTCATCGCTGTAAAGCACTTTTTTGTGCGTCTGGAGTGGTGCTATATAAATGCGACGTTCCATTCACAGAACAGCGTATGCCAGGTGCATGCTGAATCTTTAACATTTTTACATTACGTTACAGGCATTTAGCAGACGCTCTTATCCAGAGCGACTTACACAGCTTTTACACAGCATTTTTACACTGTATCCATTTATACAGCTGGATAATACACCTGAACTTGAATTTTCAAAACATCCTTCTTGACCGCTGATTATTAATAAACGCAGAGAGCTGTGGCTCCCAACCAGTGGGACGCCACCCTCCGCTGGGGCCTCGTGACAAGATGGACCGTGTGTGCTGTGCATCTCGCTGTGTTAGACTTACATCTTTTATCATAACGCCACTGCAGGTTCCTTCCGTTCCAAGCTCCAGTTCCCAGAAAGTCTGGGAGCCGGCGCACTGGAGACCAGAGACGCATTAAACTGCGCCGTCCGGAACACTATCGGGCACAGAGCGACCGCGCTTCGCAGCTATTTATAGCGGTCGTTGCGAATGAACGGGACAGGGACGGGAGCCAATGAGCTGCGAGAGAGGCGAGCACCGGCTAACAATGGCAGGGAGAGTGCTGACAGGTGAATATCCCACAATCCCCCGGGGCTGGCACACACCACAGACGCTCGGCAGGCTGCGAGCGCTCTTATCGGCGGTTTCTCTCTCTCCTTTTGGCTCCCTTTTTCATCAAAGTTCAGCCGCAGTAAAAAAAAAAAAAAAGTCGATTATCTTATCTCCAACCGCTAATGCCCCCAATCGCAGTCAGGGGGGCAGGCTCTCCCTTTAGCTACAGCGCGTACGATAACCTCGACCGTGAGGTCTAGGGATGCGAAGCCAGGACACCGTTCTGCCTGAGCAAGAAAAACCACTCCTGTTTCACATGGGGGGAAAAAAACTCTCTGATACCTTTAAATGAATAAATGAATGGCTCTGAGCAGGCTTCAAACTCTTAATCGCCCACCATTAGAGAAACCCAGAAACCGATGATTGATTCAGCTGGACTTCAAAGGCCCCATTACCGCGGGCAAACGCGAGGAAGCGGAAGAGGACACGTTCCTATTGGTCAGAAATATGAACGGATAACGAGCGAACTGACTTGCACATGGAGTAATTTTAAAAAACAACGACATGACTCAGAACAATTCATATCATCAGCGAGCGTCAGGCTCTCCACATCTGAGAGAAATGTGGAGAAACAGAGAAGGAGGCAGCGTCCTTTCAGTCCAAAGTCTGATCGTGCTCGTGAAGAACATGAACCCTGCAGAACCGGCTGAGCTTTCCTGTCAGCAGATCAGCCTTACAGGAAGCTCCGTCACGCTCCGGCTGGGCGGGGCGGGGCGGGGCGGGGCGGGGGAGGGGCCGCGGGGGCTCATTCCGGCTCCAGCCCGGATTAGAGACATTGAGGAATGACCTGCGCTTGCTTATTCAGGGCGGGGCGTCCTGTCGGTTCACATTCCAAGGGGTGTGCTGGCGGGAGGAGGCACTGGAGCGTGGGTAATGCAGGCTGCCGCGTCAGAGCGGAGTTCTGAGCGCGCAAACACACCGCGCACCGCCGGTCCCACGCAAACCCCCCCAAAGGCGGAGAGCTCGCACAAACTTACCGACAGGCTGTCTCTCCTGCAGGTCTGGGAGCCGTCAGCAGGGGGCGCTGTGACGGGCGCGCTGTCCCGAAGCCGTGCCTGGCCCTCCGAAGGGGCGGCGCCCTGCTCCTCCCCGAACGCGGCCCAGGAGGAGGAGTCGTCGTCCGCGCCCGCGTCCTGGTCCTCGAAGGCGCTCCACCCGGACGCGGGGCCCGAGTCTGGACCGGCGCCCGCGGGGGCCGCGCTGAAGTCCGCGAAGCTGTCGCTGCCGGGGAACTCCGCGAACCCCTCCCCGCCGACCGTCCCCTCCCCCGCCCCGTCCTCCCGCGGGGCGCTGAAGTCCCCAAAGTCGCCCTCGTCCTCCCCGGAGTCCCTGGCCGAATCTGCCGACTCGGCGGGCTGCTCAGACTCAGTCCGGTCAAAGTCGGCGAAACCCGGACCGCTGACGGAGCTGGCATCGCCAAAGTCGCCGAAATCCTCCTCCTCCTCCTCCGTGGGCCAGCTGGGGTCGGCCGGCGTGAGCGTCTCCTCCTCGGGACACGCAGAAGGGGCGAGGCCCGGCACGCTGAAGTCCCCGAAATCCTCCGTCCCGTCAGGGGACACCACCTGGCAGAAGGACGCGAAGCTCTCGCTGACCGACACGCCCACCTCGCTCTCCGCCCCCTTCCCGCCCCTGCCCAAAACCCCATCATCATAGCCTGTGGACCCCATCTCTCCATCGCACCCGCCTGACTCCTCCCCCTCCTCCTCCCTCTCCTCCACCCCCTCCCTATCCCCCTCCCTCTCCATCTCGCCCTCCCCCTCCATCTCCCTCTCCTCTTCCACCCCCTCCCCCTCCTCCTCCTCCCCCTCCCCCTCCTCCTCCTCCTCTACCCGCCCGTTCCCGTTCTGGATGACTGGAGCCCCGCTCTGCTCTGATACGTCCGCGGGGTCCGGACGCTCGCTAAAAGAGTCCGCGTCCCTCTGCTCGGTCTCCTCGTCCGAGAGGGAGCCCCTGTCCCCGTTGCTAAGGGTCTCCATGACGACCGCGGGGACGTCAGAGGCGTCGGGCCGCGGGGAGTGAGAGTCTCTGACGCCGTTCTCCTCCGCGACAGACTCCGCCTCCCCCGAGTCTGACCGCTCGTCGCCGACATCGTCGGCCAATCGCTTCCCTTCGTCTGACCGCTCATCGTCCGCGACCCACTCCGACCCAGCGTCTCTAGGCGCGCCGGCACCGCCAAAGGCGGAAAAGTCGTCAAACTCGTCCTCGGTGTTGGGAGGGGAGGAGTCCGGCGTGGAGGGGGCGGTCCCTTTGTTTACGGGGTGATCGGGTGACGGGCAGGAGGGCCCGTCCTCTCCGTCGAAGGCCACAAAGCCGTTAGTGAGAACCTCGTCCGCGGCGAAGCCGCCGTTGCAGCTGTGGGCGTCGGCCTTGGTCCGACCGCCGCCCGGCTCAGGTTCGGACGAGTTCGAGTGGGCGCCGCGCGGGGCGTGGTCCGCCGGCTTCCTCAGCTCCTCGGCGCTGACCGTTTTCACGGCGGGTCGGCCTTCGAGGCCGGCGCTCGAGTCTGCCCCCTGGGGGTCGGAGGCGGGAAACGCAGGGAAGCCCCCCGAGGGGCCCCTGCCCGCGGGCCCCGGGCCCAGCTCCGCGAAGGGGCTGGGGGGCGAGGTGTCGGCCGCCGTGGCCGCCTGGGCCGGGCCGAAGGCGGGCGGGGTGTCGAACTCGGTGAAGCTGACGCTGGAGGGCACGCCCGAGAAGGCCCCGAAGTCGCCGAAGTCGTCGTCGTCGTCCTCGGCCCCGTCGTCCAGCGGGGGCGGCGAGGAGGAGTACATGCGGATCACGTCGGGCTCCATGGTCCCGCGGCGGTCTCTCCGGGCCTCGCGCTCACACCTGCGGGGGAACGAGACGCGCGTCAGTCAAACTGCACTCCGTGACCTACGACCTCCACACTCACTACCCAAGCCACCAATAGGGCGGCGGCCTGTGTTCAGCGATGGAACAAAAGGCTTAATAGTCATTAATATGAAAATTTTTGTTTACTGTTAAAAGCCTGAATTGTGTCCTTCGACACTCTCTGATTGGCTACGGTATTTAAAGGCTTTTTTATGAATGATTAAAAATTGGATCATTTCGTACAAACGAGGGAATGATCTAAATGCCATTATGTAAATGACCCATGTAAAGTAGGAAGCCTGTGTACAGTAGCTGGTTTGAAGGGAAGTCAAACAGAATACTGGCTACGGTTTAGCAGCAGCCCAGAATACCAATTACCTGAGCAGGCTGCTTCCTTTAGCTTAGCCTTGTTACATGATGCTTTTTAACTGGTTTCTCAGTTATCACATATCACAGAAAATACCAGATGATGGCTGGGCTTTCGTTTCAGATCAAATCTGAACAGGATTTTTCAAAGCCGAACAGGATCAAAGTAACAAATTCAAAAACCACAGCTTGTACGGTACTGTACTCAAAGCTCATAACATTTCTGAGAGAGCAATTCTAGCAGTCCAAACTTATAAGTCACATGATAAGGTCCAGGAAGTTGAGCGAAGCAACTCATTGCTCCACTTACAGTGGCACTGGCGTGTGCTGCCAGCTACAGAAACAGGAACTTCAGGATTGAATCAGTTCCGCAACATGAGTCAGGACCTTCAGATAAAATCTGACGCTTACGTTAATCTAGAGCCAATCAAACCGCACACCACATTAATCTAGAGCCAATCAAACATCGGACCGCATGAATCAAGAACCAATCAAACAGCAGACCGCATTAATCTAGAGCCAATCAAACATCGGACCGCATGAATCAAGAACCAATCAAACCGCACACCACATTAATCTAGAACCAATCAAACCATACACCACATACGGCAAAACGATACCAAAATGAACATCTTTAACACCACAGCGCGGCCGGCGGCCGTGGCTACTATTCTGCTTTCACCCGGAATATAACAGGAGGCCCTGGGATTTAAAGCACAGGAGCCGCTGTCTGAAAGCGCTTCGGACCTTCTGACCTGCAGCAGAACCTGAGCTGGAAGATTCACTCCCAGGCAGTCAGCAGACGGCCTTCTGCAGAAAGATTTGAATGGCGTAAACTTTTTTTTTTTTTTTTTTTACACATGCAATCCATTTGTACAGCTGGATGTTTACTGTAGTAATGCAGGTTGAGCACCTTGCTCAAAGGGCGCAATGGCAACGAGCCGGCCGGGAATGGAACCCACAACCTCCCGGCTGCAAGTCCGGTTCCCACAACTGCTATACTACACTGCCGCCCAGACCAGACACCTTGTGCAAAAAACACGTCTGAAAAGCACCGGGCTTTTGCAAATTCTCCACGCGTTTCATCAGCGAACCCCCGGCTGTCGTGTTCTCCGCTGCGCTGTAAAAAAAAAAAAAAGCGGTGGGTTGAGGTGCGAACGAGGAGGCCATGACTAGCAGCCAAGCTACGCGCCTGTGTGTCACAGCCAACGCGCCGTCTGAAGACCATCGAGTCCAGAAACGTCCTGTATCCTGGTACGACCCAGCAATAATGACTACGCTGGAGAAGAACAAAAAAATAATAAACATGTCACCGCTAAAAGGGAAGAGGGGCAGGCAAGACAAAGGGGAGAGACCCGGAGAGAGGAATAAAACCCACACCCTGCGAGGGTCGTTAAGGCAAATCAATCTCGACGAGACCTTTTAAAACACACACACACCGAGCCGACATTCCGGAGGTGACCTTTTATTTTCTACCGAGCTGACAAATGGCTAACCGAGCTGATCCAAGAACAGGAGCGGGGACCTTTATTAATGAACCCCGCTTTCTGAAGAACCCCGGAATGTTACACCGTGTTCTACCAAAAGGTGGGTTTTTTGGGGGCGGTGCCCTGTGCTTACTCCAGTTTTGCCTTTTTTTGCACAAAACGGTCAGGTTTGTGATTGAGGTGAAATGACTAAGAACTGTGCTGTTCAGTGGGCTTGGGGGCTGTTGTTCTGGAGAAGCCAGTCTCAGACACATAATTAGGCATAACAGTACTTAAGGTGCACACGTGACCGAACTCCAGGCCCACTTTGCACACCAAAAAAAGAATAGGGGTCCCCAAAATTAAACTACCTTCCGTACGTGATCAAACGCACTTTGTAAGCTCAAATTAAAAGCCCTGAACCCCTCAGAGCCGGGGACCTGACGGATCGTTTTCCATTAGAGAGTAATTAAGTGATAATGGGCTGGTGCAGCGCTGGAGTGATAACACCTGGACACAGGGGCCATGTTTGCCAGGAGCGGAGCAGGGGACTGTGGGAGAAAATGAGGTCGGTGACCAATCAATGTGGCGTTCCCTTTTACTCAGCGAAGCGAAGGAGCTATCAAGCGGTGAAAGCGGGGGGGGGGGGGTGTGGGGGTGTGTGTTGGGGGGGGGGGGGGCGGGTGAGTGTCACAGCTGAACTTTCTCCTCGCTTCCTGTTTACCGCTGGCCAACAACAGGCGCTGTGATTGCTGGAGCGGCTCGTGCCACGTTGCTGCCAATCACCACGGGCGACTGCGAAATGCAAAAACCCTCCTTACGCTCTCTGCGATCACGTTTCCCCCTGTGCGGCCTGGACCTACCACCACCCTCCTGCCACGCAGTGCCATACAGGAGATCCCTCCCTGTTTTACACAGCGCTTTCCACATCCACACAAAGTGAGCAGGAGCGGAAGAGGCCTTGTCAGCGATCTTTGCATTCCTCGTGCGTCTTGGTATCTTCACAAGCAGATGCAAAAACCAGACACAGATCATTACATTACATTACAGACACTTAGCAGACACTCTTATCCAGAGCAGTGTACAGTAGTAAATACGATCGTATCTCGATACGGCTGTCCCCAAAGAGCTTTAAACACTAACGCTTACTGCCAACACAGAGAATTAGTCAAATGTGAGCGCATAGTGGGCACCATTCAGACATCAGCGTGTTATCACCAGTCACAGTGGAAAGGAGTGCTTGCCAAAATAATGTGTAAACACTGCACTGTTAGAGGTCAGCTAATTGTCATGCTTCAGGAGAACAATAAATGTAAACTTTATAGCTTCGACCCGTTTACTATGACCTTGCACACAAATTATTATTATGGGATTAGAATTAGTTTGTCATACATTTATAAGTGCAGAGTTTATTGAAAGTCTTTTATTCCAGCAAGTAAATTCCATTAACTTCCAACACCTGTTCTACGGCTATACCTGGCTGGAGGCCAAAAACGACCCACCTTTCAACAGCCGCTAGGTAATGCGTTATCCAATGGGAAAGCAGCACGGCTGGCTATGACACTTCAGTTCACAAATCTGTAATGTTACGAGACCAGCAACCTGTAAGAAGTTCTACAAAGCAACATCCTTGAAGAAGGATGCCTTTGTCTCGGCTAAGGTGTGTCCTCGGCGGCTCTAGGAGTTAAAACCTAGCCTAACGCGAGTTGGGGGAGTCAATGTGCAAACAAGAACCCCGGGGAGTGCTGTTTGCAGACTGCCCTACGCGAGCCCTGACGGTTAACAAATTTAAACAATAGCAAAATACATTATTTACATAATACATAATAATGTAAAAATTCCAGAAAGTTTTAAGATTTCCCACATTTTGTGTTTATCGAAAGTGTAAGCACGCGATAAATTGAAGCCTACATTCTGTTTTCACTCAATTCTGAAAATTTCGTCTGCCTTCTTTCAACTGAGAAGATCGTGTTAAATAATGCAAATGCACACGTATGAAAAAAGTGACCACGTCAGGTTATCTTTTATCTCGATAAAAGGCGAGCCCAAACACCTGTTTCCATATCCACACACATACACATTTACTTGGAAGGTAATAGTGTACCCTATCATCAACAAACAATATTATTTTACTTTTCATGACGCAAAACATGACATGACTCTACTTCACAAAATAGGCGAGGCTACCTACAAAGCTATTCAAATTACTCAGCGTGCAAATTTCTATATTGCTTCAAGCAGTTTCATATAAAAAGACTCTGGCCATTTCCGTAAAACGACGATGCAAAATAGCAGCTTTGCATACATTATTATGCACAGGAACAGGCTGTATGAAATCAAATATATCCCGTAGTGTTATCTTCAAGTCTTAAATTATTCACAATTTTGGATTTATTTTTAGCTAGCTTTCTTTTAGGCTAGCTGTTTACCTAGGCGGTAGAAGCTTCGTACCTTTCCCGAGTCGCATCAAAGCTAAGCCACTGACTTGGCATTCACTTGCTACAACTGTGTTTAGCTAACATAGCTTGTTCGCCAGCCAGCAACATAACAAGCCTGGAAGCTAACTTAGTTCGTAAGTTAAGTTAGCCGGTTGGTTAGCAGGTTAACCTTTAAATACTTATTTTAAACCCCAACGTCTATATAATATTCGTCAGCTGGCTAACTTGTTAAGCTAACTAGCTAGCCTGCTGTCGAGCTACAGTAATATTACAGCTCATGTCGATTCGGTGACAGCTGTCATATGGTATCATTTCGCAGTGTTCATGCAAACCGAAGTGGACGCTGTGCTATAAGAAACATTTTTAAATCGTAGATAAATGGGAAACTGGCTCTATTAAACCTTTCGAAACTATCAACAATGAAAAACACAAAAGCGGAAGCAGGTGCGACTTAGTCTGGCTAGCAAGCTAACGCTAGCTGTCTTAGAATAGGGCCTAACCTGGATGGGAAATGTAGTGACTAGCGTCAGCGTGCAGAAAAACGCAACTTATGACAGCAGACAACGTTTGAAGAAAGTCAGTGCAGACTAGGATAAGGCCAGCCCTGAAATGAAATCTAAACTCCAAGCAGAGAAGGCTGTCTTTCATTTTTAATGAGATTCTTCAGGTCAGATTTCGCCAAAGGCTACTCCCTCCCTATCCAGCTCGCAACCTAGCTACCCCTCCGTCAGCTAACGCAACTCGCTGGCTAGCTATCTACCCTGCCAAGGCTGACAGTACACAAAGAAACATTTTAGCTTACCTTCAGACCAAGAAGGTTCATTCTCGTTGTTCAGGTGCAGTTGACATCTGTCACAGTCAGAAGTGGGGAAAGGGAGGTTACAGAATTTACTGTACTTGAGTTAAGTCTAGATAAATGAAGGTTAAAACAACCGGCTTGAATTCGCTCAGTCCTCCCCCTGTACCTCGGAGTCTCCGTCCCTTACCCAGCATGCAACACTTTCACAATCTCTCTGGGACTTAAAAACGTCACTTCCGGCTGGAGCAGGTTGTTGTTTACCAGGCGCTCCAGGACCACAGAGACATGCTATTTAGTGTTCGACATCATTATCTGTTTGTTTAAACGAAAACTGTTTTGTTCACAGTCGAATATAACTTAAATATCTAATACAATCGTTACATGTGCTACAATACAAATAATTGATACATTTCTTACGTACAATTTCCTAAATATCCAAGATATTTAACTTTACTACAGTATAGTTTTTTTAAGGTAGCTAGGTCGAATTAGCGGGAGTAATTTGCGTTTGTTTCCGTTGACTGTCAGTCATATTAACATTTATGAACAAGTATCTCAAAGTAATAGATATACACTTTATTTGCAACAAGTAACATGTTACACATTTATTAAGATAAAGACAAATTTTACACTTTAAATAAAAATTTATTTTATTATTTATATGGCCCCGTTCGAATAATGATCAAATACATTGCTTTGTATTCCTTGTTCTAATTGAAACCTGTAGCTACTTACCAAAAGCTGAATTATGAAATTTGAATTAATGGGAACTGAGAAATTACTAGTACCGCAGGAGTACGGCACAGCCTATTAACATTTTTACTCTGAAATATTATATTAAAACAGCATTTGTTTTATTTGAGGCCAAAGGCTGGGGTGAAGAAGAAACGGCAGTGAGTGCTACAGGATATTCGTGTGATCAATAGCAGTACGGCATGTGGAACGTATTCCTGCGCATTCAATTTTCGTTTCCTGAGCGCTAGGTCAAGGAATAATGAATTCAGCCGGGCCAGGAACAGGAAATAACATGGCAGAGTGGTGGCAGCGACTAAGGAGAAAATTCCAGACATTCTTGTCAACACGTTCTTCCCACTTGTCCTACCATTAATAAAACGGGGAGGGTGGATAGGATTGTCCAGAGAAACAAAGCGTTCTTTCTCCAGCACAAAATAATTGTTCTGGAAATCAGATGGTGAGTGACACAATAACTTGTGGGGGGGAGGGGGGGAACAATGTGCAACTGATGTTTACAAACGAAAGCTTTGTTGTCTGTGCATTGAAATTGAGACTGTACAAAGTGTGTGTCTCTCTATGGGGCTTGAAAGGAGTACAATCCCTAGTTTTATCAACAGTCAAAATAGGTTCTGAAATCCATGACATCGATTTCATGTTGCATAGTTTTTTTATTTGGTTTTTCATCTCAAGTTTGATCACATAATTATTTCATAACCTCCTAATCTACCACATTTATCCCCATCACTCAGTGGATGCCAGTAATTTTTTAACTGCCTCTCTTGCTTCTGTAGTTTATATTTCTCACGTCTCGGTCTCTTGCGCCACTTATAATCGCAGATCATTTGTTCTTCCTCCTGTTATTTCTTCTATAGAGAACTATAGTAGTGCTCATGCTATGTCCTCCTCTTTCGCTGCTGAGTGGTCTCCAATCATCGCCTGCTACCTTCTAGGGTTGACAGATGTAGAATCTGTCAAAACCATAATCTGTAAAGCTGTAAGCATAATCACAAACAAAGCCGGAGCTTTCAGACCGAGTTGGGGGGGGGGGGGGATTTCCCCCTAGGGAACCGACGTCGGACCAGGGGGCCGTTCTATCACTGACAGTCATAGACAAGCAAATTCAATACTTTCAAACTAGTGGCAAATGTTTTCCATCAATAACTCTGACCGGACATTACACTGTCTGGTTGGGACCACAAACCATACCTGTACAAATAATTTAAAAACTGGACATTCTGGTCAAAAACCAGACTTTCTGGGAAGCCTACTCACTTCTGAAGTACCTCATGGCTCTATTTTAGGTTCGCTCCTGTTTTTGTAATGAATCCACATGCAACATGAATGATTTTCAGTTCTTGCATTGCGGCACTGATTACACTCACAATAGTTCTCTCAACATTACTGTAACGTTTTGTCGATGTTATCACACTGCCACTATATGGCAGCAACACTAAGAATATTTTGTGTTCACTGGACTATGCCCGAGTGCATAGAACTCAAACAAAACCACATAAAGGAACCATTTCTCATGCTTTTACTTTAAGATAACCAAGAGCTAATATTTACCTCAGTTAGACCTGGAGTATTCTTTCAGTATGTAGATTCCACATAAGTAAAAGTGTGTGGAAGTCTTTGCATTTGTGAGCCAGTAACAGAGAAGACATTAGAGTCTATGCTCAAAATAAAACTGACCATGATCAGGGGACATCAGGGAAATTGATGTATTGGTTTGTTTTAAATAGGAGGCCTTTAATGTGTACCTGCCTTTTAGGTTTAAGAATTATTGTGGCTGGGTTCTGCTGATACGGTTTTTCTGGAACAATCCGGTCTATTTTTTTATCCTGAAAAAAGAACAATCTTGAAAAAAACACAGACACATGTTAGGTCAGACACCACTGCACTCAGACTCCCAAAAATGGTTTCACAAATTTGCACTTTATTGAGGAGGAGATGACAGAATAAAAACAAAACTAAAACTAAATAAATAAAAAGATAATAGCACCTCTATGGTCCGTTCACTCAGTCAGACTACAAGTGGAAATCGAGCCTATTTACAGAAAGGCTATTTATACAGAAAGCATAGCTGCACTATTATGGTACAATGCAAGGTAACTCTATACATTGCTGGAACAACAATCGCCACCAGATCTGGAAAAGACCGTCATTGGGTTTGCAATTTATACATGAGTAGAACATTTCTTTTGTTTATCATTCAATTTCTGTATTTGGTCACACACTTACTTTATGAAAGTGCCTGTCATAATGATGAATTAACTAGCTAATTATAGCCTTGAGAAATGCCTCTTATGAAGCAGACTGGTTAAATAATTTGGTCACAAAGAAATGTACTGTATTGTCTTCCTTGCATTATGCCACATTTTAACATGCTCACTGTACCTACTTCATAGATGGAAAAGGCATTCATTACCACTGAGGAAAAAAAAAAAAAGAATCATGATTGTACAACAATTAACAGAGCCACACTTGAGTATAGCCAGAACCAGTGACATTCATTTGAACTGACAAGACCTGGTTTTGAGGCCCTTTTCGATGTAGTGCCAATAACAGCACAATACTTATTTGAGGGTGATGAGAACAAAGAAAGTTCATGCTTTATTACAATCCAGACTACTGTACTCGCTGTCCCCTGCTCTGAAACACAGTTTTTCCTACCAAGTAATAGAAGGTCTGTGATAATCCAGTCAACACTTCAACCACACTGTTGGGTCATTTAAAACTAGTTGCAGTAACATAGTTCGTACAGATACATTCCAGCTATTTTTGTCACTTTCAACTTGTAACATATGTGTTTAAAATACAAAAATGTAAACTTTTTTAAAATCTTCAAACTACTTCAAAAATTCAAGTGAGGAAAAACACATTTTTCAATTGTTTAGCATTTCTTATTGTAAGCAATATACTGTAATTCAGTGGATGTTGGCCTACAATTGGGTTCAGGAGAATTAGGGTAAAGAATGAATCTGACCGGCCCTTTTTAAAGCCTGGTCTGAAAACGAGCATAAGAATGCAAGCCAAGCCTTCCTGCTCTTATCTCTCTGAGGTCCAGACCTACAGGACGTTCTTGTGTAAACAGCAGCAGCACCACAGCCAACACTCCCCCCTCCCTCCGCCCCTCCCGCAACCCTCCCCCCCCCCCCCTCCCCTCCCCTCAGTCACATGATCCATGATCTAATCTACGTTATTACAAAACTGCTCAGCTGATGCATCAAAAAAAACAGCACAAAATAAAAACCCGGCAGTTCCTAAAAATCCATAGACCGGCACCCCCCTTAATGAGTTAATACACTTCCTGTGGCTCACACCTTATTAAAAAGCAGCTTATGGTGTTTTAAAATATGGAGTGACATTTTTTGTTTTTTTTTAATCACATGTCAAAACCAGAGCATGTACACTAAATAGCATCATATATCCAAAATGTATCTCGTAACCCAACTCAACCCCTTTCCTGACCCACAGATCGGGAAACACTGCTCAAAAAACACTGCTGGGGTGTGCCCTGTTAGCTTGTCAATAGCGCTTTCTTGTGTTTTTCCTGCCATTAAAAAACCCTGTGTGGTTTAAAAAAATAAACAGAATAAAAAATTTTTGAAAAAATCCTACCACCTATTCCACACTGCCTAATACGATCAATGATGCATTCATTGAGGCAGATCATTGCTTTAGCTGCTCAAGTGAAATGTTTAGACTCTCACCAGGGGAGCATTAAATGGGAACCGGGAAAAATAAGAGATGGGGGAAGATGAGTTTCTCTCGGTTTTTTTGGCCATGTGTGCATGTGCGCAAGTCTATAAAATGATATGGATGTTTGTATTTTTATACACGTGCGTTCAGGCATTAGACCTCAAACGCATATCTGAAAAACTTAAAAACTCTTTAGAGGCTGGTAAAATGTGTAAACACTCCTCCAGATCCCAGGGAGTTTTCAGTGAAACTTTTTATTTACTGCAGTACAGTCAAATGAAAGCAAAACAGTTGTTTATTTTATAATCACTAATCTGGCAGGGATTTTACAGGTGTCTGAAAGGTTTAAGTATGTAAAATAATTATTTGACCCAGGTCTGGCACACATGAGCACAGACACTTTCAAGATGGCCACTCTTAATCCAAACTGCATGTGACAGTGTAATATTTATTATTATTTATTAACCAGACTTCACAAACAGAAAACTGGTCATGGGGGCAAGGAAATGTTTTCAGTCTCGCACTTTCAAACAAATCGATATATCCAAAGCTGGGAATGAACATATTTATTTTTTGCAACCTTTTATAGTACGTATGTCACAACTTATCCACAGTACACTGAACTTTATTTCCAGTCAAAAAGAGGAATGGAGTCTGTCCAGAGACAGCTGGTTAACAGCGACGGCAACAACGATCAGAGTCCAGCAGCCACCCAGTTCTGTAACCCAGTAATAAAAAATATAAAAAAAGAATGCATCAAAAAAAAAAAAATTCAAAGCTGAGTTCCTCCCACAGGAAGAGTATCGGTCCGCTGGTTGATCCCGATAGAGAAACTAGAGACGGCGGAGGACCAGACAAGGGCTGAACAGCGCACTTAATCAACCGCAATCACGTCTCAGGTTACGTGTCAACGAATGGAGATGGGAGTGCACGCGCGCCGGCTTACAATAACCCGCGATCTCCGCTTTCCGCAGCTGTGCGCGACCTGGCTACTAACGGTCACGGGCACAGGCCAGCATCGCGTGGGCAGAATCAGAAGCGATAACACGGTATTCAAACTCTGTCATACACCCCCGCAGTACCCGATCTCATGAAACACTTAAAAAAAACAAAGCAGGAACTTCCCGAAGAGAAATACGCAAGAATGGCCGTTCTTTTAGAGAAAACTTTTCCAGAACCTTGCAGAAGAAGAGTTATTCATATACTATTAATAGATTTTCAGTGGGAACGCACTGTAGGACTGCAGTTGTTGTATTAAGAATGCAAAGAGAAGGCCTATCACCAGGTCAGCGCATGCACTAAAAACAAGAAGCGAAGACGCAAGCACCTCACATCCGGTGATTTCCCGCGTCCTGTAGCATCATTTCGGCAGGTGAACCAAGGACAAGGGCTTAAAGCTGAGACACGATCAGCCTCTATCAGCAGTACAACACCCCGTGTTTGCCGACAGACTAATAAAAAGACATGAACAATGCAGTATACTACATGAACAAGGTCTGTGCTACAGAACTGTATGGAATGACTGTAAAAAGGAAATTCAAAGTTTTTAAGTAGCTGATTTTCTTTTTTTTTAAAAGAGAGGAAGGCAAGAAATTCTTTGCTCATAACTACACAACAAATCCCACCCGCTTACCTCAATTAAAGGTCAAGAAGAGACATTCAAAGAACACACAACCCTGTATCTCAGTTTTTTTTTTTTTTTTTTTTTAAACTATCACAATCACAAAGCGTTATTGGAACTGCCTGTAAACTTTTAAAGAAGGAAATACTTGTTAATTTGTAATATGAATTACAAATACTTGTGACACTGCAGTTTCTAACTAATGCCATGGTGTATGCAGTTTATTTATCTGCTCGAGTGGGAAATCATAAGTGAAAAGAGAGTGGTTGCATTATAAAATGCCTGCTTCATCCACATTGGGTATGTACATAATGAAAGCTGTGATAAAACCACTATCGTGTTCTCATTTTCAAATACTTTTATGAAGTATGCAACATTCCACTGTACATTCAAAGTACTGTTCAACAAAGTTAATAACAGTCAAGTGATGGCCGCTTTGGGGGAATTGAACCCTCTAATTGCATATTTAACCCTGTTCTTAATTAAGAGTCCTCGACAAACACCAACAAGCCACCGAGAAGCAAAAGGGCATTCACTCGAGTGCCAGGTTGGTAATTCTTCATTAGTGGGTGAGTCAATTGTTTAGTGTAGTGGTTTCTCAAACCAACCCCATCAAGAGAAACAGAGTCTACTCGCCATTTTTAGGACTCTGAAAAGAAGGCTCTACTTGAAGAGAGACAAGTGCCCCAGAGCACACCTTTGCTTCAGTGCAGGAAATTAACGGCTGCAATGAGGAAAAAAATATTGTAATGATATGCGCTGATTAACTTCATATCTACAACATTAACAAACAAAAAACTGCTACATATTGATAAGAGACTTCACAATATAACTATGGTGCTGATTCAATATCCTATTTGCTTTTACTTCAATTAACTCAATTTAAATTGCAGCTCTTCATTTTGAAGTACAGTTAGGAAGGGTTATTTTTGTTTGAACACATCTTACACTCCAATCCTAAACAGATCCCGACTTATAACTCTTCATAAATAGTCTACCATTGTCTTCTTCCTCACTGATTATTAAATACATTTAGACAAATAAATACATCTGTAGATATTTTATTCCTGAGAACCTACACAGTAAAATGCTCGATGTTAAATCAACTCTTACAGCGTACAGAGTGTTCCTATTGGACTCACATGTACTCTGTTAGAGTTGAGTAAACGCTGGACATTTTACTGTGTACGTGTTTTCATTAATACAAAAGAAAAATGCATCCAACGATATTTTCTTCAGAAATTGAACTGTTCCGGAAGTGTGCTCTGCCAGCATTTGCACACATTATTACATTGTGTTGTCCCTGACAAAACAAACCGACTAGTTATGCAAAAACGTTTTTCTTACGGCCAAGACAAGCAACTGCACAATGCAACCGCTTGTCCACAAGCTTAGAGGAAGAGGCACCGTGCCCAGATATGAGATATGAGATATGAAAAATCTGAAGTCAGCCAGTAGACTTTGTAACACGCGAGTGAATGCGGGGGCGGGGTGGGGGGTGGGTGTGGGGGGCGTGGTTAGAATCGGTGATGTCATCGTGAATGTATTTTTTTTCTCAGCCCGGTGTATGGCAGCTTTGGACGATGTGCTGGAGAGACACGCAAGTCTTCACCTGGGCGAGAGCTCTGCTTCCCCCCCGCGGACGGGCGCGGGCTGGGTCAGCCCAGCTTGGTGATCTGCAGGCTCCCGCTTATCGCTATCGTGTCGATGGCGGGCAGGGACGCCACGCGGTGGTAAAAGTCAAAGAGCTGGTGCCCGTCCACGAATATCCGGAAGCGCTGGTGCTCGCAGTGGATCTCGATCTGCGCAGGATAACGGAGAGCGGAGAAGAGGGGGGTGTAAAAATAATTTGTTTTAATCATTGAAAAAATTATTTCAGTCTGCAAAGTGGGCAATCATTTCTCTAAGTCATGTGACTAATCTGAACAACCCTCTGTATTCCTGCTCTCCCTGATCGTGCTCATTCTCAATGCGGGATTTTACAGTGGCATGCTGTTACATGCGCCACGGCCCGGATACGAATCCTGACAATTAACTGGCTGAGGTCTGACGTCCCACGGGGCCACACACATTTGGCCAGAGGCTCAGCAGGGACAACAGGTTCTCCTCAGTAGGCTATTCCTCAAATCATGGCGCACTAGCAGCTCCTCATGTTGACCAGCCGAAATTCAGCGTGCCTGTCCCGGCAGCACTAAGACTGGGCACTAATCTAGAGGCATATGTACAGCATTTACACCCCATAAAAAGGCATCCTCAATTAAACGACTAGATTAAAGGGGCGGGGGGAGAAAAGCATGCACCGGGTTACCGTGACAACACTTTGGATGAGTGAGATGGTGAGATGGAGCTTCTGGCATGTTAAATGTTACATAATGACTATTGTACCTTATTGGACCAGTGTATTGTAGTTGTTCCAATGACCACTGGTATGCACTTATTGTACATCGATTTGGATAAAAGCGTCTGCCGAATAAATGTAATGTAACGTAACGTTACAAGAAGCAAACGAATTTTTTAAAAAGGCAAGTGAAGACGGTTACCCGGAAAGGCTGGTCCTCGATGAAGGGGAAGTAGGGGATGGGCTTCTCCGGCTCGCCCCAGGCCCCGGAGACGCGGGCCTTGCGCAGGAACTGCCGGTCCTCGAACCTCGCGCTCAGCTCCAGGGCCACGTCCGCGGGGGGCTTCTCCCCCGAGCCGCAGCCACACGTCAGGCTGATGTCGAAGCTGCGGGGGGGGGGGGGGGGTGGGGGGGTGGGGGGGGGGGGGTGTTACAAAGGAAAACCCAACACGGGGAGGGGGGGGGGGCGGTAAGGAAGCCCACAAAGCTGAAATCAAATCAAAATTTGTTTACATAGCCTACTGTACTTTCAGTTAACTGAATTGAAATCTGTCACAGTGCACTTCATGGCATAGCCTAGTCTGCACCCCCCCCCCACACTACCCGCACAAAAAAAGCAAATCTGGGTCAGCAGTGGTAAGGAAAAAACTCCCTAGGTGACATATTGGAAGAATCTCTGTGAGGAACCTGATTCGTCAGGGCTATCCCATCCCTCCCTGAACAGCTCAGGGTTAAAAACATAAAAGATGACTGAGCAATACATCAGTCATCAGTAATAAAATAATTTTTTTTTTTTTTAAACTCACCCAGTATCATCAGTAAGCAGGTGGCACCATTATTCAGAGTAAACTTCAGTGATCAACGACAATTCACATGAACATATTGCTCAGAAGCTAACCGGAGTGATAGCACTGCGTATAAGATATTAAGAGATGAGACAACATTTTTAAAAAGTAGGCCTATACCCTGAATATCTCCAAATGTAGGTCTTGTGCGTGAGCGTAGACAAGCATGCGCCCAAACAACTACATATTTTTGCCCTGGCATGCAAAAATATGCATCTCGTCCACACACTAGAACAGTGCCTTAACAGGATGAGCTACCCAGCCAGCCCAAGAGATAACATTTCGATTTGTATCATTCAAATGTCAGCTTTCTCTAAAGTACAACTTCCTTATGAGTTGGGAATCAGCCCAGCACTTTACGTACATGCGCTGAAATTATAGGTGCTCAGTAAACTCACAACTTGGCTGTAAAAAGACCCCCTTTTACGGCACTATCTGTTACAGTATGAGTGACAGTTTGATTGATTATGGACGACTCTGACAGACAGATATCCAGACGGGGGTGGTGGAGGTGGAATAAAAGGCACATACCAAGACAGATCAGATTACACATCCTTGTGTGCGCGTCAACACTACAAACCCAAAACATCGCGGATCATAAAAGAGATAGACATCAAACTACTTTTAATCATATGTGGTTATCGTCATATTTAAGATTCCATTTATGCTATAATTATCGGGGACATAAAAAAGATGCACAATGCAGGCCGCGTGAAGTGCCGTTAGGAACTCAGAATCGTGAGCCACCTGAACAAGCTTCGTTTCGAGTGGGCGTGGTTTATAATAAAAAAAACTTTACAGGTTGAAAGACTAGCATAGGCCTACATATTTTACTAACAACTCTGTTATGCAAAACGAGTCGCGTTCCACACGATCTACAATAGTAATTTGGTTGATAAAGGAAGGAAATCTGAGTAATAACCTTACATTGAAACTACACAAGCACATTAAAACGGATAGCAGCAATGTTGACATTTACCTCTCTGGCTCAGGATCTATGATCCCCATCACAATGATCTTCTTCCCCGGTCTCATCCCACCTCTGATACGACCACTGAAAGGAACTGCCTAGATAATTCAGAAAGCGAGAATTTAATTTATCAGTCTGAAAACACATAGGCTATATGCAGGCTACAGACGCACGTAAAACAGAGTAAGCATGCACTCATAACTTTATGTTCCAAATAAAAATAGCTTGTTTATATTACCAGCTGTCGAGTATCTTCTTTGTCCGGAGATATTAGACCGGGATTTCCAAATGAACTGTTCAGCCGATCATCGTCTGTATTCTTCAAATACACATGGGTACACAAAGGAAAGCGGATTATGGCAACTGTACCCACACAAAACTGAACTCTGTTCTCTCAGGGCCGCCACATCGACAAACGAGGCTACCGCCTGAGATTATTTGCTTGTACTCTTAACAAATCTTTCTGGGTGGCCAGTGCATTTAAAATGAGGAATAATGTGCAAACCTGGCGGCATTCCTTCGCCGCCAACAGTGAGGACATCGCTAGACAGACAAGTGTCAAACATCTGTCATGTCAAAGGCTGCCCGACAACATTAAATGCTCTGTGCGCGTAGCGCAGTAGGCTACAGCGAAACGATGCTGTCAACCTTTCGCAATAGCCTAGTTCAAAGTACCCATTCAGAAACCCTCTTGATTTTAACCCTGAAAGAGAGGTAGTCAAATACGGCTGGATAAATAGCTTTTTATTTTCTGACATCAGTAATGCTGCTTATGTAAGCTATTTGCTGCAACAAAATAGCCCGGTGCAACACAAAAGGATGCGGGACCACGATTGTAGGCTACCTAGCTACCGGTACACATTTTAGACCACTTCAGAACAAAGAAGCCGTTCGTATGTAGCCAACGTGTCTCGTGGCGATTTAAAGTACAGGCTACTTACAATTGCGTCCCTTTCCGTAGCCGACACCGCCATTTTGTGCGCAGAAAACCATAGGAGAGACGGATTAATCAGCTGAGCTCAGGGGCAGTCCGGCGCTCAGGAATGTGTCAGCGCCAGGGAAGTGACTCAGGATGCCTGCGCTCGGCGTCCGCTGTACATTCAAAAGGATATGGCGAGGTATTGCAGCAAGTCTCTGGCCTACGGTATCTCAGAAGACGCCCTTCTTCCACCCCGGTCTCGCCCACTGAAGTAAAGAGACGGAATGCTGACGCGCGCTACACTAAAACATAATCCCCCCTCTAGTCCTAAACCCTAATTAACTGTCTCCTTTTCTGTTATCGACAATTGTGATATGTGGCGCAAAAAGAGACATAATTTACGAGTATGTTTTCAGAATAAAAAAAATGGCGTTGAAGCATGTTGAGTAAAGCATGTTATGATGAACATTCGGCTGTAAGTGAGACTCTGCTAGGAAAATGTCCAAATTCTTTCCTTTTGCAAAAATAAATAAATAAATAAATAAAGAAAGAAAGAAAGAAATCTGGCTGCCATATGCTCCTAGGTTAGACCAGTGTAGTTATGATATGCTCTCGTACTTAGATTGCATCATTTACATGGTGATACAGACCAATAACCGGCGAATTACTTTTTTATGGGAGTATTTAACCGTTGTTTTACTTTTGCCACGTCACATCAGATACATTGCATAGCGCGAATATAAACAGTTGTTCGGTTTGATCTAAATATTGCCCCCTTGAGACGGGCAAACAAACGTCTGTAAATGCACTTACATGCACGTAAATTGGGTCAAGTTTCCATAATTAAAACGGCGGGAGGTACATTTGTGCAATTAAAGCTTCTGCTTTTAATTACAGAATTGTATTGTGGAGTCGTAATGTACTTTCTGTACATTATTATTATTATTATTATTATTATTATTATTATTATTATTATTATTATTATTTACTAGCCATTACATTTATTTTATTTTCGGAGAGATTCGTGAATTTTGTAATGAATAAAAAATGTTTTGGTAGTTTGGTTATATATGGAAGTAAAATCTAAAACTGCTTGGCCTATATAAAAAAAATAATAAATCTGATTTGCATGTTTGCTTGAGTAACTAATCTTATTTCGATTACTTTTTGGCAAATAAGGAAAAATATTGAAATAATGGGGTGAGACAGTTTGACTCAAGATTTGTCAGTGGGGTTATAAAATTCTAATTGTCCAGCAAACAGTAACTTAAAATTATTTTCTACTTGAGAGTAAAAAAATAAGATATTAAATCTCAAGTACAAGTCTAAAACACTTGTTAAGACAGTCTGTTTTTGGAGAGCAGTGCCCGTGTCAAGTTAATGTGTACACTGAGCAGCAGGGCTGTGGGCTTACGTTCATCCAGAGGGTTTGCTGAAGCACTCGCTAAAGCTGAGCTTATTAACCACACCCATCAAATGCTACAATACAGAAAACTTAAAATCTAAGCGGTTGACACCATGTTTGAGCCAAAATGGCTGATTGCCTGAAGGTTTGCACCAATACCTCTGGCAAGGAGTGAGTTACCATGTCCAAAGGCCACTCTGTGGGGAGGTGTGCTGGGGGAACAATATGGAACCACTTGGCAAAAGATTTAAATGATGAAATATGAAACACAACTCTCGTGCCCTTATGGAAGACATTCACAATGTATTTTTCTGTGTAAAGCAGCGTGTGGGTGTGTAAGCTGTCCTGCTGGATGTTTTTGCCGAGCAAGCGAATATATTCCAATTAAACTTGACTGCTGCCCTCCTGTGGAGATGTAGTACAGTGACGGGGCCACTAAGAAGTGAGAGATTCCTTGTTTAGACCCTTTTGTACGGTCTATGTTTAGACCCTGGGGGGAAAATCCAGTTCATGAACTCCATGCTACTGCCTCACTCCATGACAATGCAAGTCTGCTTCTTCCCAAACCAGAGCAACATTTCTCGTACCTGTGATGAGTGAGAATATTCAAATAATTTCACTTCTTCTTTCATGAATGACATGAATTAATAGTATATGGGGAAAGTAAGTATATGATTATACAGTATGTGCACTAAAAGTCAAGATTTTTGGGGTCTGGGGACAGTGAGCTTGTTCTCAATGTTTTGGCGTGCATGAGCTGCTGGTTTTGGTGGAGTGTTGCCGATGTGGTTGGAACATTCAAAAATAGCTTCACCTGGAGATGATTTTTACCTGAAAAATTCCCTTGAATTGAGCTAGTGCACTGACTTGCACCCAAAGGGTCCAACATGTAATTTTATTTATAGAACCTATTGTAGTGGAGAATTTCCCCCAAAGCAATATACTTACTTTTCAGCACAAGTGCCATACTGCGATACTGCAAGTGTCCCAAAAGACAGAGGCAGAGAGAGACAGGCACTGCGTGAAAAAAGAGTGTTTGGGGAAAGTGGGCGGGATTAAAGATCATGACAGGAATGACCCAGATTCCGTGCTCTTTTTTGGCAAGCCGACGCTGTGACATCACCACACCGAGAGACATTCGGAGCTGTTGCTAAGATACCGCGGAGCTTGCGGAGTCTTATAGTCGGTCTCCGTCCCCGGTTTGTTCCCTAAGGTAGTCAACGTGTCATTTAACCCGCAATTCGCTGTCAGCGCGGAAACGTGGAACACGCAGGAATTCCCCCGCTGCAATAAAACAGCAGAGGGCTGTCTTGCAAACAAGTATATTAGGTGTTTTTTCCACTGAAAAGATCCTGTAACGGCTGTCTTATAGCTGCATACTTAGCACAGTAAGGCAGGGATTGGGAAATGAGCCTGTATTCATCCAATACTGCGCCAAGAACGTCTGCTAAAAATAAGTGTAAAATCTTCTTAAAGGGCTGTTTGTTGCTTCCTTTGATAAGCTGAACGCAGGAGCACAACCTCTCTTGACATCTGTGGCCTGACAGCACAGCAGGGTGGAATATGATAGTCACACTAATCAAACATAAATGCTCCTTCTGGACTTTACCTTTCAGCACACATACACACAAACACACACAGACACACACACACTCTCTCTCCCTCTCTCTCTCTCACACACATCAACACACTCTCACTCTCCTTCTTTCTCTCTCCCACACACACACACACACTCTCTCTCTCTCTCACATATGCACACTCTCACTCTTTCTCTCCCACACACACACTCTCTCTCTCACACACACACTGACATGCATACGCGCACACACACATACACACACGATCTGTTTGCCTGCCGCAAACAAGAACAGCACGTAAGCACATTTTTCGTAGGGTCAGCATGTGACCGCCTTGCACAGATATGTGACCACAGATAAGGTGTGTACAGGAGCTCAGCAGCAGAGCTTTTTGTTTTGGAACGGGCTTCAGTTATTCCTCTCTCACTCTCATGCTACATCTACTTGCCTCTTTTATGGATATAATGTTAGCCAAGTATTGAAATAAATGATAGTTCATTTTCAACATTTTCTTTTCAAAATGCATTTTCTATGTCAATTTCCAAATTAATACACGGATAGTAATGCAATACAATACCAAACTGCATTAATATAATGTCTTTCATGAATACCAATGAGGGGTCTTGTACAATGAGGTGAATGGTGAATGGTTTACAGTTACTGCTGCATTAGCGCCCCCTAGTGACTGACCAGGCACATGCACATTACCTACCACTTGTCAGCAGTCAAAGATACTGCTCCTTTCCTCCTGTTGGTGCTAGCTCTCCTGTAGGACACTTTGTTGCTTATAGTGTGGAGAATAATCACCGGCTCATTGGCTCACGTGTACCAGAGGAGTGCACATGCACAAGCAGAGTTCTCACTGTGTGGGTTTGTGTGGATGTGAGTGTGGATGTGGGTGTGGGTGTGGGCGGTTTAGCAGTGACTACTGAGAAAGGGTAGCATAGTGGTTAGAAAAATGGCCTTGCAGCCAGTAGCAATGGCAGTGCTGTAATCATGGGTGTGCCAGGGAAATTAGCTGGTGGACCAGTGGGGGGGGGGGCTTGGGGGGTAAATTGCGATCACGTATCTTTGGGGAGAAATTGCAATTGCGGACCAGGGGAAATCATGTGCAGAACAAAAGCATTTGGAAATTGACATAATTTCGGTTGTATCAGCTCTGAACTCCAGCACATTGCATTTGAAATGAAACATAAGATTAATTTGAGGGTACCGGTATCTACATCTATGTCGGGTGATCTGTGTACAAATTACTGTCCTTTTTGAAGTTTACAGCCCGTACGCTAACCTCACATTCAATGTTTCATTTCAAATCTAATGTGCTCGAGTACAAAGCCAGAACAACAAAGATTGTGTCACTGTAACTGTGCAAATACTTGCATTGTACATTGCTGTTTTTCTCATGTAGCATTATGGGATATGTGCTGCCTCCATCTAACCATGATTGCTGTCATGCTTCTTTTATTTCAGTAGTCCTAATTACATATTCTCTTCAGCTTTTTCGGAAATCAATATACAATGAACAAAATGTCACACAGGAATGTATAATTATTGCAAAAAAAACCACAAGGAACAAAACACAGTCACCCATGTGCAACTGATTTACTCGAATAATGTCTCCTTTTGATGTCAAAAACAACGTTAAACGCACTTGACTGTTATTTTACAATGGATAATGTGTTCCCTCATGGGGAATAATCAACTCGGTATGTCAATGAATAAGAGTATGCTCATTTCTCTTTTTTACTGGAAAAGAACATATTTGTGGCAAGGAGGCAAATGGAGGCAAATCCGGGAAATGTACAGTAAGCAGGGGTGCAGTCTAGCATGTCAGCGAATGTAAATGCTAACCTTTGAAGCGCTGGAACTCAATGGGATGCAACATCATCCCCCCCCCCCCAAGCCAGAGGCGCAGTAACTCGGGAAAAAATATGGGATGATTCCAAGGAGCCCAAGGACTGACAGGGGGCCCCTCAAAAAAATATTAGCGCATAGGATTTTCTGGGGTGGTGGGGCCCAATGTGAGATCTTTTCATGGGGCCCAATATCCCTGGTGGCAGCCCTGCCCCCAGCTAGATTCTCTCAATTTGTGACCAATGGAAGACCACAGGAAGTAGAGGATATTGCTGGGCGTGGCCATGGGATTAACAGGTATTCTACCTGTACAGGTATGTTTTTCTGCACACTATGCAGAAAACTGACTTGAGAGAGAGATTGTGGCAGATAGACCACCCATTCGAACCCACGTTAACCCGTCAGTTACAGGCTGCCGATCCAACTTGGGGATCTGAGCTAGCAATGTTTTCAGCATCAAATCAACTCTGACAGAGTAAGTTTCAGAATCAGAACAGGAAGTGATGTCGTGCACACGAGACAAGAGGGGAAGGTATTGTGTGCGCTCATGTGTGTGTTTGTGTATGTGTGTGTGCATGCTTGTGTACGTGTGTGTGTGTTTTTGTGTGTGTGTGTGCAAACACATTTGCTCTGGGGATTAGTGATCTTGAGTGCACTGTAAGAGAGTACAGAATTTGAGGTGAGTAGCTTCTACTTGCACATGAATCATTAATGAGAATGAACACGCATCCACGTGAATGGCTATCAGTTGTTTCGCTGTCATGCAATTTTAATGAAGGACAGACTCAAATGAAAAAAACATGTAGATTGGAAAAATGGAGGGAAAAATATTTATAAAAATGTTATGGATAAATGTATACAACGTTGTATTTAGATATCTTTTACATAACATAAGTCTGCTAAAGTAATCAGTTCGCAAAATGCCCCTTTTCAGTGTAAATTTAGCATTCTGATAAAATGTATGAACTCAGCCATCATGCCTCGCGACTTTGCACCTAATCGACTCAAATTGCACTTACAAAACCACAAGTGACAACAAGGAAACTCGTTTTTTTCTGACAACTTTCAGAATGATAATGAGGTGTTCGTTGAATGTGCCTGAATTTGCTTTTTCGAAAAGCTGTCTGGACATCGATTTATTTATTTTTTAAAGTGTGGCTCAACACAGCCACTAGGGGGCGTATGGTACTCATAATTCAAGTTACGAGCGTCGCACGCGGTTGTAACGGGAGGTCTTATTTAGTTAGTTCTAATCAGATAGCGGGCTAGGTTGGAAAAAGCTTTGAAGATTTACCAAATTTTATTTATAAGACTTAAATAATACTATGAAAATTATATAAAACACTGGCAGGTGTGTGTGAGATATGTGGACATACACTGGTGTATAAAGCGGGGAGGTGTGTGTGTGGGATATGTGGCTGTACAGCAGTGTATGACGCTGGGAAGTGTGTGTGGGCATATATGTGGACGTACAGTAGCGTATAAGACAAGGGAGAGGCTGTAGAGACACAGTCAGTGGGGTGGTGTGAGAGGGGTGTATTTCTCAGACACACAGAGCACACCGTGCTGAAGACAGGGGGGAGCGAGGGCCATATCTCGGTGCTGTCGACCAGCTCTCAGCTCCCCTGTAGGTGTGAGCTTTCTGCAGCTGAACTGCTGCCACACCATTACCAACAGCTGCTTCTGGTGTTAGCGCTGCTAGTGCTTGAGGTCTCACATTAGCATGTACACACACCTTCAGATACTGGCAACAGACACAGACTCATATGCACACACACACATAAACGCGTAGAAATACAGACACGTACTTATACACATACACATACATAAACACGTAGAACGTGTTTGCACACATATTGTATACACACCCACACACTAGAGCCTGTATGTACATACACGTGTCCACAGACACACACCCACACAGTCACATGCACACTCACACACATACACATACCCGCACATAGCGTCCCTCCCTTCCAGTAACCTTGCGACCTTGAACCAAACCCAGAGAAGAGGAGGAGGTGTCACCTTACAGCAGCACCTGGCTGACAAAGGGAGATAAAGATGGAGAGAGAAAGAGAGGGGGGGGGGGAGAAAGAGAGAGAGAGAGAAATAGGCTCAAATAAAATCCTAGCAGATGAGGACCAATGCACCCAGCTCATTGTTACATACTGTGGCATTGCCTCAACAACAGCAGTGACCCACAAACAGGAAGTGCTGGAGGCGTATTTGGGTGACCTTCCATAAAACTGTCAGGCTTTGCTTATCCCGAGGACCAGTCAGAAAAACAGGTTCAGGTTCAGGGTGATTGTTGGCTGAACGGAATGTTCTCATCCTTTCCCCATGCTTCTCCCTCATTGGCTGACAGTGTTCTAGAACAGTTTTTTTTTTTGGAGGCTGTACCAAGCACGTGCCAAAGAAGCCCAGTCTAATCTGAAGAGAAGTAAGAGCCTGTACAATCCTAAGGTTTTTTTTCAATGCAGATTTCATGTCTGACTTGAAATGTGTGTAATTCTAGTTATTGACATTACTTTGACTAGATATTTGGTGGATGTGGAGTGGATACATCCCTTCTATGATAATGTATGGTTATTTTATAAAACTATGTTCAGCCCCTTTACCGTCTCTTTTAACAAAAGAGTTCAGGTATCCATTTACTTCAGGTGTGGATCAATCACATGACCCTCACCTGAGCCCTGGTCTGCACTGTCCGTCCATTTTGTACAGACCTAATGAGTAGAATTTCATTCCCCATTAAATATTTACCCATCCTGCTGGGGGTCAAAGGTCGTCTCTCATGTGTACTCATTGCGGAATCTATTGATGTGCATGAGACACGGTGTTTACATGTTGTTACTTTTGGTGTTACTTTTATTATTGTTTCATGTGCAGAAAAAGTTCTATGTAGGACAGCATACAGAAGCAGCAGACAGTGGTCAGATAAAGGAGATCTGCTCTGGTTTTCACACAGTGGTGGAAACTGTATCTCTAAACAAGTATCGTATTCAAGCATTCAGTATATAAATAATAAAAGCTTGAAGCAAAAATACCCCTTTCACTTCCTAGAATCCACTAATAGTCACTCACGTTTGACAGAAGGGATACACAAGACTGTTCAGTACTATCCTAATTTCACACTGATCAGTAGTACACCATCCTAACTCCCACACTGATCAGTGCACTAGACAGACTTTCATGAAGTCCCTTTCTGTCAGCAAAGGCTGCGAAACCAGGACTGCGTCTGTCTTGTGGGGCACCATTAAATAAGAGGAGCTGGGACAGTTCACTTCAGTTTTCTCACCCAATTATTTATGAGGCACGGCTTCCCAGTTTCACTTAACACGGCCTCCTGGTCCCCGTCTTGTATGTCCAGGGCGGGAGGAACCAAAATGGAGGAAGCGCCACAGACGAGGCTCGGTGTCCATTGGAAGCCTCTCCTGATGTTCAGACATTACTGATATGAATGAGATGGATTTCAGGGAGGCTTCTGGGAGGACAGGCGTGGATATCGATCCTTTAATTTTCCACGCTGGAGACTCCCAAGGGGAGGGGGGGGGCAACCTGGGGGGTGAAATTACTGGCACCACTGGCTGTCTCCATTCAGCAGATCACAGACATTAGCAGCAATCTCCACATCTATAGAATGAGTCACTCACATGAAGGAAAAAAAAAAGTTAACCGGAAACTCATAACAGGACGATAATTCCATAACTGCGTTTTTTTTTCTTCTTCTTCTATTTTCTTTTCAATGGGAATGTGAGAGGGTTCATGACTTCTCCTCACTGTAGATCAATTCTGGACAGTCTCCCCTCCAAGATCATTACACACAGACCAGGGGCCATTCGAGGACTGCTGACTGGATCAGCTATCCACCCATTAGCGCAAACACAATGTACTGCATGTTAACATGAAAAATATATTTGACAGCAATATATGTTCAATATATATATTATATATTTGTTATGTTCATGCTCAGGGCTCATCTGTAAAAAAGACCCATGATCTCAGTTCTCACTGAGTAAATAAAGGATAAATTAACAAAAATAAATATATTTTAAAATATATATACATTTGTATTTATGTATGTCCAATATATTTACAGTTCAAAGCACTAGTTTGTTTCTCTGAAAGGATGGTTGGCAGTGTATTCATTTACCTGCAATTTATTACCCATATATTGTGTTTGAATATATTGATCATATGTTGCATTTAAATGTATTTGCAGTACATTCTATTTCCAGAACTAGCCAATAGTTATGTGAATTATCTTCTTCAAGAAGTGCAGATGGAAAACTGAGCAGAGGTGGAGTTTAGTACTGTACATTTGTGTACCTCATTAATCTAGCATTCTCCCAAGAGTTCAGATTTTAACTCATTCCACATTAATGTAATATTGCGCTAAAGCACTTTAATGCAAATTTAATTTAATTAGCTAACTAGAATGAGCTATTTAGAATTTGAGAAGGACAGCAGTAATCAATATCGGACAAGACAGAAAGAGATCCGTGTGCGCACAATGATGTAACCGTTACATAATAATGTCTCCTTCAGTTCCTATGTTTTGGTAGTTTCCACATGTTCAATTGTAAACGGAATGCAGGACAAGACAAGGCCACCACTTTCATCAATGCGGTCGGGGTCAGGGTAGTTATCTCTGATACTGCTAAAAAGGAATCCAGCCCTTCCTGCTGAACTTCAGCCAAAAATAAAAAATTGTCATTTTTGTGGTTTTGACTAACACTTAAAGTGGCCACACAGGGATTTGTAGGCAGTCTGGCCTGCTGTTATCTCCATATACCCCAACCTAAAACTGAAAGTGCATTGTGCAACCTTTTCAGTGAGAACATATGGAGACCAATTAAGCAAACATATGGACCTTTTTTTAAAGTAAACATTTCATGGAGTTCCTGTAAGGTTAGGTCATATTTATGTTCACTGAGCATTTTTTCCCCTCACAGAAATAGACTTGTTTCGCATGGCAGAGTGGCAAGGCCTAGCATTGTACCTCAGGCCTGTAACGTGTCACTCTTTCCCATGTTCCACAGTCATTCTTAAAGCTGCCTTGTGATTGGCTAAATGTCTGGGGGAGGGGAGGGGCTTAGGTGGGGGGGAGGGAGCAGGTCTTGAGTGACTGATGCCATTAAAATCGGCAGGGCTCTACCAGCCTAGAGTTACCTCATCTCCTCATGCGTAGCGGTCACAGGATTAATGGGTGGGGATCTGTGGGCTCTATTCTGCCCTCGTGAGGCCAAATGGTGCCATGGCAACAGGAACAATAGGTCCGCTAAATGCACTTCAGGATCTCCTACAGTCAAACCCCAGAAGGCTCCTTCTATTAAATTAATACCACTCCGCAAGCACTTTAAACTTGCTGGGACCGATGCATATGGATATGCATGCGTGCGCATGATTTACACATAATATATGAAATATTTCCTAAGTGTGAATCTTCCGTGAAGTGAATTCCTGTGAATCATATATCACAGCGCACACACGGTTGGAATCAGAATTAGAGAGGAGTCAGGCCGCCTGGTACAGAACGTCCCGAAAATGATTACCTGCCTCTTTTACTCATTTACTTTTTTATTTTCCTGTTAGTTATCTCCTGAAAGGTACCCCTTCCTGCTGCGTTGGTTGCTAAGTGCTTTTAACACGTGCAGGGGGAATCATTAAGGGATTCTGTCCGTCCGTTTGCCAGAGATTCTGGTGTTGGGCCGGGTGTGTCTGCCATGCGCTCACAGCTCCCATGGGAGCAAAGGGCCTCTGTGCTGATTGGATGGAACCATTGGCTCTTTCTGATGTCATAATGCTCCCATCATGCCCCATGCACTGGACAGAACAGGCTGACAGGCAGCCAGCTGCAGTTTTCACAAACAGAACACTTGAGTCCTTCAGGCTTACTCACACCTTGGTGATTGCATAGATTCTTCCGGAAAGAGCCATTCCAGTCCGTCCTGTCCTGTTTATGTGGAATTACAGCAGCTTAGGTGTCTGCAGGTAGAGTTTCACACTTGCAACCGACAACGTGTATTGATGTTTGAATTTTGTAATCGATTTGCAAGAACCGACTCGTTGTTGATAAAATTAAAGGTCACTTGATATCATTTCCATTTGTGGTTCATATCCAAGTATACATTCGCAATCTTGTCTTGTGTATGATCAAACATGTCAAAAAAACTGCATGTGTATCTAGTGCAGTGGTCTATCTGGATTTTGAAAAGGTCTATGGGGAGTACATATCATACAGCAAATAATTTTTCACATGTACAGTGTTTCACAATCTACCTAAACCCTGTCCCAACTCGTCAGTTGGTCCTGACCCATAGTTTGAGAACTACTGCCCTGGGGTCAACTATTGGAGGCCATAGGCAAAATTTTCTACGGAAGCCCCCTTTTTGGAGGGGGGAGGGGGTGTTGGGTTGTGTAGGCTTGTGATCCCAGACAGATGGGGGGCCTAGGAGATCACCTAGGCCATAGCCTTGCCTGTAAGCCTGTAGCCAATAGCTATGACCTGTAGCCTGTGCCATGGCTGTACTGGGGGGGGGGGGGAGGGGGGGGCTCTACCCCCACACAAAAGCAGGAAGGAAAGAGGCCTGGGAGGCATCCAGGCCTGGAGCACACAGGCCACATGAGCAGGGGAAAGGGGGGGTGAGGGGGGGGGGGGGAGAGACTGCAGAGTGCAACACAACCCCATCCCCGTGCAAATTTGATCTAGGACCGCAAATACCGACCCGGAATAATCCCGCACGGTTAAATTCCACAAAATGCCTCCGATGGAGGGAGTGCTCCTCTCCTACACATAGCCGAAGGATGGAGGAGGAAGTCTGCTTGTGCAATGCACTCCTCTTTCTCTCTCTCTCTTTATTCTTTTTATTTTTTTTGGTAAGTTTCCACGCGACCGTCTCAGCCTTACAGGACAGGGCTGTGTTCAACCAGCAGTAGAGCAACACTGGCTGGAGGCACACCAGTTCCGGGGGGGGGGGGGGGGGGCGGGGGGAGCTCTGCCCTGGAAGAGGAGGCAGAGCTGACCGCTGGCCTTGAGGACAGCTAGAGAGAGCAGAGCAGCTCCCTTTCCCTGCTCAATGCAACGATAGGAAGCGCAAAAGCAAAGCCAGCTCTCAGCAATGGTCACCAAAGCAACTGCTGTAATAATGAACTGCAAAACAATGATGGCTCCTGACACAGTCCCAGTAAGATAAAGTTAAATAAACACACACATATGCACTGGCATGAGTGCTCATGCACATATACATACAAACATGCACACGCACACACACACACACACACACACACACACACACACACAAATATTTGCATTCCCACACAAATGCACACATGCACGTAGGAACATGTGCACGGATATACACGTGCACAGACAAACGCATAGGCACAAGTACACACACACACGCACATACGCACGCACAGGCACATAGTACTCACAGGCACGTGCATACACATACACACACATTGCACACACCTACACACATACACAAATTGTACACACACACACACACACACACATACACAAATTGTACACACACACACACACACACACACACACATACACAAATTGTACACACACACACACACACACACATACACAAATTGTACACACCTACACACACACACACACACGCCGCGGCGCTGAAAGTCCAGCTGGCTGTGTGCTGTACAGTAACTCATTTTGAGCGGAAGCACCGGTGACATGGCGACACAGCAGATCACAGCTGCTAGCTGACGGCCTGGATCCCGGGCCTCCCCATCTCGAGGGGCTGGGGAAGGGGGGGGGGGGCTTCACCTCACAGCCTGCCTCACAGCGACACGTGCCTCGGCTGCCCAGGGATGGGGGGGGCGGGAGGGGGGGGGGGCACAAACAGCCCGGCCCTCGCTTTGATGGAAGGCCTTTCCACTACTCTCTCTGAGGATTTCACCTGTGACCCCCCCCCCCTCCTAAAAAAGCAGGTGTTCTGATCCTGACCCAAGGGTGTCCACAGGGACAGGGAACACATGAGACCTCCTGCCAAAATCAGTGCTACCACCCCCCCCCCCCCCACCCCCCGCCCCACCCTCTCATTTGGCTCCAGTGCAGCACGCATCTGCACTTCAAACACCCCCCTTCAAGAGCCGCAGCGACTTTCCTGCCCCCTGTTTATGCTCCTCATTCAAAGGCCAGCAGGCCAAATCAGGAACAATTACAATAACGATTACAATACAGACGAGGGAAGGGTAACAATTACGATACCATCCTGCACCAATCTCTGCCCCCCCCCCACCCCTCCCACCCCCCATCGGTCCCATTTCAGTTTTAATATTAAAAGGCAGGACACGCAATGTTCTGGAGCACAGCCCTGGTTTAATCAGTGTACTTTCAGTGGGAGACAGGATCAAGGGGGCGGGGAGGGGGGGGTGGGGGTGGGGGTGCTCGAGGAAGGGGCAAGAGGCATTGATCTGGTGATGCTTCTGGAAATGTCACCGGTTTCTTTGCTGAGGAAGGGAGATTGCCCCCTTCCCCACCCCCCCACCCGTCCCATTATTCCCAGAGGTGCTACGTGACCAGGATGTGGTTGGAACCATGCTTTGGCCAAACGTACACATTTCAAAATATGTAATTCCTTAAATGCCAGGTAAATAATAAGATATGCAATAATAATGTATTTCACAAACCTTGGACTAGCTGCAGCACGTGGTAAATGTTTCTGAAGCAGATTTACTCACTGTCTACTGTTCAAACAAAACTGCCCCAATCCATTTTGTGAAAGAACAACTTGCTCGGACCTGCTGGGTTGTACATTGCTTTGAGGGACATGCTAGCTTTACAGTGGGACATTGAATATTCTGTTCCACGGGCTACCACCCTTTGATGAGAATGACATATCAGTTTGTTTCAGCTGACATGTGGAACGGTCTGCCAGGGCTCTGTTAATGGGCCTTCTGTGCGGCCTGCAGCGTCACTGAAAAGGGTTCCCTCCTCACGTGCAAAGGCGAGGCAATTGGCGTGACTCGTCGTCTGGCACACTGAATGCCGTAAGGGGTGGTCGGGGAAAAACGAGAAGTGGACACTTCCCTCCCGCTCCACTGGAACTGTGAGTTGAGATCATGCGGTCGTAAGATCTCTTCCCAGGTGCTTACTAGTGTGCGCGTGTGTTAATCCCCCTCTTCTCCCTGTTTCTCTCAATACTCTCGGCAGCGCTTAATTTAGATTTCACGCCTATGTCACAACTGGAGACGAGCACAATCAACACTTCGCGAATAAAAGGAAACATCTCTTCATAATACATAATTAATGTAATTACACGCGTCGTTCTCCGCCCTTTTCTCGGAAAGAAAGTTTAAAAAAAGATTGCATTGTTCTACTCGGTATCAATTCATACCGGTCAATATTCTTGTGATATTTGCACTGACAGCCTAGCTTTTAAATAAGTAAGTACAGACGTGACAAGCACCTTGAGACCTCTGAGTGATATAACTCCGTGGGGACTATGCATTTAAGACTTTTGTCGATTCTACTTTCCACTGAAAAGGTTATAACTGCTCTCGCGCTCTACAAGACCTCATCGCCTCTGAACCGTGAGCTAACAGAAAAGACCCTGACAGCCGAACAAAATGACCACGTTCGCCTGTGTAATTAACTGCCTCGTTTCTAAAAATACCTACATATTTCACGGAGCTCACTTAGTGCATCGGCAGCAAGAGCACCAGTAGACGTCGATTTGTCGCGAAGGTACAGGCCTTGCTTATTTCCCACCAATGCAATCCAACTTAAGGGCAGATGTTGACCCAAACCGTCGGAATAGCTTGTGCACTGGATCCAGCTTTTAATGTTTTCCATATTAGTGCTGCTGCCTCGGTATCTGGTTGCAGGAGCAGTCGCTGAATAGCCTGTGACGAATCAGATCCACCACCAACACAGGACAATATGAGTTATAAAATAAACGAATATATTATAAATTTACAACCTTCGATGTTCCAAAATACTACACTGGCACGCACGAACATGCACTTATGGAATTTGGCCAATCGGTCTTTTGTTTCCCTCAGGTTTCTGATATCTGAAACATTCTGTAAACATATCCGTGTACATAGTTACTGTCTCCATAGCAGCCTGACAACAGCAGACAGGCCGGCTTCCAAACACGCGGCAGTTGAGAAACGTAATATTTGGTTAAGCATCAGTACGACATTTTTATTATGTAATTCCACGGGACCGCGGGCAGCCTTCATAGCACTCTTTGTTAATACCTACATTAGCCACTTTGCACTTGAGAACTCGCCCAGGTCTGTTGCTATGTTTTGATTTGGAACAGCAACATCCCTGGAGAATGAGCACGTATCCTCGAGGCCGTGACACACGCAGTGTCACCCTCCCCACCCCCTTTCCGCATTTTAAGAGAAGAGCAATGAAACGGGTACAGGTATAAAGTGGAGCTTTAATTTAATTAGTGTCAGAGGAACTGAACACACGGCTAGAGCTGGAGCAAATTAAATGGAAAAGCAGTGACATACTTGTACAACCTCCCTTCTCATTGTCCCATTGATATTCCTGAATTCTGCTTCATAATATTAACTGAGCTAAAAACATGATATATAGAAATATTTGCCAGTACTATCCCAATGCTAGCCAGGCCTTATTAAAAATAAGCATATGCTTTAGGTAAAAATGATTTCTGAAAATAGTGTAGAGCGAAAGAAAAGGTGCCTCTTGCAGCTCCAGCATGAGAAAATGTGAAACGTGAAAGGAAGGTGCTGTAGAGCTGAGTCTGGCTGGCAACACCCGGAGCGGTAACATTTAAAGTCCGACAGAGATTAAGAGGTGAGCGTGAGGCGTTTTGACAGCAGTGACTATGCCCTAATGTGGGCGTGTGTCTTGTGTTTTATACGTCAGCCGGGCCGGTGTCGCCAAAACGAGGGTAGAGAAGGAAGCGAGAATCCGATTACATCCACATCAGCACCCCCACCCCCCCACCCCCCTACGTCAAAGTCACACTGTTATCAAAACACTGGCCGGCCTCTCTCGGTCCAGGTCCCTGCGGTGGACAACTGAAGCCGTTGGCAGGGCCCTTTGGGGTTCGGTTGGCCAGCAAGTCTACAGGTCCACAGGCAATCTCGGCCGCCGGTTCGCTCCTGCAAGCCATTGTGGGCCTTGCGCTGTGTGTGCGCCAACAGATACTCGCTCCCATTGGAGCTTTAACTGCGGCAGATTTATGGGGCTCATTCCTCTGAATGCAGTGTTGCATCCATTCTTGTAAGTGGCTCCCCGGGTTGAGAGTTGTGATCGTTGGCACGTCGGGACATAAATCAGCTGATGTTTTTTTTTTTTTTGCAGATCACATTCTTTATATATTCAACAGAAGTGATGTGTTGCATTTAGAAAAAAACAGCTTTCGTGGCAAAGTGATTCAATATCATTGGATGGAAATGCAAGAACCCTGCACTGGTGATGTGGCAGTATGTCTTTGCAGGCCTAGTGCTTTAATACAGTACTTTTTTGTCCACTGTTGTGCAAACACTTTTTCGTGTTTCATGAGTGCTTCTGGAGCTCTTAGTGACTGGAGAGGTGGGGCGTGTCCTGCTCTGCTGAACAGCATGAGTGTGGTGTGCAGTCGTGACCTGAACATCAACCACACGTGAGAGCTGATCAGGCAACTGCCTCCCTGCGCCTGGTGTCCTGAAATCAGCTACAAATCCAGGGGCATGAACAAGGAAGTAGCGCTGGCCCTGCCGAAAACCCTGCAATAACAAACGCGTTTTAAAAAGCGAGAGAGAGATAAAGAGGAAGAGTCCGCACGGGGAGAACGCGGGAGGTGGCCGAGCGGTAGTAAGGAGGACCCGTGACTGTCCCGTTACGCACAGCTATCACAAACCTGTGGGCTCCTGTAGGCTTGTGAGATGGATTCACAGTTCCTCGTTAGCACTCACATTTCCCATGCTTCACATTTTAAAGGGCAAACGCTCTTTTTTGGGTTAGTGTGCGGCATGCCATCTGGTGTCAACGAGGACAGGAACCGAAGAACATCGAAGGTTGACTGGAGTCAGAGAATCCTAGGTATGTGATTGGCTGGAGAACAGTCACGCGCAACATACAAAACACTCAAGTTGTGCAAGTGAGCGTGTCACAGAAGCATTTGTACCCCCTGGCCTTTTTTGAGCCACATGTTCGAGAGGCTAAACCTGCTGTTTCAGTGGTGTTTTTCCCTGTAAAAAGGACCTGTACAAACGCAGTGCCACTGAAACAAACTCCTGTGCCTTGGGAAAAAAAAAAACCTGGTAATTTGCTCATCTCTGCTTTTTTAATCCTGCCAAGCAGCAAATACACTTTTTCCAATGTGCTCCCAGATTGAACCATTTTGCCCGAAAAAGGGCCCTTGAACTAGATAGGGTTCCTCTATTGAGACACAAAGAAGCCTTTTTATAACCATTTCTTCTGAGAGTGTAGGGTTCTTCAAAACAACAAAGACAACATAATAAGTATGACTTAGATTGTATAGTACCTTTCATACTCCGAGATCACATCAATTCAGAACATTGAATCAGCGTGGAGTTGCAATGTTTTCTAAATGAAGGATCATGCATTATATTCTCCAACTTCAGTACAGTATTTGGAGGAGGAAGTGTTGTCTGCAGAATACAGTCAAGATCACAGGTCTGTTCTCTCAACACTGTCAGCAACAGTTCTCTCCCTTATGGTAAAATTTATGCAAATATATACACTGTGCCAGTTGCACTGTACACCTTACATTTTCAAATATCATCTATACCTTTTGGGACTGTAAGACCTTTTTACTGTTTCTGATAGTTCCTACAGCTGCTGTTAAGTTGTCTGTCTTTGATAATCCCGTCTGCCATTTGAAAATTTTACAGGTATTTATAAAGCAATTTTCCCTGATGACAATTTATTCAACGGCTCAGAGAACTAGCAGGTGCCACTTTACACCTGGATTTTATTAACAGGTTACAAGGCTTGTTATCACGGAGACAGCAAATTCTTTGCAGGATGTGAGAAGTAAATGTTTGAATGTTTCATCCGTTTGCACAAGATCAGATTTGAATCCCTCTCTTATTATCAACTGTATTTGTAACATTTAAGGCAACAGTTAACTGACACATAAGGGAAACTCTCTCCAGTGTTTTGCTCTGTTGAACATCATAATTACTGTACTGTTATGTAAGCTTGAGATTGGCATGTTCAGAGTTAAAGTCCCCTGCTGTGATGTTTGTTGACTAGGAGGAATGTGGTGTTTTTTCTGCAAATGCAAAATTTCTGTCTCAGGCGTGATGAGACAGTTGGACTGTGCTTTTACATCCGATCCAAGATAACTGACTCACTTGCACACATAAAAATGCAACATGTGATACCTGAAAGTAGTTCTCCCTTCTCAACAGAGCAATATTGCTTTATGTGTTTAATTCCATTACTGTTTGATATAACCCACCAAATGACCTGATATAGACCTCTTGAGGTCCAAGGTTTACTGAGTCAAGATACCCCATGTGGAGGAGCCATTCATCAACGGCTAATATATATATATATATATATATATATATATATATATATATATATATATAAAGCTACGTTCTCATCTATTTATTTTTTACAGATGGAATGATTGAAAAATACTCTATTGTACAATATTACTGCAATGCTGTGCAGATGCATACACCGTTTAAACAGTAAAATCAATAGATATGTCAAATTGCAACCGCAGACGCATACCTAACACACACATGTGTACATATTTTCGGTTTGAATATGAAAATACATCTCATGGGAGATGTATTTTTAGTGACCAACTTCCGCTGTTTAAGGCTTTCAAACAAAAGGAAGTGTGTATAAGAACTACGATGTCCACAGTTCTCTTCGAAGCAATATATGACGTAGCAGTGTTTGTGAATGAGTAAAGGGGCCAGACGCTGCTTACACGTACAGTCGGATAAGATCATTGTGCTCTCAAATCGTGCAATAGACTCATTATTTCAAGGAAACGGGGTAGAATAAATAAAGAGAAAGACCGGAGAAGAACGCGTACACATTATTTAAATGTGGCATTTTTATTCAAAGCAAATAAAAGGATTTTCCACCACTTGCTTTTGTTACGGCAAGTACAGGTTGGAGCGGTTGATTGCCTTGAGTCCTTGCCACTGTGTGTGAGCCGTTGCTAACTTGGTCCGGAGAGAGCGGATCCAACTCTGGCTAGAGAAGGGAGAATCACGACACGTTTCCAGGGTGTCATTGTGGTAAGTAACCTTACGGTAGACGCTTTGTTAGAAATATCTAGCTAGCTACCTTAAATTACATTTCGAAATGCTGTTGGTCTTTAGCAGCGCTAGCTAACTAACGTTATGTTTGTCTACATAAAACGCACAAGATTGATGCGGAATACACAGTTGTTCTCCAGCGGTGTATGTGTTGTGTCAATTGTTATACCAGTTGGTAGACTAGCTAACTAAAGGTTAGCAACAATACATTGTAGCGCTGCTTAAAGTTAGTTTCCTTGACAATAAGACAACGACACCAATCGCATAACCTTGTTTTGACAACTCTGATACTCATGTTAATACAAAGTCATAACTATAACATAGCTAACCGGTTCGCAAAGCCAGATCTGTGTGCAAATGGCATTGTCCCTATCTCTTGCAAGCCAAATGAACGCAGTGTCTGAAGGAAATGGCTTGTCAGACTGTACCCAGATGGGCTGCTTTCAGTCTAACACCACATGGAGTTCTTAAAAAAAGAAGTAAAAACTAAAAATGAAACGTCATGTTATCATTATGGTTTGACTATGCCAATACATTTGGTACTAGGAAAGCTGGATCATAAAGCCAGCTATTCAAGTCTAGCCATCTAACGTTATCTAGCTAGTAGTTTTTCGAACTCAAATAATGATGTATACATTTCAGATCTAAAACAGCTAGCATAATTATACTCGTTTGCAAGTAATTTTAAGCATATGGATAAGTTGTGTTGGCTAAAAACAAAAGTGTAACTAGATCATTCACAAACTGTAATAAGTGTGAGAGCTGGATCAATAGCCAACAAGCGGTCATGCAAGTTGACATATAGCTTAGTAACAAGCAGCGGTTGCTATTAGAATACATCATTGCATTAACCATGACTGAGATAATTGAAGCAGCTAACTAGTTGAAGTTACCAAGCTAATATTAGCTAGTGCTCGCATGCTCTGAGAGCTAACCTCTTGGCTAGCTGGCTAACTTTTCCTTTGTCTGAACGTTTAACGAGCTAGCCAGCTTGAGACTCGGAGTGCAATACCACCAAGCAGCGAGTGCTCGACTAACGGAAATTAGTTACAATATAACCATGTTCTTTCGTTGACTCTAGTGGCAGTAGCGGCAGCTCACTCATAAGGTGAGCAATAGTTGGTAGATGGCAAGCTAGCTAAATTGTTTATTGTGTACTCGTGAACGCTAAATTGCTATTCTGCTAGCGAGTTGGTAAGCAAGCTACCAAATATGGTTGTCATGCCAGTTTAACGCAGAGAAAGTCCAGCTGGAGGCTTTTGTTTGGGATGTGCGGGGTTATTGTTCCACAAGCATAATGTGATTTACATGCACCATCCCGCTTGAGCATCTGGCAAGGCGAGTCATTCTTGTCCCATGATAATTTGGATCACTTTTGTTTCGTCGTCACCGCTCATAGTGCATGCTGGCTTTGTCGGGGGAAGCTGGTATACTGCAACATTTAAGTCATCAGCTGGCTAAGGTTACTTTTTCCGCTAATGTTATGTACTCTCTCAGCATAGCTCTTTGTTTATTGTGTTGTCTCATAAAGGACGCCATTGTATTTGCCTAAAACAAGTCTGAAAATACTTTGTTAGCAGTGAAAGCTCCAACTAAGGATCGCAGTAACATCATTTGTATGAATGCGTTGGGAGGTGTATAAATAACCGCATAAGAACGCTCACACACCAAGACTTTCCATTCCCGAAATGGTCAGCCTCTCTTCTTCATTTAATCACTCTGGAGCACTTGGACCTCCTGATACGATGCTCACTATGGTTTGGGAACAGGCGCACAGAGGATCGTTTTTCACGGGTGTCAACCAGTTATGGAAGTGCATTTGTTTTTGAGGGTGGGGGGAAAATTCAAAACGTTTCGATGGGTGTGTGTGGGGAGGCTTGATTAAGGAATAAAAACATCCACAGTCGCCGCCGGCCATTCTGGACACAAACGAACGATTCCTTCCAGAATCGGATTTGGTGGTCTTTGCTGAACTAGTGGAGACAAGGTGGTGACGTGATGTATAAACACGACCATGCGGCCAGTATAATGATACTTTGTGCAATGTTGGTCAGGCAGTGTTACAATATTTGCACACTTAAAATCAGTGGCTTCAGCACTTGGAAGCCACTGATTTAAAATCCGTGACTTAATTCTATCCATTAAAAAAAAATTAACAGAAAGTTTCTGTTAATGGTGTGATGGTTTGTGCGGTGATGTTGGTGCGGCGGCTGACAGGAAAGTGACCAGCGCTGCCCCACAGATTGAAGTGTTTTTTGTTTTTGTTTTTTTTTAAATCGACGATGGTAGAGGTTAGACCGGCCCCGCTCTCACACTAGCATATAACGGACACTAATAACGATTTGCCTTGCGGGACAGTTGACGGCGGCAGCATGACGCGGTCGTGCTGGGGCAATGTTGTCTTTGAGGATATTCTTCTTCCTCTTGTCTCCAGCTGACACGACAGCGTTGTTCCAACAAGGAAGGCCGGATTTGCCCGCTGATTGTAAGCATGGCTAGCGGGAGTCTGCCCGACTGACAGTACCACAGTTGCGCTGGTTGGTACTGTATAGGACCGAATCTCTTTGTGATTGCTGTGATCATCTGTGCACTCCCGAACAACTGTCCAAGGACACTGCGTCTTTTATTGTACAGTTTCAGAATGGGACTGCGGCTTTTATTCGTTGCCGATTGTGTGCTCTCTCAGAGTATCGGACAACGAACGGATAAAATGAGGTTTATAAATAACTGTATCGGGACACTCAAGCCATTCTCTCAGTTTACTAAGTGATACGGTCCTCTACTTTATTTAATCCTGCGGGCACACTTGGAGTATGTAGCATGATGCTTGGTATCGATTTGAAGATAGGCTAGTCGTGGAGCTCTTCCTACTGGTATCTGTGGAAATAAAAGTCTTTGCTGTTGCTTTGTGCGTATAAGTATGGAAAGTCCTTCAAGGTATTCAAATGTGTAGAGTCTCCTGTCAGTAAACTCCAGTTGTATTATAAGGCGTGTGGTCCATAGGCTGTAGATTGGCTATAAATAAGGTTCAATGTAGAAGAATGTGAAAGCTTTTTCAGAGTTTTGTCCAGGGTCTTTGTGTCTAAAGTGTGGGGTCACTCTGTGGCTGGTGTGATGCGAAAAGTAGCCTAATTGCAGAAGAGCAGCTCCTCTGGTTTTCAGTTGGGTGTCAAAAGAAAATGCCAGCTTTGTTGTGCTCCGGAGGATGTGCCTGCTTGTCAGAGCTGGCCACTAGTGTAACACTCTGTGCGACGGTTAAGGGCCACCCCCATCCCTGGGCCACGCAGTTCAGTTGCGTGATTTATGCTGGTGCACTTTGGGGTCACAACAACATTCTTGCTTAGGGCCATGCAAACCCTAGAGCCTATTCCAATGCCAGTTCTTAGCCCTGGAAGTCATCTGATGACGTCTCGGCGGTTGGACGAACACTCTGTGTTTGGGAATTCCTAATTGGGATGCGGCGCTGGAAATGTCCGTGCCCCGTCAGGGAATTGAAGAGCAAACGGGGTTAACTTTTGTTTATCGCATAAATGTGAAAAGGTCTTATTATTTCATTATGCGCAGCCCTGAGGGATTTGGGCTATTTTCTGCCAGTTTTCCTGAAGGTCTGTCCGGAGCCTCACAGTTTCGAGATTTCGGAGGCCCCTGCTCCTGCGATAAAGATTTCTGGTGTAATTGGTGATATCCTGGGGTAGTGTGATATCAAGGTTCAAATGCAGGTTTGCCGGTGTTTAGAGTTTTGAAGCTGGGGTCTGGAAGCAGTGTCTGAAACCTAGCAGTTGTTATTTGGTGGTCTTTAGGTCTGTATCATGCCTGGCTGGCAGCTATCAGTGAGAAGTAAACATTCTGTTATCTCTAGTACAGACAAGAGGCTCTTAAAAAAATCTTCGTATGTCCTTATTTTCATGATCGTCTGTTATCAGTCGTATTTGCTTGTACCCTCACAGTGGGTAAATTTTTTTTTTAAAGATATATATTTTGTTTCACCATGCATTAGCCATATTGGCATGTTTCAGCCAAATTGCAATTCATGGAAAAATGTTTTGCGGTAGTAGCTGTCAGTAACAGCACAAGCCCCCAAGGTCTCTTGCCTTTTCACAGACGGTGAAGACTTCTCATTGGTCTACACATGTGGAAAAGAGGTGACTGCAAATCAGAAAGGATGTGAAAGTCGTGTCTGGCTCTGGGTGCCTTATCAACACCATCAGTCACTCGGTGGCACTGAAGTCACATGGGATGGTGTCTGAAAGGGGGAAGATGGGAATTGTTGTTCTAGATCTAGAGGCCTTATCAGCAAAGCTGACAAGAGGCCTGGTTAATCAGGGTGTCCAGTTCTGGCTGGCTTGCCCCTGATTGCTCCCTTCCGACCTATATGTTGGCTCCCGAAGGAATTTATACGGCCTCTTGTCTGTGTGCCCCATGCTGGGGTGGGGGTAGGGGGTAGGGGTAGGGGGGTTGGGGTAGCGGTAGGGGGTGGGGGGGTAGGGGGTAGGGGTGGTGGGTAGGGGGTAGGGTGTGGGGGCTGGGGCTAGGGGGTGGTGTCTGGTGATACGGTGAGGCTCTGCATGCTTTGGAGAAGCATTCCCATCTCTGCCTTCTCCTACCCACCGTCTCTCCAGAAATATTTCACAACACTCTGCTTGTCATCTCATCTGATGTCATAGTGTAACAAGGTAACCATAGGAACGCTTAATGTTGCAGAATGCAGAGTATGTTCTCCGAGGATTCTAGAACATTCCTCACTGGTACCTAAAGGAATAGGTCATTAAAAAAGTCTACTGCTAAAGATAACACATTTAAATGACTAAATTAAAGGCCTTATGGAATCCATTGGCAAATTTTTTTGATGAATTAATTGAAGCTCAGCACCACCTCCTGTTGTTCAGGATAAAACAACGGGGCCGACAGAGTCAGGCTGAACAGGTGTGAGATGAGCTATTCCCAGGAGCCCTAGCTGTGTACGGCAGTGACTCCCTGGCAAATAAATTGTAGTCGACGAGGAACACGTTTGTGTCGGAAAGTAGGTCAGACTGCGGGGACTAAGCATGCTCTGCCGTGGCAGTGGAAAAACAAAAAAAAAACATTTGAAAAGTGGCTGTGTTTTCCAGGAAGGTCAGCGTGGAGCTGAGGAGGAGCCTAGCGCAGCGTCCGCCGCGCCGATGTGTCCTCACACTGGGGGCCTTTCATTCGCTCGCGGCAGAGCTAGCGCGTTCTGCGTAGGACCTGAGTCTGCAAAAACGGTCGACGCCCTGCCTGCCATTCGAAAAACCTGACAGCCGTTGGTTGTAGAATAGCCGCGGCTCACCCCTCTACTGATCCCAGCCTAATTAGTTTCCCAACAGTAACTCATTTCTTTTGAGCAAAGAAAAATCCCCCCTTGTCGACCTGTTTGTACAGTAGTTCCCTTTGTTTCCAGGAAGTTGTGAAACCTCGCTTCGTGCTTTGTGTCCCTGATCCCTCAGTCTGGCCTTCTGGTCTGGAGCAGTTCTGAGACTCCCGGCACCTACAGCACCGCCAGGTCGTGCAACGCCACCCGCCAACGTGACGTCCCAGCCCCAAGGGAGTCGGTTACCGCCACAAAGCCCCCCCCCCCCCCCCCCCCCGCCACTCCAGATAGACTTCAGGGGTGTCCTTCTTGTTACAGGTTTTCATTTCCCTCTATCTGCCCCGTCTCCCCCCCCCCCCCCCATTCCATCTCTCCCTCTTTATCTGGATGGAAGCGATGTCTCTTGCAGACTCCGTTACCAGTGGCCCCCGAGGCCTCTTGCTGTTATCTCCGTTCCTCCCTGAACTTGGAGAGGCTTTGTCCGTTTCTGAGGGGGGGGGGGAGATACCCCCTTCACCCCCCTGAGTGGACCCTCCGCGTCTCCATTGTGTCAGTTGGTCGGTTGTCGGTGAGGAAGTCGCCCTCCCCGCCGTGTCGCGGCGAGCCCCGTCGTTGCGGAGCCGCGGGCGCTAAAGTTCCGTCTTCGTCCGGCGCTCTCTTCCCGTCTGTTTGAAGCTCTTCGTAGTTCGGAGGCCCCGGAAAGTCTTAATCAGAGGCCTGCCTGCTAGACGCTTACTCAGAGAGGGCACGTAGGGCTGCCTGCAATGAATTCTGGGAAGGCAACAGAGCCAGGAAATGGCAAACGAGAAGCAGCACGCGATGTAGGCTCGGGCCCCTTCCAGGAATAGGCTGTTTGTTTGCTTTGCAGTTGCTGGTCTGTGTAGGTTTCTAACTGAATAATTAAAAAGGGACTTGAAATTCAAACCTGCCTCTCCCATCTGCTTGCACCGGCAACTTCTGGAGTTGCGGGGACCGCGGGACTAATTGTGTGTTTCACGTAATCGACGTGATGATGTAAGCGTGGCCTGTTTGCCCATCGTTAGCTCACTAGCACGGGATACTGTGTGCAATGATGCCGTTCTGTTATCGTAAATAAAATAAATGCATTTAAAATCCTCTCACGATGTTCGTCTTTCCTGCAGGTTTGTACATAGACAGCCGAGTCGTCACCTTCAAAGCACGAGGAGGGTGAAAGCTTTTACGGTTTTTTGATCCCACTCATGTGCGTTCACGCCGACGTTCTCACTCTCGCTGTCATTCTTTCTCTCTCTGCCTAAAAATATCAGATGTGCTCTTTGGGAAGGTAGAGTTTTGTTAGATCTCTGAGGTGGGTGGGTGAATATAAAGCCTGCGTTTTGAAGGTACATCTGAGTTCAAGATCTCCGCTTTCCCTCCAAAAAGGCGTTGCTCCTCAAAAGCAGCTGTATGGCAACTAGCCAGGACCCCGGCCCAATTATAAACCGAGATCTTTACGCTGGGTGTTAAGAGTGTTTTTCCCAAAGAGGTAAAACTTGAGCACCTGGGATCATCTTCCAACAGGACCCAGGGGCAGGGAGCAATAAAAGTGATGCTTAAATGACCCAAAGAGTGACCTCTCCCCACCGTGCCTCCCCCACCCCCACTCCACTTTTGCCTTATGACCATTACGCCTTGTATGACAAGGACATAGAAAGATCTCTGGAGACTGTCTCCGTGGGAACGGTGTTTTTCTCCCAGACCCCCGTCGGCATCCGCGTGCGTTTTCACTTCCTGTGGTGCCAGGATGGTTTAAGCATTGCGGGTTATCTTTGTTTAATGCATTATCTTTGTCATAAGAAAATGTTAATTTGTTGGACCCTGGGTGGATAATCCAAAAACAGGCAGGTTCTTCTGCTTTATTAACTGATAAAGAGGCGTGTGTAATCGTGGACCGTAGGGGTGTAGCAGTAGACTATAAGGGTGCTGGTCCAATCCCCAAACAGGATTATTTATTGCATTATGCTGTGTGCCCGGGGGTATTGTCATGCTGAAACAGGAAAGGGCCTTCACCACACTGTTGGGGAAGCACAGAATTGTTGAGAATGTGATTGTATGCTGTAGCGTTAAGACTCGCCTTCACTGGAACTGAAGGAGCCTAGTCAAAACCATGAAAAACAGTCCCAGCCCCAGACCAAGGGGTGTCCAGATACTTTGTAGCCATATAATGTATCTCTGGTAACCCACTGTATTCACGACCATCTCTTGTTGTTTCCTGTTCTTCATCTTTGCATTTTCACAGGCTGTCACTGTGCTGCAGTGTGTGCAAAGTGGTGTGAAACCAAGATAAAAACAGTGCCTGTTAAAAGAGCATTCTTTTTTTTTTTTTTGAGGGAGGTGAGGAGTTGAGGGTTAGAGGAGTTGAAACATTATTTTGAAATCAAGGTTGCTTCATGAATGCAAGGAGGGAAGGTGTAAATGACTGATCTAGCAGTCAGAGCTCTGCCAATCCCGATGTTTATTATTAGCAAACAAGGGAACAACGCTGATGGTGATTGGTGGATACTCTCTTGTTGAACTTCCAGAATCCCTGGGGCAGTTGCCACGTAGTAGAGGTGGCATCAAGCTCATCTGAACAGCCATTCTAGGCGGGAGCTGGACTGAGTAATATCCGGAATTAAAGAAGAAGAAAAAAGTCAGCACACTGGTTACTCCTGTTTCCAGGCTATATTTAGTACCGACAATGACCTTTCAAGCCTAATTGCTCTTAATCAGAAGGCTGTTGTGGACCAAACAGGCTCGACACATCACTGTCTGTGCTAAATATAGGACGGAAATGGGAACTGTCATTGTGCTGGCTTTTTCTTTAATTGGCAGTTAGTAACCAGAAAATATCCACCAATCACCGTCAGTGTTGTTATATTTTCTGTTACCCACACGATCCGGTGATTGACGGATCTACTCTTGTGCTCCGACGTGAAAATATAACCCTCTGCCCTCACTGTCAGATTTAGCTGCCAGTTTCCAGGTCTTTCTCTCCCGCTGTTCTCATTCTGACTGCCCGGCCCAAGAGCTCGCTGTGCGTTCCTTTCCGCTTTCGCTATTGAATAAGCAGTTAAGCGAATTTAAGACTTAATTTTTGGCGCTCAGAGTTAAGCCTGGCGGGCTTGGCGGCTTGGCTGAATCTGGGCTCGACGAGGCTGCAGTTTTCACAGGCCCGACTTGGCCTTCGTCCCTCCCGTTCCCCCCCCCCCCCCCCTTCACAGACCCCCGAAGGGAGGATCTTTCGGGACGGCGGCCAGGGGTGTAGCTAGCATGAAATTCGGGGCCCTGTGCAAATTGAGTCTCTGTGGGCCCCCTTCCCAAAACAAACTTTTCCGTCCAGGACATTTAAGGTCCCCCCCCCCCCCCAGCCTTGGGGCTCTGGGTGATCAGTTCCATTACACTGTAACCCCCCAACCCCTATGACCCGCCCCGGATTGTATCTATCTGGTGGGTCCTTTCCTTCTCAGTCGAGCGCAGTCAGAGAGGCCTACCAGAGGTTCGGCAAGTGGTTCTGACCCAGGAAGTGTGTCCCTCCCATGTGAGCGTTGGGGGCCAGTGGGACACTGAAGATGAATCTGAGATCCGATCCATCGGGGGGGGGGGGCGATTGGGTTCCGGCTGGCTGTCCCGCTCCCGGCTGACGGAAGCCGTCTGGTCGCGGCCCAGGGGGGGTCTCATTAGGAGGATGAGTACGGGCCGTCCCGAGCCAGTCTCGCCAGCGTGATTTACCTACTGAAGTTTTTTTGGAATGTTTTTTACATTAAAACATTTTTTTTTTCTCAAATGTCATGAAGCCATGATTTGGAATATGAACAAGAGTGCGTGCGTGCGTGCGTGCGTGCGTGCGTGCGTGCGTGCGTGCGTGCGACCCAGCCAGCGTGCAGTCTGTTGGCTCGGTTGCCGAAACGCAGCGTCCCCTCTTCTCTGGAACGGCGAGCCGCGTGTTCGGGGTGCAGCCAGGTCTCCCGCGCCTCACCGCAGCCGTCCTGAGAAATGAAGACGGAACGTGGAGCAGGAGCAGGAGCCGGAGCCGGAGCCGGAGCCGGAGCCGGAGCCGGAGCCGGAGCCGGAGCCGGAGCAGGAGCAGGAGCAGGAGCAGGAGCAGGAGCAGGAGCAGGAGCAGGAGCAGGAGCAGGAGCGCTTTAGCCGAATCTGGGGCGCTGCCATTACAAATCGAGAGCTGCGTGTCGTCCAAGTACAGCGTCCCCCCCCCCCCCCACCCCCACCCCCCCAAACCCCCTACCCGGGATTCAGAGCTTCGGTGAAGCCTCCGCGTACGAGGACAGAGGGGAGCCGAGGATGAGCCCCCCAGCCCCTCCCCTGTCCTCAGGATGTAATGCTAGCGGCTGGCGGTAATTTGATTACACGCGGCTCCTCTAACACGCAGAGTTCATCAGAGAGATGGGGCTGTAAGGCAGCCAGCTGAAAACAGGAGGTGTCCTGAGCTCCCGCGCTGATCGCTGCTCCTGCTAACTATTGTTAGCCGCGTGCTTTTGGATTTTTAGGCTAAATGGTAAAGCATTGAGTCGATAAACTTGATTTCCGAGTGACGCCATGTGTGAACCTTTATTTCTCTTTCACACTAAGTTTTACACTGCACTGTCTGTGACTACTGGGCACCCTGCCAGTATTTTTGTGTTGTGATATTTGTAAGGAGCCCCTGTGCGTGATCCTCTCTCTCTTTCTTCGTCTGTGTGTGATTTCAGTGTGTGACTGTACTGGCAGACCAGCGGCAGTGACGCCGTGTTTGACGTCCCAGACGCTCGCTAGACAAAAGAGGTCAGAGAGCGAGATGCGGGAGGCTCTCACGAAATGCCCCTCGGGGCGAGCGAACGTACAAAAATCGGTCCCAACTCTCCAGGCCGGAAAAATGCAGAGGCGTCGGATAAATATTAACGGACTGGGCGTCGGTGGAGAATTCCGCTGTCCCCGTTAAAAAAAAAAAACACGACTTCAAGCGAGCCGTCTGGCGTGCAGATAGGAGGGTGCTGGGTTTGCGTTATTTTTTTTTTTTCCCCCGCGAGGTGGCCCGCACAAAAGCGCGCTTGTTGCGGGGAAATGAAGTCATAATAAAAGTCCTCTTGTGGGCCGACGGCGGCGGGCTGGTACGGCCCGCGAGAGGGGCGGCCATTGTTCATTTACAGGGACGCGCTGAAAGAGCCTCTCTTCTCCCCTCAACCCGGCCTTATTCTCCCCGTGACATCAGCAGAGGTGTGACTCGGCTTGTCCCCCCCCCCCCCCCACCCCACGCACAGTCCCGGCCTTGTTCTGAAAGGCTCATACGCTTTTAACACACGCACAACCATGCCCTGCCGAGAAACGTTTACTGGGGTCTCCGCGCCCGTCCCGCGTGCCTTTTAGGGGAAATGTAAAGCCGTGTGTCCTTAGGACGGGCCGGATTGGGCCGCTCACGTGGATCAGTGCTCTCCACCTCACTTTCATGTGTTTTTCATGCTTTTTACAAAGACACTGTTACAAAGACACTTTACAGAGAAACAGGAAATATAATAATTGGAGCTTGACCCCCCCCCCCCCCAAAAAAAACACAGCAAGTGTTGCTTGAAGTCATTAAGCTGTGGTGCACTTAATTTCCACTCAAATATCAGTCCTTTGTGATGGATTGTATTTGCTAAGACCAGACTAGAACTGATGGTAACTGAGAGAGCACGACTGGTGAGACTAGTGAGCTTTCAAAAAATAAAAAAGTCAAATTAAACGACTGTTTCTGTAACTGTAACAGCAGTTGAGAGGTTTGTTTCTGGACAGAAGATTTGCCTTTGAGCCTTATGAGGCGACTGCAGCAGCTGCACCACACTCAGCACAATTCCTCCTGAATAAACAATCTGAAGACCGTCTGGTCAGCCCGGGGGCTCTTTGATCAGAATTGGCCTTTATCGTTACTTTTTCCAGCCGATTTGCTTCCACAGTGGGACGTTTCCAGAATGTGTTTTCCACACCCCGCCTTCCCTCTGCGGTCGGGACGAGAGAACCGCGTGTGGCGAGTTTGGGTCCGGGGCGGTGTCATCCCTTTGAAGAGAAGTTCTCTTGGAATGTGCTTTTTTTCCCCCAGCATTCTAACTCAGCATTCTAGAACTCCACTGCCTTCAGTCACCAGCAGCGATTGTGACATCAGCATTAGAATGTTCAGTTTAGAATGCTCTGTGACCCATGGTGATGACTAGGCATGTCCATACACGATGGCTATCTCGGTTATTCCTTCACCTTTTTCTAATTAAGCGTCTCCCTTCTCATCCAAAGAGGATGCTACGTGTAAGTGTCCGTTTTATTGAGCGAGGCCACAAATCCTGACTGGGTCTTGACTCCTGACCACAGTCGGCGAGCCTGTGGCCGCTCTTGCGCGGTTGCTGTTGGCAACGCTTGATTAACGGCGGCAGGTTGTGACACATGACCGCTCAGCCACAGGTTGTGACACATGACCGCTCGGCGACAGGTTGTGACACATGACCGCTCGGCCACAGGTTGTGACACATGACCGCTCGAGCAGACCGGTTTTGGTGGGTGCACAGGTCGTCAACAACGTGCTTTAAGAACTTTGTTTTTCTTTATTTTATTTTTTTTCCCCGCCTGGAGACAGAAAGAGAAGTTGTGAAATCTTGGGAGGTAATGAGTAACATTTGAAGACAGGTTCTCGAATTGGGGGGGGGAGGAGGAGGAGGTGGAACTGACCTGTCCCGTCCCGTGTTCCGGAGTTGCTAGGCAAAAAGATTCTAATTCCAAACATCCCTGCGAGCCCCTTTATGGCAGAAGGGGGGGTAGGGTTGGGGGGGGGGCGGGGGGCTGGTATTAAGCAGTACCTCTTTGGACCCAGCTGCCGAGTCTGGCCTGTGAACACCACGCCTTCCAAAAAATCAGCCAATTAGTTTCCCTCCCCCGGCCCATGTGTCTCGCATTTAACACATTGCTGTGGTGTTGCACAGACAAACATTTTTTTACACGCAATTCCTTTTTGAGAAAGGAATTATAAAAGTCCACTTCCCTCCCCCTTCCCCCCGTAACCGAAACACGCACGGTGCCCTCAGTACCTGAAGCCCCAAAATAAACACGTTTCAGTGGGGTGAAGTCCTTTTCGGGGGGGGGGGGGAAGCCGATGCTTGGAGCAGCACTCTTACTTTCTCTCGTTTACTTTGCCTGCTCGCTTTGTTTATATCTCCGCAGCCACTTGTTCCAGCTGAAATTCGATGTTGTTAACGACCGGGAACGCGTTGTAACCCTGCTTTGTTTTTGTCCCGCAGAATGAAATATGGAGCCAGGAAAAGAGAGGGAGGGGAGGGTTGGGGGGGGGGGGGGGCTGGGGTGTAGGGCAGGGCGGGGGTTGAGAGTGGGCCCTTGTGAGTTGTTGGAGGGTATTAAATCACACATTTGGACAACACGTGTTATCGCTCCATTAGAACAGCTGGGGAAGGCTGGGGGCCCGCAGCTGAAATGCTGCTCTGGTTTTCAGCTGCGTCCCGGGCGGGGGGGGGGGGGGGGGGTTGTGGCGGGTTAGCAGCTGGTGGACCCCCCCTGCCCCCCCACCGCCACAGCTCAGCCAGAGGTGTGTGAACAGTTGTGGAAAAATACATGCTGTCCTTGCATGAGGGTGCAGACGATGTGTACGAAGTGGATTTTTCATTGGGAGGGGAGAGGGATTCCGTCCCTGTCTGCTGCGTGTAAACCTGATTCTGATTGGTTACTCCAGCGTGCCGTTTCTCTGTCCCCTGATTGTGACATCACAGTAAAGGGTGCGGGGGGCCTGTTCACGACTGTGGTGGAGCTCCAGTGCTGCCCTGGCCTCTGTAGAGGCGCGCTGCTGTTCGGCTGTTCCAGCTGTGCCAGCTGTGCCAGCTGTGCTGTAACGCTGCAGTGAAGTCCCAGGTTCGGCCCGAGTGCTCAAACTGACGCAGAACCTGCGGGCTGAAGGTGGTCTGCGGCTGATTTGGACTGATACCGCCACAGAACCGCTGTCATCGCACACTGGAGGAGCCAGTGCTGCTCTTTTTCCACCCCCATTGCTGCGGAATTCTTTCTCCTTAAGCTGCGTTCACTTGGATTTTCATAAAATGAGAATTTTTTTTTTCTTTTTTTTTTCTTCTTTTGCAAACTGGGCTTTGCTTGTCACTGGAGGTCATTGATTTCCAATGAAAGTCCTACACTGCTGGAAAATAATAGGCTGAGAGAACAAATATGCGATTATTCTACCCTGACTCCGAGACGGGCGTCGTGGCGTTTTGTGAAAGGAACCGCAAAGCGTGACCTTGCACAGGAAACGTGGGGAACACGTTAGTTAACCTGACTTCCTGTGCAGGCTCCGGTTGCTGATATCTCAAACCCAGGTGTTAATCTGTCCCCGCTCCACTTCCTGTGTGCTTTTAAACCCACCAATCAGATGCTTGCATTTTCTTTTTTTTTTTTCCCCCTTCTTGAGTTGGGCATTGCAGCAAAAGACCTTTTCAGGGCTTTTTGAGAATCTTTGAGAATCTTTTTTTTTTATTTTTTAAATTGGTCATTTTTAATTCTGTTGCTTCCTAATTCTTTTGTTGTTTTTAGTTTCTTTAAAAAAAAAAAATACAACCTCTACTTTGTGTGTTCTGGTCCTGTTCTTAATTTTGCCATTTGTTAAAATAACACAGTATGCCATTCACTAGTATTGGCCTGACATTAGGTGTGAGAACTCTAAACACTTATAAGCCTTCATTTGCCAGTTGTTTTTTTCCCATTTCTGCAATCCAGCGAGATTACGTTCAGGAATGTGGACTTTGCCACCGTGATGTCCTCTGTCGGATCCAACGAGGAAGGAAAACAAACGTTCAAGGTTCGGCCAGAGCTACACGGAGTCGTCTGTTAAAAAAAAAAGAAAGAAAGGGTGCACACAGAGGAATCTGTTCAGAAAGAAACCCGATAAAACCCCGGTTTGAAATGGTTAAGTAATTTATTTTTTTTTGTCTTAATTAGTGTCTTAATCCCTGAAGACAGAAGTGGGCTTTGTTTGAGCGGTGCTGACGAGGAGGCGTCAGTGGTTGAGCGGTGGTTAGTCTGAAGGGTGGAGAAATATTTGCTTTTTTTTTTTTTTCTTCCTTTTTCTTCTGTGGAGCCGTTTGCAGGTGGAAGTTTGCACACGTCCCTCAGAGGGAGCGGCTCGCTGTGATGAATGGCTGTGGTTGTAGGTTTGCGGGCTGGGTTTCACTGCAGGGCGAAACCTGTTTGTTGTTTGTTTGCCCGTGAAGCGTGTCATGGCTGCGTGTTTGGCGTACTCCAGTGAGTGAGTGAGTGAGTGAGTGAGTGAGTGAGTGAGTGAGTGAGTGAGCGAGCGAGTGAGTGAGCGAGTGAGCGAGTGAGCGCGAACCGCTGCTCACACGAGCAGCTCCTTTCGCTGGCGTTGTCGTTCTGTACGGGGAGCGCGTCCGCACCTCGACGAACCGCGCGGAGCAGCGAGGTCTCGCAGGGTCACGCTGCTGCTCCCGCATCGGGTGTCTGTCTCCCTGCCCGTCTGCCCGCCGCTGGGTTTGGAGTTTTAGTTTGCCCTGCCGTGGCACTGCTTGCCGTTGTCCAGGCGCTGGTTTCGGCAGGACGGGGCAAACTTCAGAACGCAGACGGGATTCCCCCCACGCGCCCGATTGAAGATGTCGCTCGCCGCGTTGGCACGGCATCGCCATGGCGATCGGAGTCTTCTCTCGGCGCCCGCCGGGTCTCCGTTTTCACACGCCCATTATTCATTGATCTCCTCCTGACCCAGTTACCGCGGCGACGCCGAGCGCCCGCGCTTTCTGGGTCAGAAAAGGCCGCAAACGACGCTCGTTTAAAACTGCTCGCTCGCTCTCTCTCTCTCGCCCTCGGCTCAGCCGGGTCAGGTCACATGAGTAAACCCCGCTGGTCCCGCCAACCGAACCCGGCACCTCGAAAACTTCCCCCGCCTCGTCTTCCGCCGCGGAAAGCCTTTTGATGAAAGCCGCTGAGAGACGCAATCCTGTGCCACCCTTGAGCTTCTGTTGTCCTCGGGCCAGGAAGTCGTGTTCTAGTTTCCCCTTTCTCCCTGCTTTCAGGCCCTTCTGGAAACGCTCCTCTCCATTTTGTTTCATTTACGCTAGCGAGTGCGTCCTGATTGGTCGGTTCGCTGGGAGGACTTCTCGCTTGGCAGATGAAAACCGTCACATGACGTTATACATGTGGAATCAGGTGAACTGATGAATCTGAGCTGGTGCCGTGGTGATCTCGGGCAGTCCGTGCAGGGCGTACCGTGACCGTTGCCCTTGGAGACGAGCCTCCTGCGCACGGCTCTTCTTTCCAGGACAGTTCTTGGTTTCGGTTCTTCGGTCTTGTTTTCTCGGGCGGTCGGACCTGAAAGGCGAAACCCCGTTTGCTTCTGCGTTCTCTGTTCCCGGCGTCGGCCCCAGTAAAGCGAGCCTGGGGCTCAGTCAGGGGTCGTGCTCCTGTTCGGTGAGCGCATTCTGGAGGAGGGCTGTAGAGGTGGCCATTAGGCAGACGGTCCTGAGAGCTGAGGTAGGTGTTCACGCTCGGCCCTCTTGAGTTTGGGCCTCAGTTTGTCTTCATGTGCTGGAGAGAAGGTATTGGGGGCCTGTATTTTGCTATGTTGTACAGGAGAGGATTTTTCGTAAGGGGGTGTGTAGAACTGCTAATGGGACTTAACTATCTGTCCAAGCGGAGACTTTTGAGAGTTGGGCTCTGTACGCTGTTGTGTGTGGCTTTCATGTTTGTTGATTTTGGGATTTTATGAGATTTCTGCTCATTTGCGTGGTTCACATTTGTTATTAAGCTTACCCTTACTGACTTCTGTACACTGCACAATATGATTTTGCTACTGTTTGATGTACAAATCTTCAGTACTGAAGAGAAACTATTTCAGGTTTGGCTCAGTGTCTCAGAGAAAAATCTTTTTTGCCCTTCAGCCTCTCTCCGGAGCTGAAGAGAGCAGGTGTGGACTTGGCGGGACGGTAAAGTTTTTACGAGCGCAGCTCTTAGTCTGTAGCGTGGGGCGGGTCCGTAGTTGCGTTTTAACGCGAGCTTGATGAAAGGGCGTCTGTGGGGGGGAACGCGTTTGGGGCATTCTGGGGGCGTCTGGACGGGCTGCTCTGATGACACGGTTCCTCTCTCTGCTTCTGTCATCCGGCCCTGCTCGGCCGTCCCGCGGTGGGACGCCTTCGGGACCGAGCCCCCGTTCGCATTTGAAGAGTATTTCCAGAAGCTTCCATTTCTGAGGTGGCGGGGTTTTAAATTTTAGCCTGTCGCAGGCTTTATTTAGACTCTGCGGTGGTTTTGGGTGTTTTTCTGAAGAGGAAGTCGTGTGGCGTTGGGGGTGTTTTTCATTGGCTCTTACTTATGCGTGACGCACACTGGACCGTGTGAGTTGTGGAGGCTTGAATAGGAAATGTTGTAGTTGTTGTTATTATTATTATTATTAGAAATAAAGCAGATTTACACACTGACAGGAACCTGTACTGCTGAGAGTAGAGAGATAGAGTGAAACCCCCCCCCCCAGGCCTTCTGAGCCCCATCTTTGACAGCAGGGTGGAAATAAAAGCGCTTCTCATGTTTTGGGGGGTTTTTTTCTTTTCTTTTTTGGATCAGATGGAGAGATTGCAAATTACCCGCTCGTTGTTTTTTTTTTCGGCTCCAAATTGGGTCAGGCTTTTGATCTTACCCCTCCTGACCTCAGTCTGTCACTTGGAGGGCCCTGATAAAAAATCTCTTTGATTCGGTCGACCTTTTTGCGAAGCACTTTCTCTCCAACCCGCGCCCTGCTGCCCCTGGGTGGGGGGGGTGGGGTGGGGGGGGGGGCGAACTGCGGGGGCCTAGCCGCGGCGGCGGGTTGCCGGGGCAATTTGATCCTGTTACCCGGTTACCAGCCTAATCTATATTTAAATATCAGATGCAACAACAGACACCAGTCAGACACCACCGGGCGGCCGGCTGTGACTGTGTGGGCCTCTCGCAGACGCGATCAATAAAATAAGAGCTAGCGATCCCGCCCGGTGGTCGCTACAAACTCACGCGCACACACACGCACACGGTCATGCAGACACACGCACACGGTCATGCAGACACACTCACACGCACACGGTCATGCAGACACACGCACACGGTCATGCAGACACACACACACGGTCATGCAGACACACTCACATGGTCATGCAGACACACACACGGACGTGGACACACACACACACACGTACACACAAACAGCAGTTGTACACTCATAAACTGCTCGTGCAGAGGCCTGTCTCTGTGCGGATTGCGGGATCTGTTCGCGTGCGTTCCAGTTAATGATCTTTCTATCGTCTCTCGGCTCGCACGCCTGTGCGGTCTCTCCAGACCTGGAGGAGCAGCCTCTCCTGGAGCGGCCTGCGCTGTCCAGACTCCAGCGGGGCGCTGCCTGTCGTGGGCGGGGTGCTTCTCGTGCTTTTCTCTTTTTTCATACCCCCCCCACCCCCCTCCCCGCCCTGCGTGACACAGCCACACCATTTCGGCGCTGCTTCCTATAGAGCCAGACCTCGGCAGGAGGAGCTGGCGGGCGTTGCCTGGAGACGGAGGCCCCGAAGCGGCGTCTGACTGGTTCGGCCCCTCCCTGGGAGCGGGGGCTGATGGGGGTTGAGGGCCAAAGCCCCCCCCCTCTCCAGACGCAGACACAGAGACCCTAACCGCGACCCTGCTCCTCGCTAACCCTAACCGCTGCGCCCCCCCGAGCGGCCTCGCCACAGAACCCAGCAGCGCACGGCCACGCCCCCCCCCCCCCAGTTCCCCTGTTTCCACGGCGATAGAGCGTGATGTGGCAGGCTGCTGCTGCTGGGGAGAGAGACAGCGAGTTCCTGCCCCCCCCCCCCCCCCCGGGTTGCTTTTGGTGTGTGTGTGCACGTGAGTGTGTGTGTTTGTGCATGTGTGTGCATGGATGTGTGCGTGCATGTGTGTGTGCGTGTGCATGTGTATGTTTGTACGTGTGTGTGTGTGTGTGTGTGCGCGCATGTGTGTGTGTGTGTGTGTGTGTGTGTGTGTGTGTGTGTGTGTGTGTGTGTGTGTGTGTGTGTGTGTGTGTGTGTGAGTGCACATGTGTGTGTGTGTGTGTGTGTGTGTGTGTGTGTGTGTGAGTGAGTGCACACGTGTGTGTGTGTGTGTGTGAGTGCACACGTGTGTGTTTGTACGTGTGTGTGTGCGCGCGCATGTGTGTGTGTGTGTGTGTGTGTGTACACGTCCTCTTCTTCCCAAGGTGCTCACACAGAACAGAGCGCTGAGTGGATTGGCCTGTGTGCCAGATGGTTGGGCTGGGCTGGGCTGGGAGGAGGCTGGATTACCAGCTTTTCCAGCGGACCCGTCAGGCCCAGATTATCTGATAAACTGACCCGAGAGAGAGCAGGCCGGAGAAGCACCGAGTCAGCTGACTCCTGACATCTTCCTCGTTCCCGCGTGAGAAGCATGCTCTGCAGCGTGGAAACGTGGGAGATTCAAGTCGGTAGTTTTCCAGTCGAAGTCTTCAGAGCTGCTGACCTGTAAGAATCTTGCTACACAGTCAGTGCATCAGTCAGTCAGTGAATCACGTCCACAAGCTGCGCAGATATCATGGCTGAATGATTCACCCGGTGATTCACAGGAAAGGCCTGACGCTACAGTATGGTTCTGATCGCTTAAGAGCACAGCTGCTACTCTTAACTGCTTTTGTTGTTGTTGTATTTTTTTTTTTTTTGAAAGACTTTAGGATGCCGGTTGGTGTGACTTTATTCTGCTGTACTGCAGCCCTGGTTACCCTCCTTACGCTTGCACACACACTCACACACACACACGCTCACACATGCATGCATGCTCACACGTATACTCACACACATGCACGCTCTCAGGCATGCACGCTCACACACATGCACGCTCACTCACTCACACACACACTCACACGCGTAGTTGCGTTCTTGGCAAAGCTCTGCTCCTTTTACTTCACGCTCCGTTAGCTGTTCTTCGGGTCCTCTCGGGCCCTTCTGATTGGACCGTTGAATCAGCTGATTATTAACCAGGGACTCCGAGCTCCGCGATGTCGCCGCCCCGCATTAAATCACGGAGAAGGCGAGGCGCCGCTGGATCAAGGGCATCTTGACCCCGCGCGGCGCATTAGCAGGTCGCCGGGGGTGACCGCGAGGCGAAGCGTGGCGCTCGGGGGGCGCGGGGGAGGGGATTACCCCGTAAAGGGGGGGGACTCCGCGGCCCTCCACACAGATCTGAAGTGGGTAAAACCCCGCCAGCGTGCCACGACCTGTTCCAGCACAGAGCTGTAGATCAGATTAGGGAGGGGGGGTGGGGGGGGGGGGGGGTTAAGTAAGCGACTGTTCCGCAGGGCTTTTGCCTGGTTGTGGCTCGAGGAAACGGCCGGTAGAGTTAGCTGGCGATCGCTGTAGGTGCTCATGGCGTACCCTGGCGCACGCTCGCCACACACACACGCGCGGCTGGGGTGGGGGTGGGGGTGGGGTGGGGGCTGGGGGGGTAGGACTACAAAGCGGAGGGGTTGTGTGTATGTGTGTGTGTGTGTTTGTGCAGGGGGAATTCCCAGACCACAAGCTAAAGAAAGGAAACTCTTTTTAAGGCATGTATTCTGAATCTTTGCGTTTTTGTCCCCCCGCCCCCCCCTCTGTTCCCCCCCCCAGCGTTCACACACGAGGAGCAGCGGGAAAGAGGCGGGAAGAATGAGGAGACTCTGAAGCGCGGGACCCCAGAGCTTTCGTCGCGGGAGCTCCCCCACCCCCCCAACCCCCTCATCCCCTCACCCCCTCACCTGGCCCCGCCCTGTCCCGCCCCTGCCCCGCCCTCCACAGCCGCTCTCATGTTCTCTCCTGACCAGGAAAACATCTCCACAGCCTCGACCAAAGCGCCAGTCAAGTATGGGGAGCTCATTGTTCTGGGGTAAGCCCGGAAGTCTCCATTCGCCACTGATAAGAGAGGGGCTGTCCCCTCACACGGACGGTTCAAAGGTCAGCCGTCCAGATTTGTGATTGGCCAGGATGTGATCATATAACAACACCGGGCACGAAAATAGTTTTTCGAATAAAACCTACCGTAAGCAAGGAAAGCAATAAACTGGCTTTCAAGTAAACATGCTAATCAATCCCATGCAATGCCTCGTTCATAATTTTGATGGACTTGCAGCGCCAGTGGTTTTAATACTTGAGGTGAAAGGTCTTTGATGTCACGTCTGGCAGTGGCTGACTCTGCTTGATGCTGAAGGCAGAATGTTCTCTCGGAGTCTGGAAAAACCAAGGGAGTGAACCACAGAGGGTGTTTTGTTTTTGTTTTGTTTGTTATTTTTCTGCTGTGCTGTTATTTGACTTTCATCTGGTCCCCAAGCTTGAGCCCTGACAGACAGAAGCTCGAGCATCAGACGAAAATGATAAATAATGTGGGTCAAATTTGGGGGGGTGCTGGGGAAATGGCGTGTTTTGGAAAGGAGATTAAATGCGATTTGGCTTGGAGGAGCGAGACGAACCGCGGTTGCTGTGGGTTTTTACAAAGCATTGCCTTCTCTCATTTAGCAGCATCCCTAAATCGTTGCGGCGCGTATGGAAGAAGCAATCTCCTTATTGTAAATCAATGCGATGTACAGCATGTGGAAAAACAAAATGGCTGATGGAATATTCTGAGATCATAACCGCCCTCGTTTTGGTTGCAGTGTCTCCCACCCATTCGGTTCTCATTGGGAAAGGAAGTCAGTGTCATATCAGTGTCCTTTCCTCAATCCTTCTGTGCATTCAAATTGGTGGCACACTGAGATTGACCAATGAGATGGACTGCTGAGATGAACCAATGAGATGGATCACTGAGATGGCTCAATGAGGTGGACCAATGAGGTGGACCACTGAGATGGACCACTAGGTGGACCACTGAGATGACCCAATGAGGTGGACCACTGAGATGGTCCAATGAGGTGGACCGCTGAGATGGTGGACTACCCACATCACAGTTACTATCTATCCTCTTGCACCCTGGTCCTTATAGGGCAACCGGGCATGCCGGTTAATTGATTAATTGATTAATTAACAATGAATTAATTAAACAAGCAGTTGATTAAACTGTTGACTCATCTCATCTCATGTCTTGGGTTTGAATTGGTTGCTGATTTTATTTTTTTTTTAGATGGAAACAAATACCAGCAGACCCTGCGGCCCTCCAGGATTGGGGTCGGGGGTCGGGGGTTGGGTGGGGGTGCGGTGTGTACCGGTGCACTGGGAGACCCAGGGGGGGGTGGTTTAGCGATGAAAGTGTTGAGTCAGAGGGAGCGCCGGGACATTCCCAGCCGGGACGCTGTAGGAATGCAGACAGGGACGAACACGTCGTAAAAAGAGACTCCTCCGAAATTCCCCCTCTCCCCCCCGCTGACGTTCCGCGGGAAGCGCCGTGCGTCTGGGCCGCGCCCATTTTGGCGGGGGTGCGGGGGGGGGGGGGGAGCACATTTTGGCCACATGTGCTGGCGTTTCTGTGGCGGTGTACCCCGTCCTCCTGGAATGCATTAGCGGTGCATTGTGATCGGCTCCCGGGCTCGTTTACAGCTCACACAGACGCTGGAACTTCCAGGCGGAGCGCAGTGAGAACAGGATCGCATTTCCGTTCTCTCACAGCGTCTCCACTGTGGCCCAGATGGGCAGTTTAACCCCCTGTTGTCCTGAGCATCAGTTGCTGTTGAATGAATAATATTACCATTATTCACTCAACAGCAACTAAGATACTAAGATATGAGATACTAAGCATCTTATAGCACATTTAGTATCTTATTGGGAGGGCAGGTTATGCCTTAGCGGCATGCCCCATACCTATACATTGTACATTTAGTATCTTATATTAAAGCCAAAACGTCCCTGTTCCCTCTGCCTGTGGAAGTAAACAGAATCTGCTGAACCCAGGCGGACTCAGGAGGGGTTGCTGATGGGGGGGGGCAGCTTTGGGTTTGGAAAGTGCAGCCCTGGAACAGCGAAGCGGGGAAATTAGTCCAATTTCCAGGTGGTCCTGCTGGGTTTCCATGACAGCAGTTTCGCCATGTGCCCGCGTGACCCCGTTTATCGCGTTAAATGCCAGTTTGCCGACGTCCCTTCCGGAATGCCGCTGCTGGAACTGCATTGTGGGTAGGGAATGCCGGCCGTCACCTCGCCTGCCCCCACTGCGTCTGACTGAAGGGCGTGTCTGGGGGACCTGTAGAGCCTTAACGGTCACTCCAGACGCCCCAAGCTTTGAGCCGAAACCAGCTCACCTCCCTCTCTGGGATGTTTTCTGGGACGATCATGCCCCCCGGGGTGGTGGCACCTCTCCCCCACTCTGGGGACATGTGGGGACATTTATACCTGTGTTTGTGTTTGGATGAGTAGACCGGGGGGGGTGGAGGGGATGAGTAGACTGGGGGGTGGGGTGGGATGAGTAGACTGGGGGGTGGGGGGGTGGGGGGGGGGACTGAAATAGCCGAAGCGCTTGACGCCGTGCCAGGCGTCTGGCTCGGGGCAGCGGAGAACCTTGAAGCGGCCCGGTTCAGCGTCGGCCAATCGGCTGCCGTTTACGGCGTAAACAACGGCGGAGCACTCTGCGCTCTTATGGAAATGACCCCGCGCAGTGAGGACGGCAGCCCTCTGATCCCAGAGAGGCTCGCGATGAGCGGCCACTTCAAAGCCAGTTGGTTTGTGCGATTTGTACATCGCTTTCCCTGTGAATGATTTAATGGCCTGTTAATATTCTAGTTATGCTCGTCGCCGTACGGTGAATTTACATTGAAGAAAGAAGCAGACTTAATTTGGTTACTTTAATTATTATACTGTTCCTGGAGCTGTAAGAGAGGGTTGCTGTGCTTTGTTGTGGAGTTCAGACCGTGACTCTGGGTGCTCTGTGCTTCATTTTGGGGTTCAGACTGTGACTCACTTCTCTGTGCTGCAGGTACAGGGTTCAGACTGTGACTCAGTGCTCTGTGCTGCAGGTACAGGGTTCAGACTGTGACTCAGTGCTCTGTGCCGCAGGTACAGGGTTCAGACTGTGACTCAGTGCTCTGTGCTACAGGTACAGGGTTCAGACTGTGACTCAGTGCTGTGCCGCAGGTACAGGGTTCAGGCTGTGACTCAGTGCTCTGTGCTGCAGGTACAGGGTTCACACTGTGACTCAGTGCTCTGTGCTGCAGGTACAGGGTTCACACTGTGACTCAGTGCTCTGTGCCGCAGGTACAGGGTTCAGACTGTGACTCAGTGCTCTGTGCTACAGGTACAGGGTTCAGACTGTGACTCAGTGCTGTGCCGCAGGTACGGGGTTCAGGCTGTGACTCAGTGCTCTGTGCTGCAGGTACAATGGTTCCCTGCCCAACGGGGACCGGGGGAGGCGGAAGAGCCGCTTCGGCCTGTGCAAGCGGCCCAAAGCCAACGGGGTGAAGCCCAGCACCGTGCACGTGGCCTGCACCCCTCAGGCAGCCAAGGTAAGAGACTGACCTGGGATCAGCTCTCCTCCCTGCTTCCACGCAGTGCGTGCGCCACAAGACTGACCTGGGATCAGCTCCTCCGTGCTTTCACATATTCCGTATGAGCGGGTGAACTGGGCCCCTGCTTCACAAAGTCAGCTGGGATAACTGTGCTGAGTAAAACCCGGAACCCTCCCACATCTGGAACATGGAAAAAAAAAACTGTTCTGGGTTTTACTAAGTGCAGTTACCAGGTAACTGGGCAATCCTGCTTCGTGAAACACCCCCCTGATCTAACAGTGGAGTGTTGGATTTATTGGGGGTGGGGGGTGGAGCCTAGTGTTAATCTACACAAAATCAGACACTCCTGGCTGCCAGTCTCAGAACTCAGCAGTACCAGTGCACCGTAGCATATAGAAATATGAATTACAGCGCTTTTATTATTTTTATTTTTATTTTTTACAAACACAGCCTCTTATGACATCGTATTGGCAGTTACCGTGAGAACCAGCAGACGGCTTTGTTCTGCCTCTTACCGGACTGTCTGGTTCCTCCTTTTATTCTGACAACTTAAATCTCTTTGGAAGAAGACGATCAAAGTCTTTCTGAGAAGCACGCTCCAAAGGGGGGGGGGGGGGGGGGGAAGGGCGGGCGAAAGGGGAATTCGCCGATCATGATTTTTATTTTCGATGAATTTTTGCCATGCCGAAGGGCTGTCGCGTGTGTGTCTGCGATGGCGCCGCACGCAGACCTGAGCATGAGTCAGCAGGGCGGAGGGAGTCCTGAGGTGTCGGCCACGCCCGCGGGTGCTTGGCCCCAGTCCCGACGGGCGGGGCTGAAACGTCCGTGAATCAGCAGTGGGGCAGACTGGGCGGCGGACGCTCACTTACTGCCTGCGCTGGACGCTCTCTTACTGCCTGCGCTGGACGCTCTCTTACTGCCTGCGCTGGGGGCTCCATTGGTTGTTGGGGAGGGGCAGGGGCATGGGTGGAGCGCAGGTTGGTAGTCGGGAGAGGGGCGCAAAGGCAGCACCCAAGATCGAACCCGGGCCCGTCATCTGAAACACGTTTTTGTTACTGCGGGCTTGAGTACGTTTTTTTTTCGCACGCTGATGTCCCTGTTGTGTCTCCCACAGGCCATCAGCAACAAGGACCAGCACAGCATCTCCTACACTCTGTCTAGAGCACAGACCGTGGTGGTGGAGTACACACACGACAGCAATACGGACATGTTCCAGGTACAGAGCCGCTCCTGAACACACCTTGACTGAACACTCGCCTGAACACACACTGACCGAACACTGGTCTCTGAACACACACTGACTGAACACTGGTCTCTGAACACAGCCTGACTCAACACTCGCCTGAACACTCCCTGACCGAACACAGGTCTCTGAACACACATGACTGAACACTGGTCTCTGAACACACACTGACTGCACACTGGTCTCTGAACACGGCCTGACTGAACACTAGTCTCTGAACAGAGACGCTCCTGAATGCACCCTGACTGAACACGTGTTGACCCAAGTGGTCAGCATGGTCAACACCTGTGAGTTCTGGTGATGGTGGCAGAAATTCTGGTAATCAACATTGCCTTTTTTCTCTCTTCTACCACTCTTTCTATTTTTCTTTCTCTGTCTCTCACCTTCTCCCTCCCCCCCTCTCCCCCCCCCCCCCCCCCCCCCCCGCAGATCGGGCGCTCGACGGAGAGCCCCATCGACTTCGTGGTGACGGACACGGTCCCGGGCAGCCAGAGTAACGGGGACACACAGACGGTGCAGAGCACCATCTCCCGCTTCGCCTGCCGGATCATGTGCCAGCGCTGCCCCCCCCACACCGCCCGCATCTACGCCGCCGGCTTCGACTCCTCCAAGAACATCTTCCTGGGGGTGAGGCTGGGGGGAGGGGGGGGGGATGGGAAGTGCGCAGAGTGTACCCCTAAACAGGGAGAGTGTGTGGGGATGTGTGTGCGTGCGTGTGTGCGTTTGCGTGTTCGTGTATGTGTGTGTGTGTGCTGATAAAGGCTCAGGGACTCTGGGTGTCAGTGTGTGGGTGTCCTACATTCAGATCTTTTTTGCGTGACTACATTGCAGTCTGCATGTGTGGCTTGTAGATGGCTTTTTTTCTTTTGTCTGATTCGTTTTATTGTTTCTGTGATAAAGAGGTGTGTGAGAGAGAGAGAGAGCAGTGGTAGCGTTCGAGGCAGATGGCAGATGGAGAATAAAAGGTTTGAGTATCTGGCCAGGCACACAAGGGGAAACGGTGATGTGGTACAGACATGACACACAGCGGACAGGGAAGTCTGAGCACGCAATCTGTGCACCAGCACAGGGACGGCTGACCCCTGACCCTGCTCTCTCTCTCTCCCTCCCTCCCTCCCTCACTCCCTAACTCTCTCTCCCTCACTGTCTCCTTCACTCCCTCCCTCTTCCTGTGTCCTTCTCCCTCTCTCCCTCCCTCCTTCTCTCCCTCTTTCCCTCACTCTCTCCTTCACTCCCTCCCTCCCTTCCTCCCTCTCTCTCTCCCTCCCTCCTTCTCCCTCTCTCCCTCACTCTCTCCTTCACTCCCTTCTTTCCTCCCTCCCTCTCTCCATCCCTCCATCCCTCTCTCTCTCCCTCCCCCTCCCTGACTCTCTCTCCCTGACTCTCTCCTTCACTCGCTCTCTCTCCCTCTCTCCCTCCCCTGCAGGAGAAGGCAGCGAAGTGGAAGACGCCGGACGGACAGATGGACGGTTTGACGACGAACGGCGTGCTGGTGATGCACCCGCGGCACGGCTTCACCGAGGACTCCAAGCCCGGCGTGTGGAGGGAGATCTCCGTGTGCGGCAACGTCTTCACCCTGCGGGAGACCCGCTCCGCCCAGCAGCGGGGCAAGATGGTGAGGAACCCCCCCCCCCCACCCTGCACCCCAATATGCCTGAACCCCAACACGCCTCCTACACATGCCTGCACCCCAGCACACCTGCACCCCAACACACGTGTCTTACACACACCTACATCCCAACACGCATCTTACTCAAGCCTGCACCCCAACACACCTCCTGCACACACCTACACCCCAACACGAGTCTTACTCAAGCCTGCACCCCAACACACCTGCACCCCAACACATGAGTCTTGCACACACCTACATCCCAACAGGAGTCTTACACACACCATTTGACCCATCTCCTCAATGAAAAACTGAGCTTGTTCAGGGGTAAAAGAACAAATTTGGGATTCTGCCAGTTCGGCCCGTAGAGGCTACTGGGAGCTTTGGTATGCAGTGTAGCTCTGGCTCCAGTATGTCCCTGAGGCGGGTGCATTAGTAATGAGTCATCCTGTCTTTGTATTTAAATTAATCATGGCTTGGGGGGGATTTCCAGGCAGGTAAAATCAGTGTGTCTGGTTTCCTTGGCCTGCTTTAGCTCAGTCGTGTGCTGACCTGACCTCAGACACCTGTACCGTACGTGTGACTCCGTCGCAGTGTCTGTGGCCAATCAGGAAAGCTCGCCAGGTGGCCGTCGCCACCGGTGAACGCATTCGCTCGAGAGCGGATCGTTAAGCTCTCCTGACCCCCCGCTCCGGACCTGAGCGAGGAGGGGTGTCCGCGCGCTTTGCGCGAGCGTCTCTGTGCTCGGCAGTAATTGAGTTCTGGTCGTGACACACTTAGCCCCGCGCTAGGTGGAGAGCGCTGTCCCCAGGTAGCTCATGGAAACGGCACCAGCGTGGCTGTACGAACGTGGGCCTGTAGGCCTGTAGGCCTTCCCTTCTGACCTGCAGGTGAACTCAGCCCATTTCCATAGCGATTCTCAGAGAGCTGTCCTCTCTCTCTCTCTCCCCTGCCATCCCTCTCTCTCTTCCTCTCTTGCCATCCTCTCTGTCTCTCCCCCTCCCTCCCTCTCGCTGTCTGTGTCCTGTCTGTGCTTCCATCTCTTTTTTCTCTTTCTCTCTCTCTTTCTCTCTCTCTGTCTCACCCTCTTTCTATCCCTGCCTCACACTCCCTCTCTCCCTTCCTCTCCCTCTCGTAGCTCAGATGATCCCACTCTTTGGTTATACATTGCCCTGCCCCCCTCTGTACATTCAGAGTGAGGGAGGAGGAGGGGGCGGCTCGGGCAGGACGGAGTTTGGCGAAAGTCACATGACCCGACCGCGCCGTCGGGACGTGGCGGTGCCGGGTTGCGTGGCAGTTTTGCCGAGCAGTCGTTAGAGAGCAGCCAATCGAGGTGCGAGGAGCCCGGCCAATCACGGCGCAAGGAGCCTGGCCAATCGCAGTGCGAGGAGCTCGGCCAATCGCACCACGAGGAGCTCGGCCAATCGCGGCGCTCGCAGGCTGAGTAAACCTCAGACGGACTCTCTCTCTAGGGCTTTAAAAAGTGTGATGTGAGCGCGTTTCACAAAGCGTCACCGTCCTCCCCGGAACAAGGGGTTCTGACAGGCAGGTTTTTCCGAAGGCCTAATAGAATTAATTGTGCCATTAAAACTATGGGGGGAGGGGGTTGGGGGGGGGTTACATGCAGATGATTCACTTTACCTTCGTCGTCGATGTTTCTGAGTGGGCTGTCCTTTAAATTGCCCTTTATTCAAAATCGTAATTATTCTCTATCATTATAGGTATTTAATAGACGCAGCTCAATAGACATTTCACCATCTGATTAAGGTGAAATGGTCCTATAATGTCTACGTGAAAGCCTGATTTTTATTTATTTTTTATTTTCCTGTGACGAAAGTGCCGTTTTCATTTTTTTCACCTTGTTTTGTACTTTTTCTGAAATCGCCACGGCGATCTCAGCGCAGGTGTAAGCAGTGCTGTGTTTTTCCAGCTGAAGAACAGAACAGCGGAGTCCAGGCCAGGTTAAACTGTCCAGTGGACGCGGACGGAAAAAGGGGAACGGCCTGGTTCAGCTCGAACGCCCGCCAGCCGCTGCCGAACGTGCCGCTCGCGATTCCGATTACGATTGGCTCCTCCGGCGAATGCCCTCCTGTCCAAATGAAGGACTGATCTGGTGTAGATCTACATACACTAACGATCAGGGCCTCATCCCTAAATGAGCACACGGTGCCTTTGTGTTCGCGTTCCACCCGTCTCTCTGTGGCCTTTTGAACTTTATCAGTGCATTAACACGACTTTGCTTCGCCTTGTCTCTGTGGTGTGGAGTAATGACATCACACCTACGGTGTGCCCTTGGAATGCCTGGTCTCTGTGGCACAGGGTGATGACATCACACTGACGGCGTGCCCTTGGAATGCCTGGTCTCTGTGGCGCAGGGTGATGACATCACACCGACAGCGGGCCCTTGGAATGCCTCGAGACGAGTTCACGTCCTCAGCCGGCTGCGTTCCTGAGCACCCTTCTCCTCTCCTCCTCCTCCTCCTCCTCCTCCTCCTCCTCCTCCTCCTCTCTGTCAGCTAGACTGTCTCCAGGTCTTCCGGCCTTGCCTCAGACCACCCAGAGGCCGCCTCAGCTGCTCGCAGATTCTCAGACGTGCTGACGTCAGTTTGATGAGTCCGAACCACGTTTAAATCTTTTTTAGGATAACACGGGCGGGAGGGGATTCTGTGAATTTTGTGTGGCCGTGGACAGATGGGTCACAGGGACTGAAATTATGAGCGGTGAACCACGTCTGGCAGAAACTTCCTGAATGCGTGGGAGACGGACACAGTGATGAGTAGACTGGGGGGGGGGGGGGGGGGAGAGGGGGGGGGCTCTCTGGGGTTCTGAGCTCTGTTGATCCGCTGTACAGTTTATGGGTGTGCGCTCTGCCTCATAGAAACTCCACACAAACACAGCAGCACCAACTGCACTAATCTACCTCTCTCTCTGTCATACACTCCCTCCCTCCCAACACAGCACAGCCAACTGCACTAATCTACCTCTCTTTCTCTCTCTCTCTCTCTCTATCTATCTCATTCTCATACACTCCCTCCCTCTCACACACTATCTCCCTCCCTCCCTCCCAACACAGCATAACCAACTGCACTAATCTACCTCTCTCTCTGTCATACACTCCCTCCCTCCCAACACAGCACAGCCAACTGCACTAATCTACCTCTCTCTGTCATACACTCCATCCCTCCCAACACAGCACAACCAACTGCACTAATCTACCTCTCTTTCTCTCTCTCTCTCTCTATCTATCTCATTCTCATACACTCCCTCCCTCTCACACACTATCTCCCTCCCTCCCTCCCAACACAACATAACCAACTGCACTAATCTACCTCTCTCTCTCATACACTCCCTCCCTCTCACACACTATCTCCCTCCCTCCCAACACAGCACAACCAACTGCACTAATTTACCTTTCTCTCTCTCTCCCCCTCTCTCTCTCTCTCTCCCTCCCTCCCTCTCCCTCCTTGCTCCCTCTCTCTCTCTGTCTCCCCCTCTCTCTCTCTCTAAGCTGCTTTGAGTTATCTCCTCTCCTCCACAGCTGTGTGTAGTGTGCTGACACCCACGACACATCCCCCAAAACCTTAATACTGGAGAAATGGAATAGCCTGCCACCTACAGGAAAATACTAAGCACTGCAAGCAATATTAGCATTACAGGCTGACTGAAATATTAAATGGACTGCATTTAAATGGACTGCATTACCATGGAAACATTCTTTGTTGTTTCATGGTATAATAGATTGACCATGTGAAATTACTTTCAAGAATAATTAGAATTAACACTGATGGAATTATAAAACAATGTAGTGCGGTGGTACTTGAATTTTCGGAAGCCTGAAATCTTAACTGTATGCTAACAAAACAGTGATTCTCAGCTCTTTAATTATTGTTGTTATTACCAGAAGCAGCAAACGTAGTATTAGCAGCAGCAGCAGCCGCAGTAATAACAGCAGCAGTAGTATTAGCAGCAGCAGCAGCAGTAATAACAGCAGCAGTAGTATTAGCAGCAGCAGCAGCAGTAATAACAGCAGCAGTAGTATTAGCAGCAGCAGCAGCAGTAATAACAGCAGCAGTAGTATTAGCAGCAGTAATAACAGCAGCAGCAGTAGCAGCAGCAGCAGCAGCATTAGCAGCAGCAGCAGCAGTAATAACAGCAGCAGTAGTATTAGCAGCAGCAGCAGCAGTAATAACAGCAGCAGTAGTATTAGCAGCAGCAGCAGCAGTAATAACAGCAGCAGTAGTATTAGCAGCAGCAGTAGCATTAGCAGCAGCAGCAGCAGTAATAACAGCAGCAGTAAGCTGCAGTAGCAGTATCAGCACTAGCAGTAACTTGCTGTAATAACAGCCTCAGTCCCTTTAGCCTCACCTCCGGCTCGCCCCTCGCAGGTGGAGAACGAGACGCAGGAGCTGGTGGACGGCTCGCTGATCGACCTGTGCGGGGCGACGCTGCTGTGGCGCACGGCGGAGGGCCTGTCCCGCACCCCCACCGTCAAGCACCTGGAGGCGCTGCGGCAGGAGATCAACGCGGCGCGGCCGCAGTGCCCCGTGGGCTTCAACACGCTGGCCTTCCCCAGCATGCGCCGCAAGGACGTGGTGGACGAGAAGCAGCCCTGGGTCTACCTGCACTGCGGCCACGTGCACGGCTACCACAGCTGGGGGGGCGGGCGCGAGCGCGAGGAGCGGCGGGGGGGCGGCGGCGGGGAACGGGACCGGGACCGCGAGTGCCCCATGTGCCGCGCCCGGGGCCCCTACGTGCCCCTCTGGCTGGGCTGCGAGGCGGGCTTCTACCTGGACGCGGCCCCGCCCACGCACGCCTTCGGGCCCTGCGGCCACGTGTGCTCGGAGAAGACGGCGGGCTACTGGAGCCAGATCCCGCTGCCGCACGGCACGCACACCTTCCACGCCGCCTGCCCCTTCTGCGCTCAGCAGCTGAGCGGGGAGCAGGGCTATGTCAGGCTCATATTCCAGGGGCCTGTGGACTAGCCCGCTGTCCTGGAGCAGGGGGCAGGGGCCTGTGGACTAGCCCGCTGTCCTGGAGCGGGGGGCAGGGGCCTGTGGACTAGCCCGCTGTCCTGGAGCAGGGGCCTGCGGACTAGCCCGCTGTCCTGGAGCAGGGGGCAGGGGCCTGTGGACTAGCCCGCTGTCCTGGAGCAGGGGGCAGGGGCCTGTGGACTAGCCCACTGTCCTGGAGCAGGGGGCAGGGGCCTGTGGACTAGCCCGCTGTCCTGGAGCAGGGGGCAGGGGCCTGTGGACTAGCCCGCTGTCCTGGAGCGGGGGGCAGGGGCCTGTGGACTAGCTCGCTGTCCTGGAGCAGGGGGCCTGTGGACTAGCCCGCTGTCCTGGAGCAGGGGGCAGGGGCCTGTGGACTAGCCCACTGTCCTGGGGCAGGGGGCAGGGGCCTGTGGACTAGCCCGCTGTCCTGGAGCAGGGGGCAGGGGCCTGTGGACTAGCCCGCTGTCCTGGAGCAGGGGGCAGGGGCCTGTGGACTAGCCCACTGTCCTGGAACTGTGAGCAGGGGCCTGTGGACTAGCCCACTGTCCTGGAGCAGGGGGCAGGGGCCTGTGGACTAGCCCGCTGTCCTGGAGCAGGGGGCAGGGGCCTGTGGACTAGCCCGCTGTCCTGGAGCAGGGGGCAGGGGCCTGTGGACTAGCCCGCTGTCCTGGAGCAGGGGGCAGGGGCCTGTGGACTAGGCCGCTCTCCTGGAACAGGGGGCAGGGGCCTGTGGACTAGGCCGCTCTCCTGGAACAGGGGGCAGGGGCCTGTGGACTAGGCCTGTGGACTAGGCCGCTCTCCTGGAACAGGGGGCAGGGGCCTGTGGACTAGGCCTGTGGACTAGGCCGCTCTCCTGGAACAGGGGCCTGCAGACTAGGCTGCTGTCCTGGAGCAGGGGGCAGGGGCCTGTGGACTAGGCTGCTGTCCTGGAGCAGGGGGCAGGGGCCTATGGACTAGGCCGCAGTCCTGGAGTGGGTAGCAGGGAGCAGGGCTACGTCAGACTGATATTCCAGGGACCTGTGGCTTAGGCCTGTGGACTAGGCCGCTCTCCTGACTCCTTCGCCGGGCTACTGACTAATAACCACACGAGCCGGTTTCCTTTCTTAAAAAAGACAAACAAACAAAAAAAAAACTTTTATTGGTTTTCCTTTGAGGGGTTTTTGGACTTTTCTTCTCCTCCTCCTCCCTGTTTTCACTTCTTTTTTTAAAGTGACCCTTTTAGTGAGTGCTGTTTTTTCAATTTTACAAAGAAACAAAGAGTACTATATTTTCACCCTAAAGGACAAATGGGAGAGGTCGCACACTCACACACAGAGACGTTGCTCGGGCGAATCCTTCTCTTTTTTTGGTAAAGAAATTGAAGTATTTTATTTACTAACGCAATGATTTTAATATTTTAATGCTCTGTTAGTGATGAGACAGTATCAATTTATACACCATACAAAGCTGTGTGTTGTGTGTGCGCGTGTGTGTCTGTGTTTTTCCCCTTTGAAGAACGTAACACAACCTGAACAGAGAAGACGTGTATTTATGCTTCATAAATAAATATTCCACTCTGAAATGCGAACTACATTAGTTTATAGGAAGAATTTTGCATTCTGTTTTCTTAATAGATACTATCATATATGATGTACCTAACTTGAATATTCACTTTTTTATGTCGATACAGTAAACATGTTAATCTGTATTAAAGAAACAGTGATGAAGGGGTTGGTGAATGGTGGGGTTTATATGTTATGTTCATGAGCATCTTTTCAGCATCTCTAACAAATTGAAGCTTTTTTTTTTATTTTTTAAAGATATTACATTTCTGTCATGCTGTGTGCTGACTTTTGTAATAGATATGTATTTATAATGAATATCCATCCATGGCATTATTTGGACTAAGTGTGGGCTCAAGGGTTCATTTGGAAAATCACCTTTTTGCCCTACTTCATACGCCCTGAAATATTAGCCCTTGCTCAAGAAAGCTGCCCTGGGTATTCTTTTATTAAGAATATGCCTAAATGTGTTTGAGTTCCGGAATGTGGACCTGTGTGTGTAAGACTCAGCTTAAGTCCAGATCCCCCCCAACCACTGCCAATAATATTACAGCTGCACTAACAGAACCCCCCCCCCCCACACACACACACACACACACACACACTATTTGTCTTCAACTGCCAGATGTGGTTATTTATACACTTCGTCACCTGTCAGAAAACAGATATGTTGAAAAGTGTGTGATTGTTTCAACAATCATCCCCCGGTTCGTTTTAAGTTTGAAACGTACCCGTTTCAAACAGACTTTTAAACCATTAAATATTTATTTAAAAATGAACTAAATAAAACACTGAAATCTAAGATGTATTTATCAACGAAAGGGTGATTGGATTCGATGAACTAATTGAAAATTGTCAGATGGAGACCTAGTGCAACAGGTAACTGAATGCTCTAGAATGCAAAACCTCAACTCATCTTTTTTTTTTCTTTTTTTTTTTTTTAATACTACGTCATTGGTCAAGCACAGTTCCCAGTGGTATGATTGGCTGGCTGAATGTCGGCGCATTCTGCAGCTCATTATCCTCTGCATAATAAGACAAAAAAAAGCTCCAGCACACACAGTGTTAACCTCAGGGAGAGGCTCCTGCCTGGTCACTTCAAAATAAAAGTATTCACTTCCCCAACAGTTGTGTCTGTATTGGAAATCTGAGGAGTCAACTTTTCATTTAAGATTTTTTTTTTCTTTTTTCCCTTGGTTTTGTCTCAACCCAGTATTAAACGTGTGTGAACTAAGCTATTATCTGTTAAATGCACATTGTTTCTCTCCTTGGGGAGGTGTGTAAGAAAGGGCTTTCTCCCCCCCCCCCCCCCCTTGCATGGTCTGTCCACAAAAAGCATCACTTGAGCGTGTCTGCTGTACTCTGGATTTCCCTGATGCTTTCTGGCAAAAGTTAATATTGTTCAGATTACCAGTTTTTGTACCAACTTTAAACAATAAAAGTTTCAAAATGACAAGTATTGTATTGACCAGTAATGCATTTAATGCCTTTTTTGTTTTAAATTTGAAACTGCCACTGAAAAATCTGCATTATACTTCTTTTCTTCTGTATTGTGCTCCAGCCAGCTGGACTCCCCTCAGATCTCAATGGAGAAGTCATTTAATTTTCAACCTACAGAAGATTTCTATGCCTCTTAATTGTTCCTATAAAATTGAATCCCACTCACTGATTGTGTGACTGCACAGGTACAGTAATTATTTCATTTGGCTGATGATTGACATGCACCCTGAATGACTCCAAGCAAATTGCTTTTCTCCAACAGTGCTCTCCACTAGAAATACTGATCATTAATTTTCCCAGGGTCAATTGAGTGCCATAACCTTCGGGATTTATTTAATTCATACAGTGGCTTCTCTCGTTTAATACAATCTGTAAGTAAACTTGAGATCCAGAGTAATGTAGCAAAGCAATCCTTTTTTGCCATACATGCATTCAAAAACATACTCTCAAAGTCCCCTCTTCCCCAACACGGAGACACGATCATACGGTGTCTTCTAACATTAAATTATGGGCGAGGTACTTGTCCTTCCATTGTTGTCATAAAAAAATAATTAATGCACAATAGTGACACCATGTGGAGAAAATGGTTAAAGGCATCGCAAATAGGCGAGTAGGCTAAACACATCCTTGACTTTTTAAGAGTTAATTGTAACTGACAATTTAGTCGTTTAGCAGACTCTTTAAGCCAAATGCTTTGGAAAGGTGCATTTCACACAAGCAAACACCATATGAACAAGAGATAGGTACAGTTGCAGTCATGCAGGTGATGAGCTCCAGACCTGTGAGACGGTAAACATTGTTTTATTAAAGATAAGACGTTGAATTCATAAGAAAATGACCAAAAGAAAAATTTTAAATAATCTCACAACAGAATCAAACCTGAAATGTACTGGGTAGACACCAAATAAACAATATAAAAATCTTTATCAAACCCACAAGTTAATTTGTTAATAACAACAAAATATCGCACCCTAAGTAAATTTAGTTATGCATTGTTTTTTTCTCTTAACCCAATTAAGTTACTCTAATTAGGTAGCTACTCGACTTTACTTTGCGGCAGGTGGGCCAACGTCAAGGCAACACATTCATACATTCGCATTCCATTCGCTCCCGCGCAGTGCATTCTGGTCGCTGCGCGGTGCATTGTGGTTACACCGGCCGATCGCTGTCGCTGGTTGTTGTCTAGTGATTGTGATGGTGGATAAGAGAGTCTACGCTGCTCGGAGCTGCCGTGTTTCGACTTACAGTTACTCATAACGTCGTTGCAGCGTTAAACTACCGATGAGGTGAATAAACCACATTTCCTTCTCATAGCTTGGCTGGGGAATACTTCCGTCGGACGGATTTAAATTGTTGTGCAGCTGTCAAATGGCTTTAGTTATCCAGCTAGCGATTTCTGTCCAAGCAAGTCAGGCTTCACTACGTGTATGACTATCCAGCTGGAAACAAACTAGGCCGCAGCCAACTAGACTAGCTACCGACGGGCCTATACTGTTTTTCTGTGCACAGTTTGAATGAGGTTCGCTTTCTGCAGGGCAATAAATAATGGCTGGAGTTGGTAAGCTGTCTGGCGTGCAATTAAAAGCTGTCTCCTTAAAGTAGTACAACCTCGAACTTGTACTGAACCAACTGGCTAGCCTAGCTTAGCCAGCTAATGTAGCCAGTTCTAAGCCAGCTAACTCGGTTAGCTCATCTTCGTTAGCTGTACTACTCGGTTGTTTTCTAGCTAGCTTACTAGTGTTCATTAATATCTTAGTAAACGTTACTGTTTTTGCACGTAGTCATATGTGGCCTGATAGCTAGCTAACATTTGACTGTTTTGTCAAGTGGAGGTAGTCTAGCTATATAGCTAGATACATAGAGAATAATTTCAGGTGTCTGCAGCCAGCTTGGTAACTTAACTAACTCGCTATCTGGATGGTAATTTTCGTTGATTACCAGTCTTGTTTGCTATTTGGTTAGCTTGTCAACTAATCAGTCAAGTTAACATATGTTAAATCTTTCTCGCTAGCCAGCTTGTCTGCGTGTCCTGTGCTGTCTAGTGACACCTTACTTGAGGAACCTGCACGGCTACCGGTAGCAATCAAATGTGCCTGGCATTGATGGTTGTAAAAAGATTAACGGTGTCAGTAACAAATCCAACTAGCGGGTCTTGCTACTGTTTACGAACAAAATAATTAAGACCACCTTGACGTTTGCTAGCTGGCGAGTTGCAACTTCTTGTGTATAAAAAAACGTATTGTGTGTAGTCAATATAATAGCTAGCTCGCCAACGTTATTGTAACTCTCCGTATTGTAACAGCCTTATGTCATAAACTGCTAACTTAATCTAGCTAGTTTGTCTACTGCAGAAGGAGCATCAGTGACGTTACGCAGTGCTAGTTTCATTTTATATGTGCTACCATTCATAGCTAGTAAATAAGCAACGCCAAGCAGCCTTTTGCTTGCCAAATGTTCGTTTTCCAATTTACGTGATTAGCTGTGTTAACTTGCATGTTTGTCAGCGAGTTAATTTCCGACGTTATTCTTAAACCGATGATCATGCATATGAATCAAGCCCATGTGGCAGTAATGTTGCTGAAATATTTGTGCTCATGCTTGTCTCCATCTGGAGTGGAGAGCCTCTCAAAGTGTGGTGTTGTTTTTACCTTCTAAGTTTATTCGCAGAGACGCATTGATGCCTCTCCACTTGTGCCTTTATGAAAGATTAACCCTCCAGGTTTTCTGTCATTTTCACGTTAAAAGTTATCGACTGTCCACTTCATTGCCGAAGAAAGTTTAGTTTCAGCTTTAGGTGTTACTTTTCGTTTCTTTTTTGGCAGGAAAAGAAATGACAAAATAAATAATATTTTCGGTGGTTTTTTACCAACCGTGGCACTTTCGTTTCTGTTTTATGCAAAGTGTAGTGGTTTGTTTAACCCAGTCTTTGAAAAAAATGCAACTCTTTGGTTCCAAGCGTAAGCTCTCCATCCATGCTTTAAATTGTGTTATTTACTTTCTTTTTAAAAGAGCTTATCTTCCCCGAGTGGTATAGCTTACATAACATAACTTGCCCATTATCCATTAATCCACATATAGCCTACAGTTGCATATTTACCTGTGGGTTACAGCAGAACACCACCTTGTCACATGAGCCATGATAAAAGTGTGTGTGCGTGTGAAGGAATGAGTGCAGAGTGAACCTGTCTGATCTGTTGCAGTACATGCAGAATATAAATCTGCATGGAATGTACTATTGAATTCATGCACACTAATGACATATTCCTCAGAACAAAAACATAAAGAGCTTTCCACGAGTAGCATTTTTTCTTCCTCTTCTGCCATGAAACGATCAAATCCCTTTAACTCACATGACATGCTGCTCTGTTCTGCACGTCAGATTTATTTATAGTAACATACTGTTATTTAAAATAATACATGAAGGTACAGCGCTAGTACAGCAACACTGAGGGCGTGTAGGTGTAAGGATTGACTTCGTCATGAAGCTGTTGTGCTCTTATGCTTTTTGTGTGCTACAAATTTAACTCGACAGGAAGTATGAATGACTGCATGTCAGTTTCAACTCTCTGTGTGACCTGGTCATTTTTTGCTGTCTGAAGCTCAGTGGGTGTTTTGGAATGTGACAGCCGCACTGTGAGTGGTGTTGGAAATGGGCGAGGTCTTTTCACACCGGAGTCTCGTTTGTTTTCCCAAGAATTCGCCTCGAGCTCTTCGGCCAGATTACAACTGCATTTTTCCCCCCCTCCTCACTCGTCGTGGTTGCAAGCGGTAGATCCTCCGGCCGCCGATTGGCCGGCATCGTAAATCCACAGCCACCGATTGGCCGCTCTCCGTTCTGACCCCTCCCCCTTTCCTGTTCCCCCCCGCAGCCTGGTTTCCCCGCTGCCCTGATGCCATGGCCTCCAGCCGCAGCTCCTCTTCAGTGCCTCGCCCTGGTGCCGGCGGCGGCGGCGGCGGGAGCGGCGGCCATGCGCTCTTCAGGAAGGACCTGGACAGAGACTCCGCCCCCCGACACTATAAGCCCACCCGCTCGCTGCCCGACGTCTGCCCCATGGAGCCCACAGGTAGGGCCCACCCGCGCCAAGATCTCACTGAATCCAGCCTTAAAATCACCCTGAATCCAGATTCAGATTCAGATTCTTTAATGACCACACAGCCAAGTCTGGTGGAATATTGTGAGCGGTACAGTATAGTAAAGAAAACAGCAGGGTCCCAACATTTAACGCCTACATCACAATAATTTATAACGCAGCACAACATGGAACATCCCAGACAATTTAACACAGTGCAATATGAATCCAGCTTTAAAATCACACTGAATCCAATTTCCATGAAAGGAAAAGTAAAGCTAAGTTATCCATTTGCTTCGCTGTGCCTTCTGGGTGGCTTCCACTGCAGACATGTGTGCACCGCTCATTTCAGGCTTACCGTTAAAAATGCCTGATTCCGGCAACAAGCATTCCCTGATATTTATTCCACTGGGTTGTCCGTGACTAAAATCTCTTTCTATCGTTTGTTTGTGGTACATTCTAAATATTCAGTGCATTTTGAAATGCTGTTAATCCATACGAAAGCTATCCTCTCCTGATCAGAAGCAGCTGGGCTGTATTTGTGATGGTGCCCCCCCCCCCCCCCCTTCCCCGCAGGTGATGCTGGGAGGCTGTGTGACGGTCCGTCGGTGGTCGCCGACCAGCACAGGTGGACCGTGTACAACTCCAAGGTCAACCTGCCCGCCGCACTGAATGACCCCCGCCTGACCAAGAGGGAGTCGGACTTCTTCACCAAAACCTGGGGCCTGGACTTCGCCGAGACCGAGGTCATGCCCGCCCACTACCTCCCCAACATCACGAAGGAGCACTTCTCCGGCTACCTGCAGGAGACCTCCCAGGTGTGCACCTGCCTCCTCCCTCTCCCTCCCTCCCTCCCTCTCGCATTCCCTTATCGCTCTTCTTTCTGCGCTTTTATACAAACTTTGTGCAGTGAAATGGTAAATTGTCTTTTCGCATTTTCCCGCAACAACTGGAAAAAAGCACTTTACAATGAATGCCTCTCATTCACCCATTCACACACACACACACACACACACACACACACACACACCAACGGCGAGGCAGCCATGCAAGGTTCCAACCAGCTCATTTGGAGCAATGGGGGGAGGTTAGGTGTCTTGTTCAAGGACACTTCGACACACTCAGGAGACCGAGGATCGAACCGTCAGCCTTCCAGTTGCCAGACAACCGCTCCACCTCCTTCGCTAATGTTGCCCCCTTATGGTTTGTAAGTGTGTGTTTTTTGTTTTTTTTTCTAACGTAGAGAGAGAAAATCCATGAAAGGTGCAAGAGCATCTGTCCTGTCAAGGATGAACTCGATTCAGCCTCCAACATCACAAACAACCACGGTACAGTTTGCTCTATCAGACTCCTTAATGTACCTTTCAGCACCCTGTAACCTGTTATGCTTTTTCATCTGGCAGGCCTCCCCTTAACTACGTTCACTTTTATAGCACGCGTGTTGGTAGCCCCCCCGTGAAGTTTGTCTGCACCTGGCGAGATAAACCTGTTGCTCTGAGATTCCTTTGTTCATTGCGACAGCGAGGAATTTGACTTCCTTTGTTAACAGCCTTGGCAGTGCAGCCATTGGAATGTCAGTGGCATGTGGTTGTAAACTGTTTGATCATCGTATTTGAAATGTTTAAAAATAAATAAATAAAATTAAAAAAAAAATAACTTTCAAATGCAAATAATCAAATGCCTGTGTATTTTAAGCAGGTCAGGCAACTGACATAAAATGGACTTTTGCCCCTTTCCCCCCCCCCACCCCCCCTTTTACCTGCAGATAAATCACGGACAGAACTGGAGCAGGTGCCTAAGGTAACCCCCCCCCCCCCCCAAAATCTTTATCAGCGGCGTCGTGTTTGGCTTCGTTTGTGTGTGTCTCGTCTCTCAACTTTATCCCACTCAACTGAACTTGGAGAACCCGCAAGCTTCTCGTTGGAATAATACTGTAGCCTCTACTCAATGTAAAGCCCATCGTCCTCCAGCTAGCTGGGTAGCTAGCAAACTGTAGGCTAGCTAATGTGCAGCAGAGCTTGCTAGCTAGCTAACGTCAATTTTTATTGCTAATTCTGTCATTAATGTTGGAAAGCTCCATTCCTAAATCACAGCTGATGTTGATGGAGTACCCTGTGATAGATTCCAAGTTATTTCACACCTATGTGTGCCGCTTTCCCCTCATATATCCCCTGTTTACCGCCGTGTATCTCAGTAGTCGTATGTAGCCTAGTCATATTCCCGCTTAGCGGTGGCTAACGTTACTTCCACTTTCGCTGCGCTAACCGTCTTTTCGTTGCGGCGGCAGATCTTCATGAAGCCGGACTTTGCGCTGGACGACCCGGCGACGTTCAACGCCGTCCTGCCGTGGTCGCACTTCAGCATCGCCGGGGGGAAGGGCTCCCGGGACGTGGCGTCGTCACGGTTACTGCAGGAGAAGGTGAGCCGTGTGATGTCATCTGCGCACTGTGAACCGTGATTGGATGAGAATTGTGTGTATGAAATTCACTTGACTGTGCTGGTTACTGGTGAACCTACAGTCTGAGCTCCCCCCCAGGTTTCTTCATATTCCCCCCCCCAAAGTGGCTTTCCCTTGCCCCTGTCACCCCAGGCTTGTTTTTCTCTGAGTTATAGGCCAAGGTTGGCTGTGTATTGTGATGAATGCATTGTAAAATGGGCTCTATAAATAGTTTTTGATTGGCCTTGAAAGGAGTAAGAATAATAACCGTCTCTTGTGCTGTTACTTGATTGACCTCTGAATATTACTGATACTCGTAGGAAGTCAAGCCTTAGGCAGTCACTTGTGGTGCTTCTGGAGTTTTACTGTCTTGTTCAGGTTAAAAAAAAATGTACTGAATTTAAAGCTGTTTTTCTTGCTTGTCACTGTGGCTGTACTCAAAGGTGTCATGTTTCCACGTTTTTTCCTGGTAAACGCTATTTCCCTGTTTGAAATACAGTGATTCCCAGCCTTGCCTTAACTCATCAGGCTTATCACCTTGGAGTACTTTGAGACTGACCCGGTTGACCTGCTGATGTGTCACAAGTCAGCCAGCTTGCAGGGACGTGATTGGCTAATAAACCTCACGGCCAGCTACTTCTTCACCTTACGCCAGTTGTATCGGTTCCTTCTGAGACTCCGGCTCCGCGCTGAGCTGTAACTTCCTGTTCCTGAAGCTCTAGAGCAGGGATGTGAAACTGAACTTCCGAGGAGCCGCGGAGTCTGCAGCTTCTCGGCGCGGTTCAGTACTTAAGTGCTCAGTGTGAGTCATCGATCGAGGAGCTGCACGCCCCTCCTTTCCCGATCCTCGGCCGGTCGGCTGCTGATGATTGGGAGGAAACAGGCAGACGCCGCAGTTCTCCAGGACGGGAGTTTTGTGACCCGTGCTGGGGAGGGAAAAGGCTTCTGGGGTTTGAGGGCGAGTCTCCAGCTCGTCTTGGAATAGACGGGCGGATTTGATCTGGAGACGTACTCGCGTTGCTGTCTCAGACAGCTCTTAAAGTCTTAGCGGTCAGCACGGTGTCGAAATCCTAGCTAAGACACGTGCCACATTCTCAGACTCTGGCTTTTACGGAAGTGTGAAGCGTCTGACACATGCCCCACCCCCCACTGAGCTGTTTGAATTGCTGCCTTCACTGAGCTGATGCGATTGTTAGAAAATATTGGGAGGTGGGAGGGGGTTGTTACTTCCAAAGCTGAATTCATGCAGTGTACGAGCTGTCATTTCTCATGTCTGACTCCAATAGCTCCCCTTGTGGAGGATCGTTAGCCTGCGAAACTAGGTTGAGGCGAGTTGAGGTGAGTTGAGTTAATGGACTGCATTTATATAGCGCAAAGCGCTTTACAATTGATGCCTCTCATTCACCAGAGCTTTTAGGGGTTAGGTGTCTTGCTCAGGGACACTTCAACACGCCCGGGGCGGGGATCGAACCGGCGACCCTCCGACTGCCAGACAACCACTCTTACCTCCTGAGCTATGTTGCCCCTAGTGAGTTGAGTGAGTTAAGTGAGTTGATTGAGTTGAGTGAGTGAGTTGAGTGAGTTGATTGAGTTGAGTTGAGTGAGTGAGTTGATTGAGTTGATTGAGTTGAGTGAGTGAGTGAGTGAGTGAGTGGAGTTGAGTGAGTTGAGCAAGTGAGGTGCTTCGCCTGGTAACCAAGGGTAACCCCGCCGCCCCGCCCCCCTCCCCCCAGCTGAGCCACTACCTGGACGTGGTGGAGGTGAGCATCGCACGGCAGATCTCTCTGCGCTCCGAGGCCTTCTTCCACGCCATGTCGTCGCAGCACGACCTGCAGGACCGGCTGCGGGAGACTGCGCGGGCGGTGGCGGCGCTGCGGGAGCGCATGGCGGCGGTGGAGCGCGCTCTGTGCGAGGGCCCGCTGCGGGTGCTGCGCCAGGCCGTCGCCCGCGGCAACTGCGTGCGGCTGCAGAACAAGCTGAAGCTGATGGCGGCCGTGCACCAGACGCAGCCCACCGTGCAGCTGCTGCTCTCCACCTCCGAGTTCGTGGGCGCCCTGGAGCTCATCGCCACCACGCAGGAGGTGCTGCAGCAGGAGCTGCAGGGAGTGCTCAGCTTCAGGTCAGGGAGGAGGCGCAGGGTTATACACAGTGCATACACACGCACTCACTCACGCTCATACTCGCTCACTCACTCTTTCACTCACGCAAATGCATGCACTTGCTCACTCACTCAGTCACTCACAGGTATTCACTCACTCACTCACTCACTCAAACACACACTCACTTACACAAACACACACATTTACTCACTCACACAAACTCACGTCCTCGCACTCTCTTGCTCATACACACACTTTCTCTGACACACACACACACACACACACACACACCCCCTCCCTCACTTGTGGGGGCACATACACACTAAATATCACTCACACAGACACATACACACGCGTACACACACACTCAGTCGTGTGCACATGCACGTTTATAGGCACACGCACACTACCACCACTGAGGGTAAAATGACAGCTCACAGAAGTGCTCATTTACACATTGTATAAATAGAAATGTTTTGACGGGTACCTGCAACAGACAATTTAGTTGCCCAAAAGGCAAACTACACAGGTATGACCACAGGGTGGCAGCACTTGATATTAAAACATTACTACTTCAGTGCTGAACTACTTTTTCCAATATTTATGCTCTTCTTTTATAAATATTTATTATTATATCTAGGGCTTATCTGTTTAAAAAAAACAATATGCCCTTAATGTTATCTCTTGCCCCAGTTTTTGGAGTTGCGATAAAGTTTTGGAGTTGTGTGGGACGAGCCTCTGTGTGTAGCGCTGGGTTCGTTTGTCACTGAGCTCGTAGCTCCTCCCCTCTCCTCCCAACAGGCACCTGGGCTCCCAGCTCTGTGAGATGGAGAAGCTCATCGACAAGATGATGATCGCCGACTTCAGCACCTACGCCCGGAGCGACCTCAACCGGCCCCTGGAGGAGGACGTCCAGGTCCTGGAGAAGGTCCGCTTCTGACCCCGCCTCGGGGCGGGACGTTTGAAGATGTGGGGTGGAGGGGGGAAGGGAGCGGGGCAGTGTTTCAGTGTGGAGCTGATGTTCTTCTACATCTTGGCATCGCTCACAGTTTTAAGTAGGACAGCATCCATTAGAGTGTCTAGACTAGTGGGCTGTGTGGGCCTGTGGGACCTGTCTCTGAATCCCTGGGGTGTTGCTACGGTTTCCGCCCGGAGGAAAATACTTTGCCTTAGTAGTGGGGGGTGAGAATCGCCAGGGTGAATGGATTACAGATGTGTGAAGCTGTGCGCTGGTCGATGTGCGTTGGTCGATGTCGAGGAAGTCCGCCAACTAAAGGGAGAAGAGAATGAAAAATGAATTCAAAGAAACTAGAAAGCCTTCACAGTAGGCAAAGGCCACTGAATGGATTTAACTGTGTGGTACTGACTGAGAGAAATGGAGAAATGGCCTGTGCGTTAGTTCAGTGTCTCACGTTTTGTTTAGCCTCTCAGTTGTTGGGACATGCTAGAAGTAAAAGCTCATTGGCTGAGTGCTGATCATGTGATCGCCCGTGTGTTGCCGGGCAGGACCGGCTGGAGTCCCTGGTGTTCGGCCTGCTGCGGCAGAGGAAGCTGGACTTCCTGGAGATCTACAGCGAGGAGATGATCATGGCCGCCAAGGGCATCGTCAAACAGGTGAGTCCAGCGGGCACACCTGGGAACACCTGGGAAGTGGGAGAATGATGGAGAGGGCAGGGGTTAGCATGGTGGGCAGGGGTTAGCATGGTGAGCTGGGGTTAGCATGGTGGGCAGGGCTTATGGTGAGCATTGGTTAGCATGGTGGGCAGGGGTTATGGTGAGCATTGGTTAGCATGGTGGGCAGGGGTTATGGTGAGCATTGGTTAGCATGGTGGGCAGGGGTTAGCATGGTGAGCATTGGTTAGAATGGTGAGCAGGGGTTAGCTTCTTGAGCTCGGGTTAGCATGATGAGCTGGGGTTTGCGTGGTGGGCAGCAGCTAACGTTGTATGCAGGTACTGGCGTGTGAAGGTTCTTTCAGGTAAACAGAATGCCTGTTCAGTTTCTGTGAGTTTACGTGTGCCAGCCTAATAAACTACGCCACTTACCGCAGCTCTTATGGACAGAAACAAATTTGCGCAAAATCCGAGAGAGCTCTGGCTCTTATGAACCAGCCTAGCTGTCAGTGTTGGAGGGAACACTGTGTTCCTAACGCTCTGTTTACTCAGGCAGCCCTCAGCTAGAGCCTCTTACTCCCAATATTCAAGTCCCAGAGCGACGAGCCTCCGTTATTTTACATTGTTATATTTGTGCACATATTCCGCTGTTGTGTTTTTAATGTTCTGCTGTCACAGGTGAGCAGTAGCAGAATTGCGTGTGCTGCTTTGCTGTCTCAGTTCAGTAATTCTTCAGCAGTTATATTAGCCGTCATCCCACGGCCCGTTTATTACGAGAAGTAATTTTTTGGATTTGCGCTATTAAGTTCCCCGTGTTCCGTTACCGAGCGTCGTACAGCCTCATTTCCATTCCCTGGAAGAGCTCACTTCCCCATCTCGATAGATTTAGGAGTATTTAGCGTAATTGCACCACACATAATATGCATCAGCACTGTGAACAGAAAATCTTTATTTTAACAGCAGGCTCTGTTGTGTATGAGGTGAGGAGATCTGTGGTGTTGCTGTGGTAATGAGTGCCTGGCTCTGATTGGTCAGCACGTGAAGTCTGACAGCGATGCGGCAGGTCTTCATCTGTCAGAGCTGTCCCATAAAGTTTATTTGACCCTCTCAGAAGCTGTAATAAAATGAGGACGTCCATTTCCTATGTTACATTCATAAAATAAACCACAGGAAGCTTTGATTCTTGAGTTGCACGTCTTGTTGGGAATAATAAATGAAAAGTAAATTGGTGTCAATACCCCCAGTTAACTTGGAATGACTGAGAATAAAACAGAATTAAAAAAAACAAAAAACAATTTTGCCTTCCAAAGGTGTGTTGTCCTTTGATGTTAGGTCTGTTACTGTATTCCTTGTTTTGTCTTGGGGCAGTCTGAGGTGATTGTTTGCATAATGTTCCAATAAACCCCTCTGCAGGGAGATTGGGGGGGTGGGGGGGGGTGACTTATTCTTTCCAGGGGATTTTTTTTAATGTTCACATGAAATTACCGACTCTCCAGAATTGCATTTCAAAGCGTGCCGCTCCCCCCCTTCACGGCGATTCATTTTTTCTGTTTTTCTGTCTTTCTTTCGTGTTCTTTGAGTGCCTGGGCGAGAAAGTCAGTTTTGCTATTCAATGTGTATTTTTAATTTTGGGTGTTTTTTTCCCCCCGTCTCCCCCCAGTGTGTCATGAACACGGTGTCGCAGATGGAGGAGATCGACACGGAAACGGTAGTGAAGTGAGTACGGCCTTCTGAAGGAGGGACTGGCATTACATTGCATTACATTACATTACATTACATTGCATTACATTACATTACATTGCATTGCATTGCATTGCATAACATTGTATTGCATTACATTGCATTACATTACATTACATTGCATTGCATTGCATTGCATAACATTGTATTGCATTACATTGCATTACATTGCATTACATTGCATTGCATTACATTACATTGCATTACCGGCATTTAGCAGACGCTCTTATCCAGAGACACAACGTTTATATTGCATCCATGTATACAGCTGGATATGTACTGAAGCAGTGCAGGTTAAGTACCTTGCTCAAGGGTACAACGGCAGTGTCCCACTGGGGAATCGAACCTGTGACCTTTAGCTTACAAGACCAATTTCTTACCCATTATACTACACTGCCCTCAAGTGGCGGCCTCTCGAGCGGCTCTCTCCTGGAGCTCTCTGTGCTCCTGAGCGTGCTGGAGGCCAGGTGTGTGCCGGGGGGGCGGGGGGGTACATGGGGGGGGGGTTTGGGTAGGGTGCCAGTTGAGCTGGCTGGCGCTCTATCCCACCTCTCTCAAAGCACAGTCAGGGGAACCAACTGCCTTTCCTGCAGAGGGGACGATGGGCTGGCATAAACTGGCGGCAGTGTCGTACCTACAGATTTTTTACATGTCCAGATTCCTTATGTAGGTATAAGCAGATAGCCGTCTAATGAAGTTCACTAGGTGAATTCATCCAAGCCACTGCCTTCACTTCGTGCCTCTGAGTTCTAATGTAGTATTATCTTTGTTAGCCTCCTCCAGTGTGTTCCCTGGTTCAGTCCTCCCCGCTGTGCATACTTTATCACTGACAAAGGTTTAGTTCAGTAAAAGCTGTTCTGTGTCATGCTTTGATTTTACGAACCGAGCACGACTGCCAAGGGATGCATAAAAGAGCAGCGTCGCTTTCAACTTCCTGCCAAGCGCTGGTGCAGCCTGACGCCTCCGTGCGTTTGTGACTGTGGTTCTCTCTCTCTCTGTCTTACTCTCTCTCTCCCTCTCCGCCCTCTCTCCTTCTCCCTCTCACTCTCACTGTCTCTCTGATCTCTCTCTCCCCCCCCTACTCTCCTCTCTCTCTCTCTCCCTCTCCGCCCCTCTCTCCCTCTCACTCTCACCGTCTCTCTGATCTCTCTCTCCCCCCCCTACTCTCCTCTCTCTCTCTCTCTCTCTCTCTCTCTCCCTCCCTCTCCCTCTCCGCCCCTCTCTCCCTCTCCCTCTCACTCTCACCGTCTCTCTGATCTCTCTCTCCCCCCCCACTCTCCTCTCTCTCTCTCTCTCCCTCTCTCCCTCCCCCTATCTTTCTCTCTGCTCTCTCTGCTTCGTGTTTGACAGGCTGGCGGACCAGATGAGGCTCATGACCTTCGTGCAGTGGTTCGAGCTTCTGAAGAACGTGTTCGAGAACTTCAACCTCTTCCTGAAGCGAATCAAGGTGGGAGGGGGGAGACTGTGGTTTAACCGTCATTCCGCTGAGACTGACTGGAAAATTAAACCCAGATCCGATCAATAAGATGCCTGCCACTTCGTTAAAAAAATTCGAGAACGTTTATTAGATTGGGCATGTGAGGCCATGAGCATGTGGGCGATCCAGTATTATTTTATTTGTGAGATGTAGCCTAAGCCAGTGGGTTTAATGCATGTTATTTCGCTACTTTGATTTGGAGTTTTTGAGTATGTCAGATACAGACCTCAGAGGTGTCTTAGTGCTGTGAGCCCGCTGCTCTTCCAGAGAGGCGGTGTTAGCTGAAACGCACCGGCTGTTCTGTGTGTCCGCTGCCCCCTCTCAGGCCACGCTGAACGTGATCCGGAACGTGGTGCTGGAGGTGCTGGACAGCAACCAGCGGGGCAGGCTGGCGGAGGCGGCGGCAGCGGAGTGCCGTCCGGGCCCCCCGGGGCCCCCCCAGCCCCGGGACGCTGACGTGGCCTACCTCACCCACGAGGGCATGTTCATCAGCGACGCCTTCGGCGAGCCCGAGGCTCCGCCCCCCGGCCCGGACGCCCGCCCCGCCCCCGACGCCCCCCGCGCCCCGCTGCAGCCGCGCGGCGAGCCCTCCTGCGGCAGCGACTCCGCCTCCGGCACCACCGAGTCCTCCTCCAGCCGCGAGCACGCGCCAGCAGGGGGCGCCGGAATCACGTACGTACTGACAGCAGCCCTTCCCCGTGTGTGGGGTGCTCCTCTGCATGTACCTGCAGCTAGGGCTCTGCTCAGTCATGTTCTCTATATCAGTGAGGCTATATCAGTGTGAGTATGTCAGTGTGGGTATATCAGTGTGAGTATATCAGTAGGAGTATGTCAGTGTGAGTATGTCAGTGCAGGTATATCAGTGTGGGTATATCAGTGTGGGTATGTCAGTGTGGGTATGTCAGTGTGAGTATGTCAGTGCAGGTATATCAGTGTGGGTATGTCAGTGTGAGTATGTCAGTGTGAGTATGTCAGTGTGAGTATATCAGTGCAGGTATATCAGTAGGAGCATATCAGTGTGAGTATGTCAGTGTGGGTATATCAGTGTGAGTATATCAGTGCAGGCATATCAGTGTGAGTATGTCAGTGTGAGTATGTCAGTGCAGGTATATCAGTGTGAGTATGTCAGTGCAGGTATATCAGTGTGGGTATATCAGTGCAGGCATATCAGTGTGAGTATGTCAGTGTGAGTATGTCAGTGTGGGTATGTCAGTGTGAGTATATCAGTGCAGGTATATCAGTAGGAGTATGTCAGTGTGGGTATATCAGTGTGGGTATGTCAGTGTGAGTATATCAGTAGGAGTATATCAGTGTGAGTATGTCAGTGAGGCTATGTCAGTGTGAGTATGTCAGTGCAGGTATATCAGTGTGAGTATGTCAGTGTGAGTATGTCAGTGCAGGTATATCAGTGTGAGTATGTCAGTGAGGCTATGTCAGTGTGGGTATATCAGTGTGAGTATGTCAGTGCAGGTATATCAGTGTGAGTATATCAGCGAGGCTATGTCAGTGTGAGTATGTCAGTGTGAGTGTCAGTGTGAGTATGTCAGTGTGAGTATGTCAGTGTGAGTATATCAGTGTGAGTATGTCAGTGTGAGTATATCAGTGTGAGTATGTCAGTGTGAGTATGTCAGTGTGAGTATATCAGTGTGAGTATGTCAGTGTGAGTACATCGCTGCACAGCTACAACTTATAACAGGGCTGCCCAACCCTGTTCCTGGAGATCTGCCGTCCTGTAGATTTTCATTCCCTAATTTGACACCTGTGGCCCTCTCTGATTACACCGTGATCTCTAGCTGATGAGTGAGGTGTGGCTTTGTTTGTGTTGAAATTGAAACCTACAGGACGACAGATCTCCAGGAACAGGATCAGGTAGCCCTGAGATAGAGTCTGAACCCCGCTGTTAGCTGTGCCGCTTCCTATGTGCTGTCTGCGGCCTCCCCCCTCTCCCGCCCGCCCCCCGCCTCACCTCCTGCATCCCCCCACCCCCCCCTCCCCCAGGGTGAGCGAGGACATGATGCCCTCGGACCTGGAGCTGGGCCGGGTGGCGGGGAACGTCCAGGAGCTGCTCTACACCGCCTCGGACGTCAGCCACGACCGCTGCGTCAAGTTCCTCATGGCGAGGGCCAAGGTAGCGTGTGCTGGAGCGAACCCGCACTCTCGCGTAACCACGGGAGCGTAACCACACCGAGGGCACGGCCAGTTCCCACTCAATCCGGTCAATACAGGAAGCGTGGAGTTCCCATAATGCTCAACGGAGAAGTTTTACAGTGGAATTTCAGTTTCATTTTTTGAGTCGACCGATCTCCTCTTCTGGGCTGTCTCCCTCTGTCTGACCCAATCCCTCCATCCTCCTCCTCTCTCCCCTTTCCTCCATCCCTCTCCTCTCTCCTCCTCTCCTCTCCCGGCCTATGCTCTTCTCTCCTCTCTCCCCTCTCCTGTGCGCTCCTCCCTCCTCCTGCTGCAGGACGGGGCCCTGGAGCGGCTCAGCTCCTCGGAGTTCGTGTGCCTGTCCCAGGCCGTGGAGCAGTTTGTGCGGGACACGGAGGAGCTGTGCCACCGCCGCAGCGTCTCCCTGCAGGGGGCGCTGCAGAGCCAGGCCAACCGCTTCGTCCACCGCTTCCACGAGGAGCGCAAGACCAAGCTCAGGTGTGTGTGAGTGTGTGTGTTTGTAACGGTGTGTGTGTGTGTGTATGTATGTGTGTAACGGTGTGTGTGAGTGTGTGTGTTTGTAACGGTGTGTGTGTGTGTGTATGTATGTGTGTAACGGTGTGTGTGTGTGTGTGTGTTACGGTGTGTGTGTGTAACGGTGTGTGTGTGTGTGTTTGTGTGTGTATATGTGTGTAATGGTGTGTGTGTGCGTGCGTGCGTGCGTGCGTGCGTGCGTGCGTGCGTGCGTGCGCGTGTGTGTGTGTGTGTGTATGTGTGTGTGTAATGGTGTGTGTGTGTGTGTGTGTGTGTGTAATGGTGTGTGTGTGTGTGTGTGTGTGTGTGTGTAATGGTGTGTGTGTGTGTGTGTGTAATGGTGTGTGTGCTCCTCTCCCAGTCTGTTGCTGGATAATGAGCGCTGGAAGCAGGCTGAGGTTCCTGCAGAGTTCCAGGACCTGGTCAACTCCATCGCTGACGGGAGAATCAGCCTACCAGACAGGAAGCACACGGGTACGCTTGCCCCTTATATCGCGACACAAGTCCTTTATCCCGACGCAAGACCTTTATATCCCGACGCAAGACCTTTATATCCCGACGCAAGACCTTTATATCCCGACGCAAGACCTTTATATCCCGACGCAAGACCTTTATATCCCGACACAAGACCTTTATCCCGACACAAGACCTTTATATCCCAACACAAGGTCTTTATCCCGACACAAGACCTTGATATCCCAACACAAGGTCTTTATCCCGACACAAGACCTTGATATCCCAACCCAAGGCATAATAATTACACACTATATGATGGCGGTGTTAATTGCAGCCTGCAGCCTGCCGAGGCCTTCTCTCTGATATGAAGCACGAAAGCGTGCGGCGTGCCGTTATCGTGGGGGTGGGGTGTGAAGAATCACCTCGTTGAGCGTTCAGTTTCCTTTTGCTATAAATGCCTTGAAGAGACAAAAGTGCACTTTCTCACGTGTGGGTTCTAGAACATTCTTTCATGTTCCTGTGGCTGCTGTACAGCTGCTCTGTGGCTCTGTTTGGTGAAAGTCTCCCTCTGCTCTGTGTGTTTCCCCGTCGCAGGTACAGAAGACAGGAAGCCGAGTGACTACTTGACTGTGGATGGACAGAAGTATGCTGTCGTTGGGTAAGTAAGGCTTCTTGCCTGACAGAAATCTCCAACTGGAAGTAAAAATACTCAATTTCTTTTCATTTTGTTTTTTAAAATTTAAATGCAGTCCACTTACCACTAAATGCACCTTCAGTCAATAAAAAAAATACAATCTGTATAAATTGTCAATTTTTTTTTTTCTGAACCATGGTCTGTGCTGATTGTGTAATCCTGCATATGAAAATGTAGCCTCCCGGTCTGTGACCTTTGACCCTTTGCGTTATGCCCAATCAGCACGGTGCTGCTGCTGATCCGGATCTTCCTGGAGTACTGCCAGTGCGTCAACGACATCCCTTCCATCGCCACGGACATGCTGACGCGCCTGTCCGACCTGCTCAAGGTACCTCACCACGAACACTGGGGTCCGGTGAATTAGGCTGTCAGTGTGCTGGAGTATGCAGCCGCTAACGCCCGGTCTGTGTGACCTAGCAACAAACACACTCACTACCGCTGTACGGTACAGAGGTACAGACATTCAGATACTCTTTTCTGTGGCGAAGGGGATGATGAAGATAATTGCTACTATTATTCCTCACGTATTTGGCTAGTTCCTCCTGGAAATAGATATTTCAAACTCATTTACCTTTGCTTCTAGATATGTGAAGAGAAAGGGAAAAATTTAAATGTCATTTGGGTGCTCTTTTGTAGATTTTCTTGCACACGTTGTCAAATATACTGTATAGACAGAGGGCAGTTTTGTTTATGGGGATGTACAGTAAATGATTTGGAGTTTGTGAGCTGTTTGTGTGGCTCTCCTCTCTCTCACTCTCCCTCTGTCTCTCTCTCTCTCTCTCTGTCTCTGTCTCTCTCTCTCTCTGTCTCTCTCTTTCTCCCCTCCTTTCTCCCGCGGCAGCATTTTAACTCACGGAGCTGCCAGCTGGTTCTGGGGGCGGGGGCTCTGCAGGTGGTTGGCCTCAAGACCATCACTACGAAAAACCTGGGTATGTCACTCACTGAGCTTCCGTGCGGACGGCGTCGGCCCTGCGTGCGTTAGGGCCTGTGAGCGTGGGGCAGTGTTCCAGCTCCGCAGATCTGACTCCGCCCCCCCCCCCACTGAGTAACCTAACCCCCTCACTCCTGCACTTTGTGTCACTTGATACACATCAGCATCTGAGACTCTGAATATCATTTCCTCTGCACTGAGGTGACCCTGTCTGCTGGGACAGCAGGTGTTGTTGTTTGTAGGGCATTTCCTGGTGCCCTGCCAGGGGGCATTATTGGCACCGGTCCTGTTTGCCAGCCTGCCAGACGGGCTGCTCGGGGTTTTTAGCTTTGTCTCTTGTGGCAGTGGGCCAGAATTTTGAGTTAAAAAGGATCCAGGCTGTAAGTCTGTCACTGTGTGCATTTGTGCAAGAGCAGGTGTGTGTGCTTGCGTGCGTATTGCTACCCAAGTGTGTGTGCGTTTGTGTGTGTGTGTGTGTGTGCGTGTATGTGTACATGTATAAGTGTGTGTGTGTGTGTGTGTGTGTGTGTGTTTGTGCATGTACGTGTACGTGTATAAGTGTGTGTGTATGTGCGTGTGCATGCGTGTGTATGTGTGTGCGTGTGTATAAATGTGTGTGCGCTTCGGTGTGCTTGCACTTGTATGAGTGTGTGTGTGTGTGTGTGTGTGTGGACGTTCATGTGTGTCTCTGTGCGTGAGTCTCTCTGTACTGACTCTCTCTCTCTCTCTCTCTCTCTCTCTCTCTCTCTCTCTCTCTCTCTCTCTCTCTCTCTCTCTCCCTCTCTCTCCGTCCCCAGCGTTGGCGTCTCGCTGTCTCCAGCTGGTGGTTCACTACATTCCGGTCATCAGAGCTCACTTTGAGACCAAGCTGCTGCCCAAGCAGTACAGCATCCTCAGGCACTTTGACCACATCACCAAGGTGAGCTGCAGTGTGCTCCAGCTTGTCTGCTTACTAAGCATGCTCAGCATGTTCAACCGGCTGGGGCTCATACCTGGATCCATACCTGAGCTCACAGTGCTGCTCTCTCCCCCCCCCTTTACTAACAGGACTACAACGACCACATAGCCGAGATCTCCGCTAAACTGGTGGCCATCATGGACAGTCTGTTTGAGAAAGTGTTGTCTAAGGTAGTGTGCAGTTCCCCTTTTTCTCTATCTGTTTATTTTAGGCTACGCTGATAAACCGAGATTTTGCCCATCTTGCGTTATTTGATACTAATTCTGTTAGCAGAGTGAAGGTTTTCATGAACACCATAATGGGTGGGGCTACAGTGATTTGTTTTAACCAATCGAATCAGCAAGTCACTGACAGAATATGGCAGCTCCGCCCATTTCTGGTTAAATGAGCAGTCCCTGTCCCAGCTCTAGTGAGCAGCAGTGCTACAGTAGTACTACAGTTTACCACAAAACCGCAGTGCTGATGTCTCTCCACTTCCTGTTCGACTCTGACAGTACGAAGTGAAGGCCCCGATGCCGTCATCCTGTTTCCGTAACGTGTGCAAACAGATGGCCAAAATGCACGAAGCCATCTCCGACCTGCTGCCCGAAGAACAGACGCAGGTACGTTTTGGCGGGGGGGGTCGACGCTCAACGGGGAACCCCCCCTCACCCCACCACCACCACCACCATCCTGGGATCAGTTTTGGGGATTGATACCTTCCCTTTTTCTGCTTCCTGTTGTAGATGTTGTTCTTAAGAATCAACGCCAGCTTTAAGCTCCACCTCAAGAGGCAGCTATCGCGACTCAACGTGGTCAACGACGGAGGCCCTCAACACGGGTCGGTGTTGCTCTTCCTCCCGTTGTGTTTATAATTTTTTTTTTAAATGGTAAAAAAAAGTCACCCCCCCCCCCCCCACCTCTCTCCTCAGGCTGGTCATGGTGGACGTGGCGTTTTTCACCGGGCACATCCAGACGCTCCGGTCGCTGGAGGCCCTGGACCTCAACATGGCGGAGATCTGGGAGCAGAAGAGGTGATGAAGCGGCATTTCCTGCCGGAGGAACCCAAACGGACTGAACCGGACCTCGCCCCCCATCGCCCCGCCCCGTCACTCCTCCTGCACTCTTTAACCCGGTAACTGTTGCCGGGGCCCCGTGCAAGGAGAGGAGGGAGGGAAGAGGCACCCAAGCGTTCCCCAAAAGCCCAGGGAGAGGGAGAGAGCTGTTCATGTGTGGAGCCAATCATGAATACACACACACACACAGACACTCACACGCACGCACGCACACAGACACTCACACACACACACACACACACACACAGACACTCACACACACACGCACGCACACAGACACTCACACACACACTCACACACACGCACGCATATACGCAAACACACACACACACGCACGCACACACGCGCGCACACACGCACACATACACGCAAACACACACACACACACGCACGCACGCAAACACACACACACACACTCACACACGCACACACAGACACTCACACACACACACACACACGCACACATACACGCAAACACACACACACACGCACACATACACGCAAACACACACACACACACACACACACACACACACACACGCACACGCACACATACACGCAAACACACACACACACACACACACAGACACTCACACACGCACACACAGACACTCACACACACACACACACATATACACAAACACACACGCACACGCACACACACACACACACAGACACTCACACACACACACACACACACAGACACTCACACGCACGCACGCACACAGACACACGCACACAGACACTCACACGCACACACACCAGGAAACGGCACGTTGTGCGGTCCTGCTGGAGCGGCTCTCTGCGGTCCAGAGGAATGGGTGCACGCCACCGCCTCTGTTTTTAAACTGCTGTGACTTTCTCATCTCAACGTGCAATTCAACTGAAGACTTTCAGACGTATACAGTTTATCGGAACGAAAAGGAAAAACTGAATAAATTATGCCTCAATCTGAGAGAGCTTTAGATGGTTCGTAACTTTACACTTAAAATAACTACGCGTAAATTATTTTCTTTTTAAAACAAATGTTTGTGGGATTTTACCCTGATATCTTTGTCTTTGCTTCGACAAAGCGAGAGACTACACTTAGGCATTAGAGTATGTGTTATATGTACAGCCAAAGGGTTAAACACTTATATGATACATTTGTTTGAATCCTGGGGTTTGTTTGGAAAATTTTGTGGTAATCTTGGACCTTCATCTTCTGGTTTGGCAGAAGGACATTTATTTTTGCAGAATCTGCTTCATTGGTTTACAGTATAAACTCCAGTCTCAGTGCTATCCTGTTGCCTTTTAAAGAACCCTGGTCTTACCTGTAGATCATGGAGCAACACAACGGGGAAATTTAGTCTAAAACTCCTTCATCAGAATTACATCGAGTATCGTTTGCACTCAACCCTTGTGATCGAATTAAGCTATGTTGTGACTGCATTGTCTCCTGGCCTTGATTTTAAATGTGTTATATCTACCCACGGGACTGTGTTACAGCCTCCTCATGTAAGTTACCTTTGAAGCTCTAAACTGGAGAATCAGGTCAGCATTAATTGTTCCACTTCTTAAACGTTTTGTTTGTGGTTCGGTGGAAAAAACGGGGCCCAAACTTCATCTGCAAAAAAAAAAAAAACCAGTTCTGGAACCAAGGCCTGCTGATGGCTTTGTGATGTCACAGCAAGCTGATGGCTCTGTGATGTCACAGTACACTGGTGTCTGGGCTAGAGAAGTGAAAGGTGAGCTCAGGAGTGGGCCCTGGACCTGGGCGGGCTGTGGAGGAGGATGCTGATTGGCCCTCCTGGGGGGCGTGGCTATGAGCAAGCACGCAAGGCCATGTCGGGGACTAGCGTTGCCGTGGTCGACGAGCGGCAGCTGCGCTACCAGAATGCCCCTCAGCCCAGCTCCTAAAATGCAGTTTGAGAGCAACAGCAGGCTGCTATGGAAACGTAACCATATGTCTGCTGTAACTGTGATGTGAGGTTCGGCCTGGTGGTGAGGGGGGGGGGGGCCACGTTAAATTATATTTGAGCGAAATCTGAAAAAAAAAAGAGAAAATGACACTAGATTTCTAATGAGGAATCCCAAATGTCGTATTGTTGGCATGCCTTGTGAGTATTTTTGCTGGTCGGGGAGATGAAATTTATTTCCACCCTCGCCCCCTGAAGACTTCCACCCTTCCCAGTCTTCAGAGCGCTTTCTGCACACTGGGCCATTGTGGGTAAAAGGAGCATCTAATCATGTACAAACTGTTATTATTTTGTATTGTGTGAGCATCATCAAGTAACGTTGCTGTTCGGTTCATCGCAAACTCAAAAGTGCCTACTTTTGATAAGTATCAAAGACTGCAGTGACTTCTTCCCACTGTGCATCCTGCGTGGAGTGCCTAACGGCTGGTAGCAGGTGTGAAACAGGTGTGTGTGCACGCGTGTGTGTGTGTGCATGCATGTGTGCAGAGGTGTGTGTGTGTGTGTGTGTGCGCGCGGAGGTATGTATGTGTGTGTGTGCATGCATGTGTGCAGAGGTGTGTGTGTGTGTGCGCGCGGAGGTATGTATGTGTGTGTGTGTGTGTGTGTGTGTGTGTGTGCGCGGAGGTATGTATGTGTGTGCGTGTCTGTGTGTGTGTGTGTAGGTATGTATGTGTGTGTGTGCGGAGGTATGTGTGCGTGCGTATGTATGTGTGTGTGTGTATGCATGCATGTGTGCGGAGGTATGTATCTGTGTGCGTGCGTGCGTGTGTGTGTGTGTGTGTAAAGGCCCCTTGGTGCTGCTCTAGTGGATACAGCTGTAGAAAGGAGAACCTGGGATCTGTCGACAAGCCTGCGAGTTTTAAATGTACCCGAAACCCCCGAATGACTTTCTCAATAAAAACGACCTGGAAGTGACATCACGCCGAGTTTCCTGTGGGTTTCCTTTCAGTCCTCACCAGCGTTCCTGTCTGTCTCAGGTCCCGGGGAAGGGACTTCACTGGCCGTGTTAAACCACCTCTGGCTGCATTAACTTTCCTTCTCTCGGGCTTGGAGGGTCAACAGGAGAGCCTCATTGAGGAGATTAAGAAAGGAGGTTTTCTGCACGGTGTTCCCGCCAGGGCTAAACGCCAGAATGGGGAGGGAGGAGGAAGAAATGGCAGCCAGGATCTGTGAAGGGGGACAAATTTAAAACTCTCAGAATTAATTATTGCCGCTGCAGTGTTTCGTGTAAACGCGTGGGCTCCAAAATCTCCAGTGCCAGAACATCAACACTAAGGGAAGCAGGGCAGCCCTGACGGCTGGCTTGTTGTTCGGGTGTGTAAATAGGTGGAGGCGAATCGTCCACGCTGCTGGAATATTGACTTAACTGCCTGGAGGCACAATGAGAGGAAATAAGTAACGGCGTGTTACCACCGATGCGGTGTTCCTGCTGAGCACCTGAACGGGCCGGCGGTTCTGCCCGAACGGGCCTGTGGCTCCCCCCAAACGGGCCTGTGGCTCCACCCAAACGGGCCTGTGGTTCCCCCCAAACGGGCCTGTGGCTCCACCCAAACAGGTCTGTGGCTCCACCCAAACGGTCTGATCTGTGTGTCTGTAGCAGCACGCGCTACGGTCAGGTTTTTATCCAGGACACAAGCGGGGCGACTGCACCGAGAACGGAATCCCCTTTCCACTCGAGTCATGTCCCCATGGCAACCCAACAAAAGACAAAACGAGGGGATCCGCTCGGTCAATATTGCACTTTATTGGAGGTCCGCAGACTTAAGCAGGTCACACAGAGGCTCAGAGAGCACCGTTATTGCTTCTCGGGCTGAACGCCCGCCAGCCGTATTTTTTTAAGTTGTGAGAATCGCTAAGAGTATTGAGCACGGTGACACACTCGACAGCAAGGGCAGTATGGGAAATGTAGTTTTTTTTTTAATCATCTTGTGTGTGGATGGTGACTGGCCACATGGGTTATGCCTGCGGATGTGACGAAGAGAAAAACACTAAAAACGGACGTGGAAATAGGACAGACATCTGAACATCAGACTGCTCCTCCCCCCCCCAGTTGTGTAACAGTCCAAGGTGCATAATCACTTAAGCTATCTAAGTCACGTGACCAAATCACGCCTTTTTTTTGTTTGTTTGTTTTGCTTTTAACCGCCAAGGCCTCAGTGGTCGAGGATGCGCAGGTTGCCCGACACGATCTTGTTTTCCAACATGGCTCCTGCCGGAATGTCGATCCGGTCCCCGTGATTGGCTATTATGATTACAGTCCCCTGGAATGGAAGAACACAGAGAGAGGAGATGAGATGGGTGACCCCCTAATAACCCAAGTCCTCATATTGACAGGTAAATCTGTCAAAATTGTGTATAGTGTCTGTCGTAGGCCATTCTGAAAATCTGAGATGGGTATTGAAAAGAAAGCTTGCTAGTTTTTAATAATTAAGTTAAACATTTTTGCATGAGTGAGGATTACAATTTTAATTCTAACTACATGGAGCAACATTTTTTAAGGTGACACCATAATTTGGTTGTTTGAGCACTAAGAATACCGTGTATCTGTGTGCCTTGTTCCCAGGATTGATGGTAACTACAGCCAAAGTAGTTGCTAATCATTAGCCTTAATTTCCAGGGGTGATGAGGGAGGAAGTTGTGTTACCTTTAGCGAAACCTGCTTCCCAAAGGTGACGTCACCAGACACGGTCAGGTGATCCAGCTCCAGCATGTCGGGTATGCTCTCGAATCTCGTCAGGTAGTCGTGGACCTGCGAACATTTGTCAAGGACGTTACAACGGGCAACAAAAAGGGCACCTCTCCAGTCAGCGCGGTCTTTGCTGCTCTGTTATAACACAAACTCTTTCCCCAAAGCAGCTGCCATCGATCACTTTTGACACCTCAAAGCAAATATAAATTAAGTGAGATGACTTGGGCAAGAGCAAGCCAAGGTCATTCACAACTCTTGCAGTATGCTTGTGAGAGTTGGGTTGCTGATGTGGCAGGACAGGTAGTGACCCCTGTGCCTGGGGGGGCGGTGAGAGGGCGGTGATTGATAAGCCTAGCCTTGTGGTCAGGGGAGAGCAAACGCTGCCAGTAAAGCTCTCCACATGGTCCAGGATTACAAATCAAAAGGCCAAGGAGAGAAGACAAATCCTTTTCCCCTCCGAGAGCTTTAACCTCCCAAGGAAAATACACCAAATCCCCTTTTTTTCTTTCTTCCCACGGAGTGCAAAAGGGACTGACTGACTTTGCGTGTTTTGGAGGACGCGGCGTGCGGGACCTGTCTCGCCCCCTCCCAAACCGGGGGAGGGGCGTGATACTGCAGCAGGGGAATGAATGGGCGGGACCTCCACAGGAGGGGTTAAAAGGGGGTTAAAGTTCGGGCGTCGGTAAGGCTCCGGTGCAGACCTGGGTCAAATACGTATTTGTTTTGGATTCAGATACTTTTAACTGTGCTCTACTGATCTTGCCTGGTGTAATTGAGCCTGCCAATATGACCATATGACAATATGACTTTTTGAGAGTATTTCATTGGTTCCAATACACCAGACAAGATCAGTAAAGCATAGAAAAGTATTTGAGTCCAAAACAAATGTGTATTTGACCCAGATCTGCCCCAGTGCAGTGTATCTGTTAGTATGGTAAGTCCCCAGTGCGGTATATCTTTACGGTAAGGCCCTTCTGAGTGCGGGGGGCCTACCTTGGTGAAGGAGCTGCCCAGCTTGACGTGGGGCGTGGTGGGGAACTCCCTCTTCTTGCTCATGGTGAGCGAGCCGGCCTCCAGGCTGTACAGGTTGCTCATGACCAGCAGCAGGTCGGACGTGGTCTTCACGGGCAGGAAGCGGCTGCGCGGGACGTTGATGCCCAGCGCGTTGTCGAAGCTCTTGATGGCCGCGCCCACCGCCGTCTCCAGCTGCAGCACGTTCAGCCCTCCGTCCAGGGTCTAGAGCGGGGCGTGGCGGGGGGGCACGGTTACCATAGAAACTCACAGGAAGGAGGGGGGGGGGCACGGTTACCATAGAAACTCACAGGAGGGGGGGGGGGGGCACGGTTACCATAGAAACTCACAAGAGGGAGAGGCAGCAGGTTTAAGCCCGCCGTCCAGGATCTAGAGTGGGGCGTGGCAAGGGGCACGGTTACCATAGAAACTCACGAGGAGGAGGCGGGGGGGCGACGCGGGTGGGTACATAGTCATGATTGGAAAGTATAAAAGAAAAGAACTCACACTGAACTAAAGGCTCACATGTGTTTCTCTGTACCAGCACATTAAAATTCAGGTGCTGCCAAACTGAGATGAAGAATGCTTTTCTTTTTTTTTCTTTTTTTATTTAGCCGCAGGGTGTATTTGTGATTCTGCAGAAAACGAACAGGGGAGAATAAACCTTCCCGAAACTGCACCACAAACAGAACGGGCGGCTGATTAGCAAATAACAGGAAGAGTTAGCACACAGACCTTTAGCTCTAAATAAACAAACCCCCCACCCCTCAATAAACAGACCCCCCTCCCCCCACCCTCCAGAGGGCCAGTAGACAAGTCAAATAAAGAGATTCGGAGAGGCATTCTTTATTGATGCGGTGTGCTCCAGTTACCTCAAACGGGGTGCGTTTATGATTTCACGGAGTATGAAATTAAATGGGAAACGTAAACCGTGCTGAAACTGCACTGCAAACAGAGCGGGCGCCTGATTAGCGCTGAGGCGTAGCGCACCGTGCTGTGGGGGGGCCTTATCTCTGAAACTCGGTGGGGGAAAAAAACGGCTCACTGACGCCCACACCCCCCTCCCTCGGCCAAATGACACAGCACAAATTCATACACTGTCCAGTTCTCTGGCCGTCAGCCACCGGGTTCTGAGGGCATTAGAGTAAACTCAGCAGTTTAATGTGTAGTAAGCCAACCCCCCCAAACCCCCCCTACTGTACTTCGGACTGAGTTCAGAGTTTGGACCGAGTCATTGTGAAATACAGCTTGTAGTGATCATGGTCACACGGATCGTGGTAATGTTCACCATGGTTGTGGTGAACGTGGTCATGGTGACCACGGTTATAGTGAACGTGGTCATGGTGAACATGGTTGTGGTGAACATGGTTACAGTAATTGCATTTATGGCGACGGTGGTCCCACGGCCCCGCCCCTCACCTTGGGGTTGACGATGATCTCCATGTCCATGGAGTTCTGCTCCTGCAGCCTCTTGATGGCGGGCAGCGAGATCCACAGGTTGTTGGTGTTGAAGATCTTGAACTTGGTGACGGACTTGAACTCGTCCACGTGGGCCTTGGGCACCTGGGCGATCTCCAGCAGCCTCAGCTTGCCGTCGTACTCAGTCAGCGTGCCGCCCTGCGCCCCAATCACAAACGCCACCATTTATTCCGGCACTTTCCGCCAGCGCTGCACAGCCACGCGTCAAGTATTCACGCGGCTCCGAGCGCCCGGCGGCCGCGCCGATTCTTCCCCCGACAGAGCAATCAGTTACCGCACGGCCGCCAGCTTGCACACATTAGATACGGCGGTGAGGGGGATGACTAAGGCTTTTCCACGGTCGTTCAAAGCCTCGCTGGAAGGCAGACGGATGCATTGGTTACACTGCAGGAAACCGGCATCCGTCCGTCTGTCTGGCTGTCTGGCTGTCTGGCTTCCGTGATGTCACCGGTGTGCGTCGAGTTCCACGGTCGATATTACGTTGACTTAGCATCAGGAAAATAACAGAAATACTCGCTAAATCCTGGCAAACCTACACTTCCTGCATCAGTGCCCTCTTCCCTCCGACAGAGGGACGGACGAACGGCGGTTACGTTTGGCGGGAAGAAGGAAGCATCCGTGCGCGTACCTTGACGTCGGCCCTGGTCTTGTCGGTGACCTCCATGATGAACTCGCAGCGCTTGGCGCTGGGCTGGCTCATCAGGTGGTTGAGGATGTGCAGGTCCACGGTGGCGCCCAGGTTGTCGATGTTGGAGACGAAGATGTACTCCTTGCCCTCGGCGATGAGCTGCTCCAGCAGGCCCGAGTTGTGGAAGCTGGCGTAGATGTCCCCGTGGCCCGGAGGGTACCAGGTCTCCGCGTTCTCGCCCGTCGTGCTCAGGTCCTTCGCCACCGGAAGGAGGGACTCTTTGTTGATCCTCGGATACCTGCGGGGGAAGTGTGAGAGGGGGAAAGGGAGAGGAGGAGAGGAAGAGAATGAAAGCGCCACAGAAAGTCGGGGAGAAAGAGAGAGTGGGAGAGAGTAAGATAGGGAGAAAAGGGGTAAGAGGAGGAGGAAAAAGAGAGTGAGAGCCACAGAAATTAGGGGAGAAAGGGATAGAGCAAGAGAGGAAGAGAGCAGGAAAAAGAAAGAGTGAATGAGTGAAAGGCCAAACAAGGGTCAGCCAGAGGAGTTGCATAAGAAGGTGATGTTCCAGGACAGTGATCTCGGCCTCTGGTCCTGGAGAGGCACAGGGTATATCCCGGTTTTCGTTGTCATCGGCAACCAGTTCAGACCGAAGAAGCCAGGTTAAGTGGTTGTTTTAAGTGGGAAAAATTGAATGTTGAGTAGCAGTTAAAACCAGCAGACCCTGCAGTGCTGTAGGACCAGGAAACCTGAAGCAGATCTGCAGATGATAAGAATACTCAAAGCACAAAGCAATATCACAGCATACCCAATAGCCCAAAAAATTTTAAAAGCATCTGATTATTAAAGTGACTAACTGTTACCAGCTGACCCGCTACACATCTCAAGCCAGCTGTTTGGCAGGGGAACCCAGTCACCATGGAGAGAGTCCAAAGGGCAAAGGGAGGGGGGGTGAATAATGCCGCCAGTCAGACTGCATGGTGTGGGCAGCCAGGAGCTCACAGTAAACAGACATCATAGGGACAGAGGCTACTTCAGGTGATGCGTTTCGATCTAGGTTTCCAACGCAGACACAGAGGCTCAAGCATTATTCCTCCATACCAACCCCCCCCCCACCCCCCCCAGAGGCACCGGCATTATTCCTCGAAACCAATCCCCCCCCCCCCCCCCCCCTTCCCCCAGAGGCCCCAGCATTATTCATGGAAACCAAGCCCCCAGAGGCTCTGCCATTATTCCTCGAAACCAAACACCCCCCCCCCCCCAGAGGCATTAACCCTCAAACCCCCGCCCCCCACCCCCTCCAAATGCCAAAAAAAAACACATTAACATGTTGGTATTACTGCCAGGCTCGCCGTGTGTTTATTTCAGTACAGGACTCAGGCTTTCTGTTAAGGCTGTGTACTCCTGGAGTCTCAGTGACCTTTCGCAGTCCGGTCAGTACGTGCACTATCACTGAACAGGAAGTGCGCTGTTCAGCGATACGCCACACACAGCTCCCTCCGCACAGCGCACCGCCGCATCGTATGACTGCTCAGCCGACTGCCCCACCTGCGGAGGGATCAGTCACTCTCTTTCATCAACCCCATTCGTCCCTACGCAAAGCCAAATACCCAAGCACCCCTAGTGATTGCCCCCGCCCCCCCCCCCCCATTCCTGTGGTGAGTACCGTGTGGGCGTGGTCAGTACCTGCTCTGTTTTGGGGTGAGTACCGTGGTCAGTACCCGCTCTGTTTTGGGGTGAGTACCGTGGTCAGTACCTGCTCTGGTTGAAGGTGTGTGTGGTGTGAGAATGGTCAGTACCTGCTCTGTTTGGGGTGAGTGTGGTGTGGACCTGGTCAGTACCTGCTCTGGTTGAAGGTGTGTGTGGTGCGGGCGTGGTCAGTACCTGCTCTGGTTGAAGGTGTGTGTGGTGTAGACCTGGTCAGTACCTGCTCTGTTTGGGGTGAGTGTGGTGTAGACCTGGTCAGTACCTGCTCTGGTTGAAGGTGTGTGTGGTGTAGACCTGGTCAGTACCTGCTCTGGTTGAAGGTGTGTGTGGTGTAGACCTGGTCAGTACCTGCTCTGGTTGAAGGTGTGTGTGGTGTAGACCTGGTCAGTACCTGCTCTGGTTGAAGGTGTGGATCTTCACCCTGTGGTGGGCATACTTCTGCAGGATCTTCTTGGTGTCCTCGTCCGTGTTGAAGGAGTTCATGAGGACCAGGGGCACGTCAGCGTTGTAGGTCTTGTTCAGGTGCTGAAGGAGCGGGCAGCAGAGTAGAGAGGGCATTGAGAAACGCGCACAAGCTAACGCTAACAGCTAACATTGACTTTCACCAGCTAACACTGGCTTTCAGCGGCTAATACTGGCTTTAACCAGCGAACACTGACTTTCATTCACAAGCCAATACTGGCTTTAACCAGCGAACACTGACTTTCATTCACAAGCCAATACTGGCTTTAACCAGTTAACACTGGCTTTCATTCACCAGCTAATACTGGCTTTGACCAGCTAACACTGGCTTTAACCAGCTAACTGCATTGCTCCAGTATATATCCAGCTGTATAACTGGATGTGATGCGAGTCGCTCTGGATAAGAGCGTCTGCTAAATGCCTGTAAACTAAACACCAGCCTTTCGTTCGGTAGTCTACGTTCAGCAGTGGGAGTTTGACGCTCGTGCGCCTGTGTGTTTGCCTGTGTGACGTGTAGTGGAAGTGAGGGAAAGCACCGTGCTCTTTACCGAACGCTCTGTTTGAAGGGGAAGTGAAGCCCTGGGTAATATGACTCCGGTTCATTTGCTTTTCACCTCAGATAAGATGTGGCCCTGCATTCAAATCTGAAATGGACCACTATTCGCTCTGCCACTGCAGCGCAGTAGTCGCAGTCCCATTAGAGGCAGTTAGTGAAAAGTGAGAATTTCATCGGCTGCGGAGACTGCAGCTTTAACAAGGCTGAATCCGATTGGGAGCTCCAAGCTGAAGAGAAAATGGGGGTGGGGGGAGCTATAAAACATATATATCCACCATTTTCTGTGTTTTAGGGGCACAGAGTTTATGGGTGTAGAGCACAGCTGTGCAGGTGAGGCACTGAAGTGTGTGTGGCCTCCTTTATTCTGTCACAGGGGGGTGCAGAGGGGTGTACTCATCCTGCAGTTCAGCTGGTCACAGAGCAACAGAGAACTTTACCTGTCAGGTGTGTACAGAACACACAAGTCCCAGTGCACTGAGACGCTCCCCCTCCATAGACCAGTACCACACCCAAATTAACCACTCAGTGGGCCCAATCATGAAATACTCAATAGTAATGATAATAATAATAATACATTCAGAAAGATGAGTGGAACTGTGTGTCTGGGCCTCAGTCAATAAAAAAAAGGGTAAAATTGAGACCGATGCATTGTGGTTTTATGGCTTTACATCTAAATGGGGCATGAGTGTGGTTTTCCGTAGCCATGGAGACCTGAGGAAGTGGGAGCTTTCTCTCTCGCCCTCTCTCTCTCTCGCCGTATGTTTATTTCAACATTGCACTCGGGCTTCCTGTAGAGGCTGTTTAGCGCCTTTGGATTACAGTGCTATTCTGTACGAGTGAAATAACAGACGAAATGGCGCCCGACTGGCCGTGTCTGCACTGCGCTCTCCCGAGCTTCCACCAGCCTGAGCGTGCATGCGTCTGTCTGTCTGTCTGTCTGTCTGTCTGAGCGTGCATGCGTCTGTCTGTCTGTCTGTCTGTCTGAGCGTGCATGCGTCTGTCTGTCTGTCTGTCTGTCTGAGCGTGTGTCTGTCTGTCTGTCTGTCTGTCTGAGCGTGTGTCTGTCTGTCTGTCTGTGTGTGTGTCTGTCAGTCTGTCTGAGCGTGTGTCTGTCTGTCTGAGCGTGTGTCTGTCTGTCTGTGTGTGTGTCTGTCAGTCTGTCTGTCTGTCTGAGTGTGTGTCTGTCTGTTTGTCTGTCTGTGTGTGTGTCTGTCTGTCTGTGTGTGTGTCTGTCAGTCTGTCTGTCTGAGCGTGTGTCTGTCTGTCTGTCTGTGTGTGTGTCTGTCAGTCTGTCTGAGTGTGTGTCTGTCTGAGCGTGTGTCTGTCTGTCTGAGCGTGTGTCTGTCTGTCTGTCTGTGTGTGTGTCTGTCAGTCTGTCTGTCTGTCTGAGTGTGTGTCTGTCTGTTTGTCTGTCTGTGTGTGTGTCTGTCAGTCTGTCTGTCTGTGTGTGTGTCTGTCAGTCTGTCTGTCTGTCTGAGTGTGTGTCTGTCTGTCTGTCTGTCTGTGTGTGTCTGTCAGTCTGTCTGTCTGTCTGTGTGTGTGTCTGTCTGTTTGTCTGTCTGTGCATCTTTCTGTCTGTGTGTCTGTCTGTACCTGTGTCTCTGTCTGTGTGTTTCTGTCTGTCTGCCTGTCTGTCTGTATGTGTCTGTCAGTCTGTCTGTCTGTGTTTGTGTGTGTGAGTCTATCTATGTCTCTCTGTCTGTGTGTGCATCTGTCTGCCTGTCTGTCTGTCTGTGTGTGTCCATGTGTGTCTCTCTGTCTGGTGTATCTGTCTTTGTGTGTGCATGTCTGAGTGTCTGTCTGTGCATCTGTCTGTCTATGTGTATGTCTGTCTGTCTGTCTGTCTGTCTGTCTGTCTGAACCTGGGCTCTCGAGGCCCGGTGGAGCCGCCTGCCGTGCCGGGTTGTGCCATGCCGAGCCGAGCCGTGCCGTACCTCGATCTGCTGCACGGTCAGGTCCAGGAAGGTGTTCTCGTTGCGCACGCTGATCAGGCTCTTGGGGCCCTTGCAGCCCATGCTGGTGCCCAGGCCGCCGTTCAGCTTCACCACCACCAGCTTGTTCAGGCTCTGCGTCACGCTGTCCGGCAGCCCCTTGTCCCGGATTTTCTCATAGGGCTGGATCTGGTGGAGGGGGGGCAGGGGGGTTAGTGTGAGCGTGAGCCAGGTGCAGCTACAGACAACATTATCCACAATGTGACTGGGGTCTGATGGGATCTGGAGTCTAAAGGCTGGTTTTCGAGAGCGATTTGGAATGTGAGACATGTGTGAGCCCCCTTCGCTAACGCCTTCCCAGCAGCCTCTGGGAGAAAACGGTGCACTCTTCCAGGGCCGGAGTTGTGCACCCTTGGCGTAGGGGTCACAGCGGCTGGGGCGACGGATTGGATTTCAGGGGAGGAATAAAGCGACTGGATGGATGGTCCATTTCCTGTAACAGCTGAACACGTCTCAGCTGGGCCGTGTAGCTGACGGTCCGGAGGTATAGAGCACCTCCTCCGATTCACGGGGGGGGGGGGGGGGGGGGGGGGGGGTGCGCTAAGACGAGAGGGGACACGGGACCGCGAAAACTCCCGATCCACGGGGAACAACAGCCAGGAGGACGCACCACCCGGAGAAAACCCCGCAAATCCGACCAAAAGGTGAGGTCACCCAACCCCCCCCCTTTTATTTGCTTAAGACGCATCCTCGTTTGGGATTGGCTTACAAAGCAAACACTCTGCTTGAAAGCGCTTTCTCTTCAGTGGAACAGTGCAGTAAGGATGGCACATATGAACCGCGGGGTGGGGGTGGTGGAGGGGCAGGGGTGGGGGACGTGTGTAGAGGGAGGGATGGGGGGGATGGAGAGTGATTTGGAATGTGAGACATGTGGGCCCCCTTCGCTAACACCCTTCCCAGCAGCCTCTGGGAGAGTGCGCTGCACGCTTCCAGATGTCAGATCTCCGCGCCCTCCGTTGGTTCGGCTTATCCGCCGCTGGCTCTGACGCACGGTTAACCCGGCCCCCCAGCCCCTCGAGCCGGCTTAATAAACACGGATCTCCTTCCTCTCCTCCGTTCAGCTCAAAAATAAGATAAGGCCCGGACCCGAATGAAAGGTGTCCTGAGGGGGTCAACGGTGTCTGCAGGAGAAGGACAGAACAGAGCCTGCATACTAAAATGTCCGTGGAAAGGCTCTGTCTGTCTGTCTGTCTGTCACTCACTCACTCACTCACTCACTCACACTCTCTCTCTCTCTCTCTCTCTCTCTTACTCCCTCCCTCTTAGAAAATGACTGATGACTGTATAAGCATCACTCTTTTTTTTTTTTAAGTGTGATTGTGGGGACAATTTTCTCCAAGAAGAGCCGGCCCTTTTAATGAGAGTATCCTTTCAGAGTGTGGGCACAGTTTAGGAGAGAGGGGGCCCCCCCGAGATTTGACAGGACCCCCAAAATCACACAACCACAACCAAAATTGCTCCAAGCACTCCCACATATAATACCACGTAGAGCAGCCTGTAAAAAAAGTTAAAAAGAAACCTAAAGGCATTTAAATTGGGCTCCAAGCTGACATTTATATCCTTCGCGGTTTTTTATTTATTTATTTTTTTTAAGGAGCTTAACGTGGACAGTTTGGCCCTTTCCATTTATGGAGGACATTTGGGATCTGGTGTGATTTGGGGGTAGGTGATATACGGGGGAGGGGGGGGGGGAACCACAAGCTCCTCTCCTGGCCTCCTGCCCAGGTTGTGCAATGGGACAATGACTCTGCACCGCGGTGCCAGTGGCACAGCTGTCCAAACGGAAAAGTACTGAGCGCAGTGACCAGGTCTCCCCGGGGGGGCGGGGGGGGGGGAGGGAGGGAGGGAGGCGGTGGCCGTCTGTGTCTTTCCCGCCTGACAGAACACTGTGGGCTCCCTGTCTGCAGACCACAGGGCTAATCTGATGCTAACATGCTAACACTCCGTGGGACATAAAGCCCGTTTTGACTTTGGGGGAGTTGTTTTGAGGCAGAGTACGACTCTTGCTTACGAGCAAGAACTGTTTGGAGGGGGGGCGGGGGGGGGGTTTTGTGGGTCCAAATGGTGCACAAAGAATCTCAGTTCAAGCCTGAGCCTTAAAGATCTTGGGTCCAAGGCCTGACGGACTTGTTTACCTTCTTCTAAGCGCTTACTAGTTAAACTGAAGTCAGGCTACTGTAGAGTTCCATGTGTAAATTAGCACCCTTTTGGATGTTATGGTTACCCATCCCTAGTCTTGTTTGGATAAAGAGAGGGAGCAGGGAGCTTCCTGATTTGCATAAACGTTTGTTTCCAGTACTGACCTCCCACACAGCACCAGGAAACACTGCCCCGAAAACCACAGGCTCTGATAGAGAAGCTCATCCTGGCTTGCCTGCGCCCACAGACTAACGCTACCGCTAACACTAATACTCACATTAACACTGACGCTACCGCTAACACTAATACTGGCATTAGCACTGATGCTACCGCTAACACTACCGCTAACACCAATACTGAGGTTAACACTAATGCTAACACTAACACTAATGCAAGCACTACTACAGACATTAGCAATAATGCTAACACTAACGGCAACACCAAATACAGGTACAAACTCAGTTCTCCTGCAGTCTTCTTCATGTTCATGTTTCATATTATTTGGAGGGGTTCCTTTTTTTTTTTTACCTTTTTGATGTTAGGGTACGAGTTTTAAAATCTAAAGGTTACAGACTGACTAGAGTGTGTGAGTAAATGGTGTGTGTGTACTCCAATGGATTGCCAGCCTGTCCAGGGCATATTCCTGCCTCATGCCCAGAGCATGCTGGGATAGCCTCCAGCCACCCCCCCCCCCCCACATCCCTCACCCACCCCCTGACTGGCAACCCTGACCAGAAATTAGTGGGTTAGATAATGGATGAATGGATGGATGGATGGAGGGAGGTTACAAATGTCTCTGTTAAAAATTATGGAAAATTAATCCAGTCTCTTTGGGAGTAAGGATGCCACATTTTTAATTAAAAAATATATTAACATAAAAACCAGGGGACTGTGGCATAAAACAAATGACTTGGCTGTAATTCAGACACCAGAGCTCAAAAAGACAGGGCTGGGGGGGGTGGGGGGGGTGGGGTGGGTCGCCTCCTGTTTGGGAGGACAGGGGGAAAAAAAAAAGATTAAATTTTCAGCAAGGAACTGCCGATACCCTCATCAGCATGATGGAGTCTGCTAGCCCCCTGACGTGAGGAGAAAACAAATTTGTTACGCCAGTGAATCTGAGGTGCTCTTGTGAAGGTCACATGCAGGAGAAGGTTGTTGCATTGCTCGAGGGGGTTGCTACATTGCTGGGAGGGTGTTGGTATATTGGGGGGGGGGGGGGGGTGCTGCATTCTGTGGCGGTCAGTCTGTGCTGGATGGCCATGCCCATGCCATGCCATCCCCCTCCAGGAAATGATGCTTTGCCCTTATCCTGACTTTACTCAGGATATTTGTGCGTGTGTGTGCATGCGTACACGTGTGCAGACGGGACTGGTGATGTAGGATTTCATCACAAACAAAAAATCAATGAGAATTTAGCTCCTTTAGCATTAGTAGGTTTTTAATTTGGTAAGCTGAGAACGCCCGTAAGAAAAAAACAAAAAAAAACAAAACAGGTTTCATCAAAGAGGGAATTAAACTGCCATGGGGAGTGGTGTGTGTGTGTGTGTGTGTGTGCACGCGCAAGCTCGCAGATGAAAGGACAACTAATGACCGAGGACAGAAAGGACGAATATAAGGTTACTGTAAATATAGATATCCCCAGCTGTGCCCCCCCCACTCCCCACCCCCACCCCGTCCCGTCCCGCTGCAATGAGAGGACAAGTAAAAGTGGAGGCTGTTTGGGGGGGGGGGTACCTCTCCGCAGCCAAACAGCACCACTCCGTATACGTGTACCACTCACGGAACAGCTCAAATCTGAAGGACACACCCTCCGCCCCTTGCCCAAAGCCTGTGATATCCCTTTATTTTTAAATAAATAAATACATTTTTAAAAATGAAGAGCAGGCACAAAGTCAGCTGCTTCTCTCCTTTTCTATGACCGCGTGCTCTCTCAGTCCGTCAACTGCACAGGACCGCACGACCTTTCGACCGCACAGGACCCTTTTGCACAGTCTGACCGCAGCCATGGCAGAGTCGTTGCGTCTGAAAAGCAGGACACGGCCCTTAATGCTGGATGAGCACCACGGGGCCGTGGGGCTTGGGTGCAGCAGCATGCAGCGCTGGGGCGTGGGGGGGGGGGGGGGGGTGAACAGAGTGACAAAGGTGAAAGAGTGGGACGGACAGAGGGAGCTTTGTGTGAGGCAGCTGCCGGAGGCGCAGGATGTTGGGGGGGTGACGGCCGGACCCCCCCCCCCCCCCCACCGAACCGAACCGAGCACAGCGTTTTCACCGAAGCCACGTCACAGAGTCTGAACACAACCCTTCAGTGTGTTAGCCTTGAGTAAAAATACTCAGGTGTGTTAGCCTTGAGTAAAAATACTCAGGTGTGTTAGCCTTTTGAGTAAAAATACTCAGCTGTGCCAACCTTGAGTAAAAATACTCAGGTGTGTTAGCCTTGAGTAAAAATACTCAGCTGTGCCAACCTTGAGTAAAAATACTCAGCTGTGCCAACCTTGAGTAAAAATACTCAGGTGTGTTAGCCTTGAGTAAAAATACTCAGGGGTGTTAGCCTTGAGTAAAAATACTCAGCTGTGCCAACCTTGAGTAAAAACAAGGTCGGCACAGCTGAAGGTGTGTTAACCTTCAGTAAAAATACACAGCTGTGTTAACCTTGAGTAAAAATACACAACCGCGTTAGCCTTGAGTAAAAATACTCAGGTGTGTTAACCTTGAGTAAAATACGCAGCTGTGTTAACCTTAAGTAAAATTACTCAGCTGTGTTAACCTTGAATAAAATTTACTCTCATCATTTTTAGGTATAAAAAATATTTCAAATTGCTTTTAGTTGGGCCATATTGCAATTATTTTTAAATATCATTAAACCGATTAGTAAAAGTAGTGCCAACAGTGGTAGCAATAGGGAATTGTGGGAACAGAGCCTGAACCCCAAAAGGTTGCAGGTTCAATTCCCAAATGGGACAAGGTGCTGAACCTGAAATGCAGTATTCCGGTAGAGACAGAGCAGTATAAATAAATAATGCCTGTGTACCTGCGTTCACGTTGCCTGGGAGAGAAGGACCTTAAAAACATGGTCCCTGGGAAAAAAAACCAAGCTGCATTTAGCCCATTATAGCCAGCAGGCTGGTGATATGTCTTCGGAAAGTCGTGCGCCTCATAAATCTAATGAAAGATTGGGCCTAATACGTTAGTCAAATAAAATCTCTGTATGGAAAAGAGAAAGTAGGTCCACTGACTGTTCCTTCACTTTCACAATGAATAAAATAATTTTCCATTTCCCGTTGGCTTTCCTGTTTCATAATTAGCAGCCGTGCGGAATCGCTACGGATTGAAAAGAGGAAGTGCATGTTTGACACCGGCTGCTCTAGCCTTTTCGGAGGGGGAGATTAATTTGGGAAGACTGCCATTCCTCGCCGTTCGGGACTGAATGAGCCAATGTGCTTTAATTCATGCCCTCTGAAAGCACCCCTTTCACCACCCGATGTCCATCAGCGCTATAAACGCCTCACCCCAGACACATCAAGCACATCTCTGGCACACCAGCACGCTGTACCGATGCAACCCACACGCCAGGGAGATCTATAAAAGCTCCCCCCGATTTATTTCAAACATGAAAACGCAGTCAGTTTTACATGTATTTCACATATATATATTAAATGTTTAAATATAGTTTATATGTATTTCCATTTAACTCGTGTTATCATAACCTCTGACATCACGGGAGATGACATGGATGACTTGGAGGCACTGGACGTTTGATACGATGCAGCACAAGACAATTCACTGTCAGGAAACAGCATCCCAGAAATCCAAATCCAGGGAAGTCTGAGCTGCAGCAGGCCTTAGTAGAAACATACGACTGTTTTTTCGTCAGGTAGTCTGTCGCATGGATGTGCCTCAACCGAATCAGAATCGAGCTTGTTGTTTTTACCCCGCTCTGAATTCCGTTAATTTTGTGTGCACCGGTAAGACGTGGCACAGGTTCTGGGACGGCCAACTCTGCAGCCGTACATGGGGAAGATAAACACATTCTGGGCGCGCCCACGCCACCCACCCAGCCTACCCACCCGTGTTCACACACATTTGCTCCAATGAGACTTGGGAGTATGAGGACCAGAAAATGTTCACTATATTCTACAAGTGGGTCTGCTGTGACCTTCAGCTTACGTATGTATAATCGCCACCGGTATGCACGTCAGTGGTATGTTCTCTTGGAAGCCGAGGGAGGCTTATATAGTGTGTCAGAGTGCTTTGCTGTTTGCTCAGACTCCATTTTGAGAGCCTGCTCCTAACTTTACCGAACACGAATGTCAATAATTTCCTATCTGATTTGGAACATACCGCAGATGGCAGGAGGAATTAAATATTGAAATAGCGTGGCTGAAGTCCATAGGCCTTGAAGAGGGTTCCAGAATGTGTTGTTTGCACAGACAGGGATTTTTCCACTGTAGGGATTTTTTTTTTTTTTTTAAAGGCTCTCAAAAAGACCGGAGTAGTTTTTTTTAAGAGACACTATGAAAAATTTACATGCATCCTTTTTACAAATTTCTAAACAGGAAAGTGATCATTTCCTCTTAAGTGTATGGCTGGTTCTTAGTAAACACAAGAGCCGAAGAGCTGCATCCTGTCTGTAATGGTTACTCACTTCTGATTGGCTGAGCATTAAAGGCACCACTTCCTTAACTTAGAATCACTGATTTTGAATCACCTTGATGCTACATAATTATTTTGGACTCCAAAAGACCAATTCCAAATCCTTCTGTAGTGGGCAGTATAAGAACTTTGAGGTTTTCAGACTGCACATGGTCTTTTAAAAAAGAAAAAAAACAGAACGCAAAGCTATAAAAAGCGAGGACAGGGCAGCGTACCGGTTTAAAAGTGGCCTGGAAGTCGTGTGACTCTAGACGTGACTCTCACCGCGAGCGTCCCGTTCGCCACAACATCGAGCGAGGGATATAGCGTTACACCACGTCTGCTCCCCACCCCCTTCCAAAAATATCCGTCTGATGTCCCGTGTCTGAAATGCAGAAGCCGCAGCATCAAAACGAGAGTGGGGGGGGTTGGGGTCGAAATGACCTTTGGGCGACTTCGTTAGCCTGCGGCTAAAGCGCGGAAGGCAGGCGAGGTCTGTTCCCCCAGGCTTCTCAGGTCAGGCTAATAATACCGTAACCTTCTCTGCGCACGGGCGTGGGGGGGTGGGGGGGGGCATGGGGGGGCGGGCGGGGGGGGTTTACGGCAGTGAAATGTCACACAGGCGCTAGCTGCCTTCTCCTGCATCACCTTCTGGGGTTCGGTTGCAAATCACTGGGTTCTGCTGGAGTGGTTTTAATTCCACACACACGATTCACACCAGGAC
>CM077285.1:5147243-5172396 GCA_039654925.1 Anguilla pacifica | reverse complement strand
GGAGGTTACAAATGTCTCTGTTAAAAATTATGGAAAATTAATCCAGTCTCTTTGGGAGTAAGGATGCCACATTTTTAATTAAAAAATATATTAACATGAAAACCAGGGACTGTGGCATAAAACAAATGACTTGGCTGTAATTCAGACACCAGAGCTCAAAAAGACAGGGCTGGGGGGGGGCAGGTCGCCTCCTGTTTGGGAGGAGAGGGGAAAAAAAAAGATTAAATTTTCAGCAAGGAACTGCCGATACCCTCATCAGCATGATGGAGTCTGCTAGCCCCTTGACGTGAGGAGAAAACAAATTTTGTTATGCCAGTGAATCTGAGGTGCTCTTGTGAAGGTCACATGCAGGAGAAGGTTGTTACATTGCTCGAGGGGGTTGCTACATTGCTGGGAGGGTGTTAGTATATTGGGGGGGGGGGGGGGGGTGCTGCATTCTGTGGCGGTCAGTCTGTGCTGGACGGCCATGCCCATGCCATGCCATCCCCCTCCAGGAAATGATGCTCTGCCCTTATCCTGACTTTACTCAGGATATTTGTGCGTGTGTGTGCATGCGTACACGTGTGCAGACGGGACTGGTGATTTCATCACAACCAAAAAATCAATGAGAATTTAGCTCCTTTAGCATTAGTAGGTTTTTAATTTGGTAAGCTGAGAACGCCCGTAAGAAAAAACAAAAAAAAAACAAAACAGGTTTCATCAAAGAGGGAATTAAACTGCCATGGGGAGTGGTGTGTGTGTGTGTGTGTGTGTGTGTGTGTGTGTGTGTGTGTGTGTGTGTGTGTGTGTGTGTGTGTGTGTGCGCGTGTGCGTGTGCACGCGCGTAAGCTCGCAGATGAAGGGACAACTAATGACCGAGGACAGAAAGGACAAATATAAGGTTACTGTAAATATAGATATCCCCAGCTGTGCCCCCCCCCCACTCCCCCACCCCCACCCCGTCCCGTCCCGCTGCAATGAGAGGACAAGTAAAAGTGGAGGCTGTTTGGGGGGGGGGGGGGGGTACCTCTTCAAACAGCACCACTCCGTATACGTGTACCACAAACGGAACAGCTCAAATCTGAAGGACACACCCTCCGCCCCTTGCCCAAAGCCTGTGATATCCCTTTATTTTTAAATAAATAAATAAATTTTTAAAAATGAAGAGCAGGCACAAAGTCAGCTGCTTCTCTCCTTTTCTATGACCGCGTGCTCTCTCAGTCCGTCAACCGCACAGGACCGCACGACCTTTCGACCGCACAGGAACCTTTTGCACAGTCTGACCGCAGCCATGGCAGAGTCGTTGCGTCTGAAAAGCAGGACACGGCCCTTAATGCTGGTTGAGCACCGTGGGGCCGTGGGGCTTGGGTGCAGCAGCATGCAGCGCTGGGGCGCGGGGGGGGGGGGGGGTGAACAGAGTGACAAAGGTGAAAGAGTGGGACGGACAGAGGGAGCTTTGTGTGAGGCAGCTGCCGGAGGCGCAGGATGTTGGGGGGTGACGGCCGGACCCCCCCCCCCCCCACCGAACCGAACCGAGCACAGCTTTTTCACCGAAGCCACGTCACAGAGTCTGAACACAACCCTTCAGTGTGTTAGCCTTGAGTAAAAATACTCAGGTGTGTTAGCCTTGAGTAAAAATACTCAGGTGTGTTAGCCTTGAGTAAAAATACTCAGCTGTGCCAACCTTGAGTAAAAATACTCAGGTGTGTTAGCCTTGAGTAAAAATACTCAGCTGTGCCAACCTTGAGTAAAAATACTCAGCTGTGCCAACCTTGAGTAAAAATACTCAGGTGTGTTAGCCTTGAGTAAAAATACTCAGGGGTGTTAGCCTTGAGTAAAAATACTCAGCTGTGCCAACCTTGAGTAAAAACAAGGTCGGCACAGCTGAAGGTGTGTTAACCTTCAGTAAAAATACACAGCTGTGTTAACCTTGAGTAAAAATACACAACCGCGTTAGCCTTGAGTAAAAATACTCAGGTGTGTTAACCTTGAGTAAAAATACGCAGCTGTGTTACCTTAAGTAAAATTACTCAGCTGTGTTAACCTTGAATAAAATTTACTCTCATCATTTTTAGGTATAAAAAATATTTCAAATTGCTTTTAGTTGGGCATATTTGCAATTATTTTTAAATATCATTAAACCGATTAGTAAAAGTAGTGCCAACAGTGGTAGCAATAGGGAATTGTGGGAACAGAGCCTGAACCCCAAAAGGTTGCAGGTTCAATTCCCAAATGGGACAAGGTGCTGAACCTGAAATGCAGTATTCCGGTAGAGACAGAGCAGTATAAATAAATAATGCCTGTGTACCTGCGTTCACGTTGCCTGGGAGAGAAGGACCTTAAAAACATGGTCCCTGGGAAAAAAAACCAAGCTGCATTTAGCCCATTATAGCCAGCAGGCTGGTTATATGTCTTCGGAAAGTCGTGCGCCTCATAAATCTAATGAAAGATTGGGCCTAATACGTTTAGTCAAATAAAATCTCTGTATGAAAAAGAGAAAGTAGGTCCACTGACTGTTCCTTCACTTTCACAATGAATAAAATATTTTCCATTTCCCGTTGGCTTTCCTGTTTCATAATTAGCAGCCGTGCGGAATCGCTACGGATTGAAAAGAGGAAGTGCATGTTTGACACCGGCTGCTCTAGCCTTTTCGGAGGGGGAGATTAATTTGGGAAGACTGCCATTCCTCGCCGTTCGGGACTGAATGAGCCAATGTGCTTTAATTCATGCCCTCTGAAAGCACCCCTTTCACCACCCGATGTCCATCAGCGCTATAAACGCCTCACCCCAGACACATCAAGCACATCTCTGGCACACCAGCACGCTGTACCGATGCAACCCACACGCCAGGGAGATCTATAAAAGCTCCCCCGATTTATTTCAAAACATGAAAACGCAGTCAGTTTTACATGTATTTCACATATATATATTTAAATGTTTAAATATAGTTTATATGTATTTCCATTTAACTCGTGTTATCATAACCTCTGACATCACGGGAGATGACATGGATGACTTGGAGGCACTGGACGTTTGATACGATGCAGCACAAGACGATTCACTGTCAGAAACAGCATCGCAGAAATCCAAACCCAGGGAAGTCTGAGCTGCAGCAGGCCTTAGTAGAAACGTACGACTGTTCTTTCGTCAGGTAGTCTGTCGGCATGGATGTGCCTCAACCGAATCAGAATCGAGCTTGTTGTTTTTACCACGCTCTGAATTCCGTCAATTTTGTGTGCACCGGTAAGACGTGGCACGGGTTCTGGGACGGCCGACTCTGCAGCCGTACATGGGGAAGATAAACACATTCTGGGCGCGCCCACGCCACCCACCCAGCCTACCCACCCGTGTTCACACACATTTGCTCCAATGAGACTTGGGAGTATGAGGACCAGAAAATGTTCACTATATTCTACAAGTGGGTCTGCTGTGACCTTCAGCTTACGTATGTATAATCGCCACCGGTATGCACGTCAGTGGTATGTTCTCTTGGAAGCCGAGGGAGGCTTATATAGTGTGCCAGAGTGCTTTGCTGTTTGCTCAGACTCCATTTTGAGAGCCTGCTCCTAACTTTACCGAACACGAATGTCAATAATTTCCTATCTGATTTGGAACATACCGCAGATGGCAGGAGGAATTAAATATTGAAATAGCGTGGCTGAAGTCCATAGGCCTTGAAGAGGGCTCCAGAATGTGTTGTTACGTTACATTACATTACAGGCATTTAGCAGACACTCTTATCCAGAGGGACTTACACAACTTTTACATAGCATTTTACATTGTATCCATTTATACAGCTGGATATATACTGAAGCAATGCAGGTTAAGTACCTTGCTCAAGGGTACAACGGCAGTGTCCTTACCCGGGAATCGAACCTGCGACCTTTCGGTTACAAGCCCAGTTCCTTACCCACTGTGCTACACTCCGTCCTGTTGTTTGCACAGACAGGGATTTTTCCACTGTAGGGATTTTTTTTTTTTTTTAAAGGCTCTCAAAAAGACCGGAGTAGTTTTTTTTAAGAGACACTATGAAAAATTTATATGCATCCTTTTTACAAATTTCTAAACAGGAAAGTGATCATTTCCTCTTAAGTGTATGGCTGGTTCTTAGTAAACACAAGAGCCGAAGAGCTGCATCCTGTCTGTAATGGCTACTCACTTCTGATTGGCTGAGCATTAAAGGCACCACTTCCTTAACTTAGAATCACTGATTTGAATCACCTTGATGCTACATAATTATTTTGGACTCCAAAAGACCAAAAATTCCAAATCCTTCTGTAGCGGGCAGTATAAGAACTTTGAGGTTTTCAGACTGCACATGGTCTTTTAAAAAAGAAAAAAACAGAACGCAAAGCTATAAAAAGCGAGGACAGGGCAGCGTACCGGTTTAAAACTGGCCTGGAAGTCGTGTGACTCTGGACGTGACTCTCAACGCGAGCGTCCGTTCGCCACGACATCGAGCGCGGGATACAGCGTTACACGTCTGCTCCCCACCCCCTTCCAAAAATATCCGTCTGATGTCCCGTGTCTGAAATGCAGAAGCCGCAGCATCAAAACGAGAGTGGGGGGGGGGGGGGGTCGAAATGACCTTTGGGCGACTTCGTTAGCCTGCGGCTAAAGCGCGGAAGGCAGGCGAGGTCTGTTCCCCCAGGCTTCTCAGGTCAGGCTATAATACCGTAACCTTCTCTGCGCACGGGCGTGGGGGGGTGGGGGGGGGGGCATGGGGGGGCGGGCGGGGGGGGGTTTACGGCAGTGAAATGTCACACAGGCGCTAGCTGCCTTCTCCTGCATCACCTTCTGGGGTTCGGTTGCAAATCACTGGGTTCTGCAGGAGTGGTTTTAATTCCACACCACACGATTCACACCAGGACACACACACACACACACACACACACACCTTCATTAATCTCACACACACACACACACACACACACACACACACACAGCGAACAGAATGCTCCCATACACACTCCTATCTCCGGGTGTGCCTTTTCGCAGAAACACTGACGCACAAACCTGTATGAGCACACAGTCTCTTTCACTTTTCTCCTGTTCCATCTCTCTCTTCTCTCTTACTCGCCCTTCCACAGAAACACTGACAACCTAATAATGACACTCTGTCACTCTTTCACTTCTCCTCTGTTCCATCTCTCACTCCTACAATTCTCTCCCCTCACTCACTTCTCCTTTCTGTCTCCCTCACTCATAATTCCTCCCAACTCTCTCTCTCCTCCCAACTCCTCTCTTTTCACTATCTCTGAACCCTCATCCCACTCTCTTTCTCTCATTCATTCACTTTTCCTCCCTCACTCATTCTTACACTCTTTCTCCCTTCCTGCTGGCCTCTCTCTCTCTCTCTCTCCCCCCCCCCCCCCCCCCCCCCCTCATGAAAGGGAGCTTTCGCAACCAGAGGCCCAGGAGGTGTTCTGGCTAAAGGCCCTGCAGAGGAAATCCGACACTGCTCTCCCTGTCCAGTCTCTGACTGAGGGGGGGGGGGGAGGGGCACAGAACAGCTCCCGTCACATGACCCCCCCCCACCACCACCCCATTTTCAGAACCCTCCCGGCTGCTCTTTAACCCCCTCCTTCATACACGTCCCTGCTTCGGGACACCCAGCCGCTCCGCGCCGAAGCCGCTAACGTCGCCCCCCCCCCCCCCCCCCCCGGACACGCCTCCACTTAAAGATCACCCGCCCGAAAATACACGGCCGCCTGCCTGCCATTTACAAACTCTCTCTGCCGGAGACTGAAGAATGCGGCGGGGGGGGGGGGCTGAGAGCAGGGGGGGCGGGGCTAGGGGGAAATGGCTTCCTGTTGCCCGGGCAGCAGAGTGGCATTAATCTGCAGAGGCTTTTCAAGGACATCTGCGGCCTGACGCCGGCCAGGAAAGCAGCTCAGCCTGCTGAGGCAAAGGCGATGGAGACACACCATTCCTGCTTCTTTTTTTCCCCCCTCCCTTTTCCTTCTGTTTTTTTTTCTCTCTTCACTTCAAAACTGTACAGTAATCATCACAAAGCCGGCCGGCTTATACTGTACTAGTATACTATAGTATTTTTGAACTGAAGATGGTCGGGTTTTGAAATGAGGTGTCTGTACGAGTGAATTGGCTCAGTAGAATAGTGAATTTCCGTCCATGTTCTGCATGTTGAATGTACTGTATGTACGTGCCAAGAGGCTGCTTATTATTCCGGTAATTTTTACAAAAATCAAACGGGTTGATGGAAGGACGTCCATTTTACATCTGAGCCGACTCAACCGTGGCACGGTGGCCATACGGTGTGTGCCAAATATATTCTGTCACTTTTACGTTTCTCCTGAACGGACGGCTGCTTTCAAATTCTGAACTGGCAGCACACTTTGTGTTCCCATGACAAAGAATTTCAAAATAGATTTTTTAAAAATCCTTTTTTTTTTTTTTAACAGCCATACACTGTACAGCAGCTGTGGACGTGTGACGCCATTCTCTTTGGTTTTGGGAGCCCGGCCAAGTGCTAGAAGCTTCCATCCCGACTACTCCCGCGTAACTGCACACCCCGGGTCTGGTGCCCCGCCAGAACGAGGCGGAATCGATCCCACGTGTGCCGCGCTCACCGAGTCATCGGGAGGCCTGTGGATCTTGGCCCAGTCCACCGAGGGGCCCTTCACTTGCAGAAATCTGTGAAACAGCTTCTTGAATCCCTCGAAGTCCTTCCGTGAAATCTGAAAACAAAAAAAAAGGGACACGGTTAACATTACGGGCATTTAGCAGACGCTCTTATCCAGAGCGACTTAACACAACATTTTTACGTAGCATTTACACTGTATCCATTTACACAGCTGGATATATACTGAAGCCATGCAGGTGAAGTATCTTTCTCAAGGGTGACAACGGCAGTGTCCAACCCAGGAACTGAACCCGTGACCTTCAGGTTACAAGCCCAGTTCCTTACCCATTACACTACACTGCTGCCCCGCAAACAATGGCCGTCCGCCAAAAACAGCCTCAGTGGAACTGTGTCCGCCATCGTTGGGCCCAACAAACCCATATGAATGGACTCTAAATTTAAGGACACACACACACACACAGACCAAAGCAGATTTCAGAATGACTTCTGGTACTTTACTATTGGCTAGGTGTGGCTCCTGGACCACATGCTAGACTGTGAGTAAGGGTATTGCGTAATGGAAACGGCACTAACTCATAACATTTTGTTCTTATACTGCTGTGGGCCTGACGCACACAGCGCAGACGGCTTACTCAATCCTTCCGTTTTTCCGTCGAAATTCCCCCCCGGGATTCAGAGAGGCGCAGTAGAGAAGCTCCACTGAACCCCACGGTGGGTGGAGTTACCCTACCATCGTCATAGGAACCAGAGGACTCTTCTCTCAGTAGCAAAAGCTCAATGATCGGTTTAGGCCAATCACTGACTGCTGAAAATGGAGAGCTCCGCCCACTTTGGAGTTGGTGAAGCCTCACTCCCACATTCAGTAAACCAAGGCTGCCCAGTCCTGTTCCTGGAGATCTACCGTCCTGTAGATTTTCACTCTAACCCTGACAAAGCAGAGCAGCTTATTCAACAGCTAGAGATCTTGAGCTGTTGAGCTGCTAATGAGTCAGAATCAGGCGTGCCTAATTAGGGTTGGAGGACGGCAGATCTCCAGGAACAGGACTGGGCGGCCCTGCGCACTGAATCAAACTCACTACCTTCCAGGGTCCCGTTAAACGTTCCGGTACCCAAAGCACAGCGATTTACCCTCCCTACCCACCACTTACGGTTATTGGCTAGTTACCCACCACCACAGCATCGCGTCTCACTCCAGCACAAAGTCATATTCACAGGGCAACAAACAAATATTTATGTAAGAACAACTCTCTCACCGAGGACGGTAAATGCCCTAATGTTTTCATCTCTTGGCCTTAATTAAAGATAAATAAATAAATAAATAAACACCACAGCGTGCAGATCTTCTATGGAAAGGTCCGATCCTGACGTTGCGTGTGTGGGAGCGTTCTGGCGCTCTTTTAATGCGTTCCCTAATTAAGATGCAGGCGCAGTTTGACTCCTCTCCGGTAATTACTTTGATGTCGTCGCTGGGTTTTCGGAGGTCGCAAGCGTCGCAAGCCCCCCCCTCCCCCTCCCTCCACCCATTCCCCCCCTCCCGTGTCAAGACTGCGGGTGGCCCCCGGCGCCGATGTGCTTGATCTCGCCGCCCGTCTCCATGGTTTCCGCAGCCTTCCGAAACATTACGGCGCATTCTAATTGCGCTTTCTCTCTCTCCGCACTTTCAAAAGTTTAAAAAGCGTGAGGAATTCTAGACGGGCCCACGAGAGGGGACCTGCACCCTCTGAGGCCTTCAACACTAACGCAGCTGCGTTTGATTTATTATTCGCAAGCCTCCCAGAATGCTTAGGTGCGGTGGGTTTACAAAGCAGAGCTCTAAAAAAAAAAACAAGACTAGCAACTTCTGTCAGCCAGGCAGTGCATTTCACAGTTTCACAATTGCTAAAAAAAAAAAAAAAAATAGTAATAATAAAAACGGGTAAGACAAAATAAATAAATTGTGTAAATGAAATATTGACTGGTTGATACAGTTTAGGTAAAAAGGCAATTAATATGACCCGGGGAACCCTACCCGCTACCCAACGGACACAACCCAACGGACACAGCCCAACGGACACTACCCAACAGACACAACCCCACGGATGCAACCCAACGGACACAACCCAACGGACGCTACCCAACAAACGCAACCCAACGGACACTACCCAACGGACGCTACCCAACGGACACTACCCAGCAAACGCAACCCAACGGACGCTACCCAACGGACACAACCCAACGGACGCTACCCAACGGACACAACCCAACGGACACTACCCAACGGACGCTACCCAACGGACACAACCCAACGGACACTACCCAACGGACGCTACCCAACAAACACAACCCAATGGACGCTACCCAATGGACACTACCCAACAAACGCAACCCAACGGACACAACCCAACGAACAGCAGCACAGAGCACCTCCACAGAGAGATCTGCAGGTACACAAGGTGTGTGTGTGCGTGTGTGTATGTATTTATTTGTGTGTGTGTGTGTGTGTGTGTGTGTGTGTGTGTGTGTGTCAGGAAGTCTCTGCATGTGTCCCCATCTCTGCAGTAACAGGATGTGGTCCATGCTGAGCCTCCCTTAGCTCCCGCTCGGTCCCTAGTGTGGGCCTGTGGTGACTAGTGCGCAGAGCATTTCTGTGTGTGTGTGTGTGTGTGTGTGTGTGTGTGTGACACACATCACGCAGTTCGACTCCCTTGGGTGCGTTTCTCCACACGAATTTCCGGCAAAAACAAAACTTAATTAAGAACAGAAAGAGGGGGGCGGGGAGTGTTTTCAGTGCTGCGTCTGGCACCAGGTCCCAAACTGGGGGTGGGCTTTTTCGGAGACTGTGAAAACTTGCGCGATGCCTTTTCCCTAAAACCTCTGCACCAATCGTACTCAGACTGGAATGTCTAATACACCTGCTGCTGTTGTCCTGTACATTGTTTCCCAGATGTACAGTTCCATTTTTGAACACACACATTACCTTCCGTTTCACAAAGGGGTGGGTCACAGTGAAAGCATCCATTAAGTATTTTAAGTCGCTAAGTAACACTAGGACAAACATGTCTTTATGAGTGAGTCACGTACTTATAAGTGAATTATGGGCTTAAATAAGTAAATGCAAAAATGTTTTTGGCAACACTCAAAATTGCAATGCAATGTTCATGACATCATCTGGGTGGCTCCTTCGGATGATTAGACTTGTCATGCCCCCCCCCCCCCATCCCCCACCCCCCACCTTAAAACCGGACCCACCTCAGCCTCGGCACCCGTCCCCGTGGCGACCAGTTTCTCGAGCTCTTTGTGCATGGACTTCTCCAGCTGCTGCCGCATCACTTCCTGAAACTCCGCCATCCCGCTGTTGGGTGCACTCTTGTGTAAACCTATGGGGGGGGGGGGGATCAAACAATCAAACATTTCACTCATTTCACTTCCAGACTTCCAGGTCAAGCAGCAAACACACATTGGTTCAGCCGCACTATCCCATAATGCACTGCACGGCACCAATCAATGCCGCTGTTCTGCTAGATAGCATGCAGAGTAGAATACTCAATGTTTACATATAGAGGACATATAGACCCAATTGGACTTTTACATCCTCTTGGACTTTTACATGCTCTAATGTTGGATCTTCAATGCAAAAAAAAAAAAAGGGGGCAACGTTATAATGAGGTACTTTAGTGCCATCTTTTGCATTTGCTATCCCTCTGACCCAAATCTGAGGTAGAACAGGGCATTGTGAGGTCATAAACGCACCTCCTTGTATGACCTCACGATTGTATGACACTTTTCTGCCGTTTGGCTTTATTTTGTGTTTAAGGGCTCACAGATGGAGTCGACGGTGTCACATTACTGGCTCAGCTTCGCTGAGAAATGAGCTACCATTGAGAGGAAGACAAAAAAAAAGGCTTAACATTTGCCTACCTAACATTTGTCTCTCATTCACTGCTGGACCTCCCACCTGGCAGATCACAAGCAGTGTCAAGTTGAAGCCTGAGTTCCACCTTGCTATCAAGTCTAATTTTAAGCCTGAGTTCCACCTTGCTATCAAGTCTAATTTTAAACAGGGGAGGAAGAGAGAGAAAGAAAGGAGGAGAAAGAGAGAGGGGGAAAGAGAAAGGGGGAGAGAGGGGGGAGAGAGAATGAGGTAAATCGAAAGAGAAAGAGAAAGATGGAGGGAGGAAGAGAGAGACCCAACATATACTCGGTGTACAAGAGAAGTGGCCCGTGAGAAATGGGGATTTACACCACATATTTAAACAGAGAGAGGGGCTCCGTCTGCGCTCAGATCGGGAATACTGGGATGGAATTCCAATGCCCCAGGTCGCGGCAACCTTCGCACCTCAACTCAACTCGCACCCGAGCCTGCTGCCGGGGATCAATTTTTCGCAGCTCCGTCATTTTCGGGAGCCGTTATCGCAGGCTACATACAGTACGCAACACCACAGCAAAGAGCTAGATTTAAAAAAAGAGTGAGAGAGAGAAACGGGGCGCCTTTAGCTGTCTGTGAGGAGATAGCTACATGGTAGCAACCTTCGCGCGCTTTAACAGGGTGATACTGCGAAGCGATGACGGGGGTGATTATGATGGGAACGCGGAGCTGAGAATCAAACTATGAGACACCATCATATCACGCACCCGGAGACGGAGAGAGTATGGCACAGTGGTTAACCAGAGAACAACATTGACATGCATATTTCCATCTCTGCATGGGGGTGAGGTTCGGAATTCGGGATGTTTGACAGTTCGCACGGGCTGGCCAAAAAATTGGGTTGAAACTGGAGCGTCACTGATTTTGTGCGTAGAATTTTCAGTTGCATTGCCAACAAAACGAAAAAAAAAGGACTGTAGTCAGTTCTAGAAACATTGCGCGTGTGTGTTTTACTAAACATAAACTATCTGACATACTACCATTTATAGTATGTGATAATTACATGTGTTACAGTAGTACTATAGGAACACTGACTATTTAAATGTTGACAAATAATTATTGATCCGGCTATTGATCCGTAATTGGGGCAAAATCTAATGCACACTCCAATAGCTTTCTATTCATCATCTAATTAATAGAAAGCTATCTCTAATCAAATTCATAAACCGTAACAAGGCACGTATGTACGGATGTATTCGGCTGCAGGGCAAGCGACGCTACATTGGCATGAAAAGCACACTAAATGAAACAATATAACTAATATAACAGCCGACACATTTTTGTAGTCTGTATTCTTTTTTTAAATACCAGATATATCAAAAAAATAAGGTAATACTGTTAACGCCAGAACTGCCCTAAACCCTGTGCAATCCAACAGCTTTTTATTTCAACACGTCCGGGGACGTAGTCACGTTACGAGTGGTTAACATGCTATCCACTGCATGGCATTTATACAGCTGTGTGACTTCCGTTCGTTAACTTATTTTTGTCAGACGCATTACCAATTGTAGAGAAGGGTGAAAATGTTTACGAGCAATCGATTTCAATAGTTCCTTAAATACCTTAAATGTCTCGACTTACATGCAGTCAATCATGTCACGCTAGAGTCATAGATCGTGGTGCCGAAATCAGACATACCGTGAATTGCTAGATCAGGTCTTCTCTTATATTTTAAATAACTACGCAGGCTATAATAAATCAGTTTGTGCGCTAAGAAACTTACCTTCAACGTACAACGACATCTTAGTTGTTCGTTGTATCTTTAATGCACTCTTTGTAAATATTAATGTATGTTATAATAAAACGGACACTCTTCTTGTAGTCCCACCGATGTAGGTATCTTCGGCCGCCTCTGCTTCCGATGTAAATGTACAAAAACGGGACAAAACAGCTACGATTCTGATCATACGGCTAATTCGTCAATACGCCTCGCCCTACAACACTTAACAGCTTTGGGCAAATGACAGCGTCTTCACCTTACAATACATAAAGCGACAGGATCTGAATCATTCGGCGGGTTCAACCACTCTGCCATTTAATTTCCACAAAACCATAAACCCCTTTAAATGAAGCACATCTCTTCTCTCCTCCCACTTCAGTCCACCAGGGGTGAGAAACGTCCCAACTGGCAACCGAAAGCTTCCCGCAAGATAGTGATGAACTGGACTGGAGTTATACGCCCCCGTAGCATGAATATTTCCTGAGTATTACATGTCATCTCGGTCCAGTTAGGGGATAAATAAATAGACCGCACCACATTGTCTTGGTTGGCTGAAACTCCGGGCGAATGGCCTTCCCGCAAAGTCAATTTGGCTCGCCCCCGCTTTACCGTAGCGTGGTTTTCTTCAGCTAACTTCGTGGTTTATGGCACGTCCAACCCACCCATTATTCTCTAGGGGGCAGTTCTAAACACGCACACGACCCAGTTTAAATGTAATGATTAACCGTTTTAGATCAAAGCTGTTTGTGTAGCCTAGTGCTCCATGTGTGGCACAAAGTGTCGCAGGCGACGCAATGCACACTGCGCATCATGCAGGTACGCGCGAGCTAAATATTGAGCAGCAGAAGCAGCTAGCTATCCGCCCGTCAGTGGTAGGGGGGTTCCATATTCTTTTTGGTTTTTACTAGCTACGCTGCTAACACCGCAAAGCATATCATCCATATGCACTTTGAAGGTCCAGGGAATGCAGATGCTATATTTAACACCACATGCCTTTTTTTTCACTCGTTATTCAAGCACATTTTAATGTTCTTAAACAGCCATTACCCACCTTTTAAATACTTATTATGTTTTCCTCAACAGGGCTCCAGTGGGGATGGTGCTTAGCTACTGTAGCTGGTTAAATGCGACCACCCTTAGCCTGTGATTTGGCTGAGGAATATCAAGTTCAGCGAGAGCACATCGATCACCCTTCAAACTGGGCTGCACGTAAAATATATTATCCTCCAAAACCGATTTCTTGTAGGGCGCAGTCTCCAGGCACGTCAGAAGCCAGCTCGTTAGCGGAAGTGACGCTCGACAGGAGAGCTCCTATTGGCGATTTTCACTAACCAATCATATCAGGATTCAGCTAGCCCAATCAGAACGCTTTAAATTGTGACGAGATGCGACCAAAAAACACTTTCTCAACGAATGAGTTGTGACGATTTGGAACTCGCCCCTCATAAATGAAAAACGAGCACATTCTCAGAGTGTCACGGACCAAGCGAAATCTTTGGCTTGTGCAGCTGTATACGGTGGTGAAACTGTGGAAATCCACGTTCAGATGTCATGGGATCACTGATTTTATTGATATCTGCGGTAAAAAAATTTTTTTGCAGCACTATAACTATCACATACGTGCGCAATCGGATGAGACTCGGTTCATTTTTGCACCAAAATGAAGATTAGAATCAGTACAAATTCAGTCATTGTAGAGATCCAGATTTGTATATTTGTTGTATATTTAGTTATGTCAATAGTCCAGTCTAGGACCCCATTGAAAATGAGCCATCTATTGCTGGCTTAATGGGTAATCCTTGTACTCAATACTTTACAAATTGTTTCTCATTTTAACATCTCACTTTTTACAGTAATCTCCTTGTATTGTTTTAAGTAAGTGTATTTGTTCTATTTTGTAATTTTTATATGACGAGTGCAAATTAAATCAAATCAAAATTCACATTGTTAATTGTTTTCTCCGAATAGCTCCGAATAGATTCGTTTTCTTACTCAGCATGGAAACCATATTCTATATTATATATATAAACTGCCACGGCCAGAGAGCATTCATTTGAACATCTATCCATGTTCATGAGAGGAAATCCTTATCAGGTCCCACACTCTGCTCTTTGTTCTGTGTGCCATAATGCTAAAAAAAAAAAAAAAAAAACATGATTGACTCAGTCGTGGTAAGTAGTTTATAGCCATTAAATAATATGCATTTATTCATGGAACAGCATAAATCCATACTTTAGGACACTGTGGCAGAAGTACTCCCCTGGTTTTAATCCCTGCTGTTAATTCCAGTTCATACAAAAGTATAGTCCCTGTATGATACTGTAATTTCGATAGTTAACTTTGTAAATTGGTTTTCTGTCAGGTCCCCATTGTAAGAGATTTCAGTCTTAATGGGGTTATTGATTCATTTATTTAGTAAGATGAAAGTACATTAATCAATAAAAAAATAATGCTTTCAGAAGCTGGTCCAATACATAATTTATTTATAAATTTTTATAAATTTTTAGTTGTAAATAATTATCTGCATTGCATTGGCCAATATATGACTGAAAGTATATATAACCTATATATTAAGCCAATGAACCCACATTGATTAACAGGTTAATCTATGAGTTAGTTCCCGATAATAAACAACACAAACTCCTGTTCCTCCTCATGTGAACAACTTCAGCCATTGCAGGTTTTTGCATAATCATGTCAGTTAAGTGTGTGATAGTGGACCAAAAAAATAAATGCTGCCCCCTTGTGTTCAGCAGTTGACTTACCTGAATCCCATGGAAGCGTTGTTTGCCAGTCTTTGCAAGTCTTTGATAGTAAGGTAATATTTAATATTTAACTTTTCATAGTCCACTCAACAGAGTGGGGCCTTATTTATTTGCACTATTTTAACATGAAGACAGCGATAAGAAAACAAATCAAAGCCAAGGCCATTTACGCAAAGCCGCAGATACACTTTGCAGGTCAAAGGTAAAAAAACAGCAGACTAGGTTATTGAATTGTGAAAACAGACATTCCTTTAAAACAAGCAGAGTGTGTGTATGTCTGTGCATGGGGGGGGGGGGGGGGGGGGGGGTGACAATATAGAAACCTTTTAGGGTCATATTCCATTTTTAACTGAGACTCCGTTGGCTCTTTCTCCAAATCTTTAATCCCTTCTCTCTGAGGAATAATTTTTTTTAAAAACTGCCACACTTCACAGAATTAGTCGACATGGTTTTCTTTGTTTTATTGTGGATCTCAACATGTAACCATTACAACGGTTGGATGACTAAGTGCATCGTTAGCCTACCTACCACACAGCATTCCCCACAGGCTAGCGGGAGCTGCGGTTTTATTTATTTTCTAGTCGTTACTTTTAAAAGCTTGACAAAATGGAACACACGCACACACACACACACGGTGCTGGTGAGGTGGTGGTGGTGGTGGTGGTGGTGGTGGTGGAGGGGGGTGGGTGTTTTTATAGACGGGAGGAGGGAGGGTTTCGGGGGACTGAATCCCGCCGCGTTGGGGGCGGGGTCGCCAGTCACACCCCCAGGAAGGTGAGGGCGGTGTCCCGCTCCTCCACCAGCTCCGCTGCGGTGGCGTCCATCTTGCCGCGGGAGAACTCGTTGATCGGGAGCCCGTCCACGATCTTCCAGGACTTGTTCTGAGCGGGAAGAAGGAGCCATTTTAGGTTTGTATGACCCTACATGCCCCCCCCCCCCCCCCATTCCCCGTGGAATTAAATCAGGCCAAAAATGAGAGGATGTTTACGTTGTTTCAGTTCCTCCAGATAGGAGCCTCGGTTAAATTCACATAATGTAACTAAGTTTAACAACACAGTTAAATTATAATGTAAAAAATAAGGAAACCACCTTTAATAAACCGACCCTTTCAAACCGAACAGGGGACCAGCTGTAACTCTACCACATTCAGGGTCAAATCAACCCCGAACCCTGGTAAATTAAATGGTAAAAATTTAACGGTAAATTAACCGGTGTTTTTACGGCGCTATCTTTGGGCGCGTTGCGTGGCCGACGGCCGGCACCGATTCGTCCGCGAGCGTGCGCTGCCATCGCGTGCTTCCTACCTTAAGCACCACGGGGAACGAGTAGATGAGGTCATCGGGCACGCCGTAGGAGTTCCCGCTGGAGTACACGCCCATGGAGATGAACTCGCCCTGCGAGGGAGAGAGGGAAGGGTTAAGTCAGGGCGCATTGTGCACCCACCTACCCGCAGGATCAGTCTTGTGAAGAGCTATGGACACGTGGAGGGATAAGAGGCAGCTCCCTAGTCTGGACCATATCACATGCACCTCTGGAAGGGGCCCCAGTTATCTGGGTCATAATGGCCTAAAGACACCACCCTGCTCACCCCTGCACACCCAGCTCACCCTGCTCACTCTTCTCACCCTGCACACTCTGCTCACCCCACCCAGCTCACTCTGCTCACCACAGCACACCCCACCCTGCTCACCTCAGAGGTGCCATTCCAGATGTCCCTCATGTGGTCACAGATGGCCTTGGCGGCAGACATGGCGCTGGATAGCTTCCTGGCTTTGATGACTGCCGCACCACGCTGCTGCACTGTCTGAGCGAGGAGAGAGAGGGAGGCAGAGCCAATCAGATACAGGCTCACTCATACAGGTGTGCTCACTCAGGTAAGCTCGCCCAGATACACTCATACATGCCCGCTCCTATAGGTACATTTGTGCATGTACACTTACATAGGTACACACACAGTTAAGATCACCCAGATACACTCATACAGGTGTGCTCACTCAGGTAAGCTCACCCAGGTACACACATACAGGTAAGCTCTCCCAGGTAAGCTCACAGAAGATCTAACACAGAGTCAGAGAGGTACTTCCTGTTTGTGTGTAAAAGTCAGGGGAGGTGAAAAGCCAGTCTTGCAATAAGCGCAGCTCACAAAGATAAGAGCCAGTCAATCGTTAACTCCAAACGGGGGGGGGGGGGTAAGTATTTCACCCCCTCCCCACCTGCACATTATCTCTGCTGTGTCCCTGTGCAGTGGTTTGCAAGGCCCGGGTCACAGTTAATTTAAAAAATCTGATTCACCCTATAGACAATAACACAAAATGGCTGTTAGTTTGGCGGAGCCCACACCACAGCCCATATCCATATCCCACGTAAGGCGGGCACAAAGCGGGCACAAAGCGGGCACAAAGCGGGTACCACTTACAGAAATGAAGCTTCCTTGGAGCCAACCGTCGTCCTTCACGGCGTCGTAGGCGGCCACTTCCTTCCCGTGCTGGGAGACCTTGGCGTGGTGGACGTCGGGGTACTGCGTGGAGGAGTGGTTCCCCCAGATGATCACGTTCTTGACGTTGTTGGAGGCGACGCCGCAGCGCATGGCCACCTGGGGTCAGGAAGACAGCAGCAGCAGCAGAGGTCATGCTAGGCTACTCTAAGCAGTGACCTTTGACCTATGACCTTGAGCTTTTTCCTGTTTTTTTCCCCCCCGAGTTAGGAAATGCACAATCGTATTCAAGAGCTACGTTCATCTCTGAATCCTCTGCTATCAACTGAGGAGGGCCCAGATGAGCACGCGCACTAGTTCAAAAACTTTGTCATGTCACCTGCCAGTTCTTTTCAAATCGTAGCCAATCAGAGACAAGAGTCAGAGGAAGACACTTCACATAATGCTTGAGCGGGAGCACTGATTCTCATTATGATTCTCGACAGCCTGCTAGCAGATTGCTATAGTACCAATTTAGAAAACACTGGTTGGCCACTAGAGGGCGACGATACTCTTGCTAGCTAATCGAGATGAACACATTTCATATTTTTGACTATTTCCCGTGGATTTCTCCACGGTGACCGTCAGTCTGATGGAACTCGGGGTTGGGGGCGGGGACCACGCACCTGTGAGCAGGCCCTGTTGTGGTCCAGACGGGTCAGGCAGGAGAAGTTCTCCTTGGGAATGGAAGGGGCAGACTTGGAGGCAATCAAGCAGTTGGTGTTAGCTGGGTTTCCCACAACCAGGACCTGGAAGAGCCAGAGTTATGTGAGGTCAAGTCCTGACAAAACCCAAATTCCAGACCACACAACTGTCCCGATAAAACAAGTGTAGTCCATAACACGCATTTTTATGAAAGCTGTGTGCTCACAGCCAAAGTGGAGAAAACATGCTAAAAAGCAAAGAAACCGCTTCCCAAATGTTCAGAACAGCAACAACAACAAAAAAAATCTTAAAACAGTTTTAAAGGAAGAACAGATATAGAACTAAGCGAGAATTCTCGGATAAAAATAGAAATGAAAAGAAGGAATCACCAGGGCTGCTATATAATTAATTCTTGAATAACTGCCAACGTGACTACTGTGAAGCTCCTCTGTTCTCAGTGATCTCCTCTAGCTCCTATGATAGAGAAATGAGCCGTTCTGCCATTGAATATGCTGACATATTCAGCACATATCTAATGAGTGGATTCCTTTCATTCATCCCGACCCTATGACATCATTAGCAGGGACAGCACAGCGGGAGACTGCGCCGTGGGAATATGGATGCACAGACCCCATAATAGACGTATAGGCAGCAAGTCACCATCGCATTAAGCAAAAAATGAAACGCGTTTGTGAAAGCAGAGGAACAATTACTAACAAACAAGACCAGCAGGGGGCTAGCTAGTCAGGCCTGGACAGATTTGTTAACAGCTAATAGTGCTGCAACCTCAGAATTGAGTGTTGAAGCATGCTTGTTAACGCAGTCGAAGCTTTTGAAGCTTGCTTGTTAACTGGCCATCTATATTTATGATCATAAAAAACATAAGAATTTCACTGGCTCTACGTTAAAATGGCAGGATAAAAGGACAGAGAACACGGTATAGCAAGAGTTTCTTTCAACAGAGCCCAGAAGGAACAATCTGTACGGAACACATCTGCTTTAGGGATCTGTGTTTACAAAAAAAAAAAAAATGTGGAAGTTGCCAAATTTCTGCAACCAAAATTGCACGGCCTCAGTTCAACTTGCGTAATGCAAAACACACGCGCAGAAAAATGTTTCGGCTTCCCAAGTTTAATCCACCAAGACCGATGATTCTCACTCGCTCACACACTCCAGAAATTTGAATGTTTGGCAAAACTTACGCTGGCTAAACCCACATTGCAACATAATCAGTTTGGACCCAGAATGTGGTCAAAAGGCTTTATGAACTCTCACCTACAAGCGTGTTTCATTCAAATAGCAGCCATTCTTCTATGCTTTGGCTCTGACTTTTCTCACCGCACTGCAGTTTGCAAGTCAGGCTCTCGCACAGAGGTAGACACTTCATGTGTGACTTCACAAGCAGACTGGGGGGCACCCATTGGTCAGTTAGCTGTCTTCCAACTGACCAATGGGGGTGGCTGGTACAAGATCAGGCACAGTCATCCTGGCCAACTGAGACCCTTCTTTCACTGGGTAACACTAGATCCAACACTAGATCCTGCAGGGCTGCTGGCCACCATCACCATGGTCCAGATTCAAAACCAGACTGCACTAAGAATGGCGTTTTAACAGGAATAACCACCCAGCAGCCCATATCAGGCCTATTAATAATATTATATGTTTATGAGCTGTTTCAATCTAGCATTCTACAGGCCGATAGAGCTCAGCAGGAAATGATTTTTTTTTTAAATTTTCCTAGCTTATTTGACAGGGAAAACACATTAATCACATTTCGGTAAATGTGCCAGTTAGCCAGGAAGGCTAATTTTCATCTGTAGTCCCTGGGCTACATGTTCTTGGCTGTGGGAGGAAACCGGAGCACCCCAAGGGAAACGCACACGAGCACGAGGGGGGGGGGGATTGGGGGGCGTGAAAATTTGAAAGCAGAGAGGATCCAGGCCACCCGGGACTCGAACCCAGTACCTGCTACTTGTGACGCGACAGTGCTAAGCACAGCATCACTGTGCCGCCCATGCCCTCTTCTCAGAAGAAGAAGAACCAAAAAAAATAGAACAAAAAAAAGAAGACGGAGTATTCGATGCACACCCAAATGCTTAAAGCCTTTCACTTCAATGAGAAAAAAATCAATAAAAAATCAAAAGGTGCACCACAAAGACAAAATAAGATGTTTGTTAAGTTAGAGACAGGGTCATTGTGATCACATCCTGTTTGCACTGAGCCTCCTGTAGGGCCATCCCAAGGAACTCTCTCTCAGGCTCCTCAAAAACTCAGCGCCAGTCACCTTGACGGTCTTCTTGGCGTACTTGTCCAGGGCCTCGCCCTGGGTCCTGAAGATGGCCACGTTGGCCTTGAGCAGGTCCTTCCTCTCCATGCCCTCCTTCCTGGGCATGGAGCCCACCAGGATGGCGGCGTCCAGGTCCTTGAACCCCACCTCCACCTTGTCCGTTGGAATGACCTCTTCGGGATGAGGAGAGGGAGATACGTTTTTTAAAAAGCCCTTTCCGAGTCAATGAAGTTATGTCAAGGAACATGTTATAGAATATTGTGTCAACAATAAAATCTCAGTTAACCATGAATGGATATCTAGGTTGCGAGGCACCAAAAGATTCCATGAATAGCACTACCTGTTGAAAATTAAAAATTAAAAATAAATGAATTTTAAAAAAAAGAAGTCATTCATTTTTCACTCCCTGATTCAAAAGTAGAATTCTGAATAAATGTTCATGGTTCCACAAAAGTGCTCAGTGTTCTATTTTTAGACACAGGTAGTGGATTGAAAATCGAAAAAATCTTTTTTTTTTCCGGTGATATAACTAGCCAGTACTCTTATTAATGCCAACACAACAGTACCGCCATTAGTAAACACACGTTTTAGAAAACTGAATCTTTCTGTAAGTTCAAGGCTGCTGGAAGTAATTCCCCGCCCTTCCCTTATCTGAGAGACTGTACTTAATTCATTTCCTTTTCTGATTTTATTTGTCACACCGATTCCACCACTGGCTATTTGGATGAATTGGTTTTAGCTGGCTGAGTGCAAGGTTACTTGCTTGGGGTGCACACTTTAAAAAAAACAATAAAAAAACTGAGAAGCAAAGTGAGACACGCTCAGATGACATACAAATAACCTCAGAGCTAAATGTGTCATTCCCTTATTATTTCTGTGGCAAATAATGTTGTGGTGAAGGTCAACAGGGACCTCTATTTCTCCAAAATAAAAGCCCTCTGAAGCAACACTCCTGATTTACGCTTCACTCCCTCTGTCCACGCTACAGCGCTACCACACTTTTCAAGGTCATGCTGCTGATAAAGAAGGCTTTCGCTATGTTCGCAAAGATGGAGGCGTTAAGTGTTTTCCGTAAGTTATATCCGAGTTACTATAGCTGCTCATCCCACTGCCAAAGATGAACTGAATGGTCATTATTGTATGAAATGAGACAAATTTCTAACCTCACTGATGTCCCTATTTAAGATTTGTGCCCCTCTGCCTTGCAGTTTTAATCGTGAAAAGCACATAAATAGTTAAATAGTTAAATATAATCAGTAAGTACAGGCATGGCAGGTCAGCCTGAAGATGCTTGACTTTGAACAGCTACAGAGTTCAAGTCAAGGTCTAAAAAGGTCAGGCAATGTTAACCATAAAAAGTCATATATATTTTAGAAACTCACAAATAACACTGCATTTTTCTCTCTGAAATACTGCTTCGATGACTGATTTGCAGATAATATTCATACTGGTCATCAAAGGTGATAGACCCCTTTATCAGGGTGAACTTCAGTCAAGGTTCAGCAATTCAAGAGGCACTTTTCCTTTCCGGCACACTGCTTTGTTCAGACCAGTGCAGCCACGATTGGCGGAGCTTTGGTTTAGTCGTCCAATCAGAGAGCTCCACTTAGACACACCTCTCCGCCCAGCACTGGCGCAAGATAGGCAGTGATGTGGAATTATTCAGAGTGTGGCTAGAGAAGCAAAGGCAGCGGTATTGTTAGAAATATATACCAGGCCGGAAAAGCACAGGCCTCAAACATTACACCCGTAATACGGACGGAGACACATCGAAAAAAAACGGCCGTTAAAAATGTATGTAAGAAAGAATACGGTATTGAAAGATAATTAAACAAAAACAACAACAATGATGATGCTAAGTCACGCTAGCTTGAACCGGGCCACGTTAAATTCATTTCACAGCTGTTTCCGATTCAGTGAGCAAAGTTTGCGCCACTTGAGTTCCCGTCGGGCCGAGATGCACTTACCCCTCAGAAGTGGGAGAGCACAGTCCTGCAGCTCCATGACAACACCATCCAGGACCGGCAGCATGGGCGGTATGTCAAGCAGAACGAGGATGATAGGCTGCGTGGGGCATAAAAACGCGAAAAGTCTCACAAATAGCACATAATTAAGGTGGTGCTTTACACCAAGCCAATTTTTTAAAAATTAAATTAAACACATGCTCGTGGGTGCGTGGGGCATAAAAACGCGTAGTGTGAAAAGTCTCACAAATAGCACATAATTAAGGTGGTGCTCTACACCAAGCCAATTTTTTAAAAATTAAATTAAACACATGCTCGTGGGTGCGTGGATGTGTGTGTTAATGATGCAATATGACAATACTAGACAGTTGCTTGTTTGTCCAGCACAGGGCTGATTTCGTCAACGTCACATTTCTTCTTACGTAAACATAAACTGCGCGAATGCACTGATATCAAAAGATTAACAGTGATGGCCTTAAATTGCAGTGGGAACTGACGGCAAAAAGGGTGAACTTGGAAAACGTCCAAACGCATGTTGCATCTGCGGCCGCCGAGGAAATGACATAACAAGGACGGACATTTTTTTTTTTACCTGATCTTTGCCGAAGACATCCCCCTTAGCAATGCTGTACAGAAGAGAATAGGCAATCTGTCCGGCGGCCCCGGTCACGAGAACTTTAATTGGGTCAGACTGAAAAATAGACGGAACTTACATCAGCACTAACACAAAGAATAGCTTTCCTTCTAAATTTTACAAAAGAACGACATCAGAAATACAGATAGACAGATCTTGCTAAATATAAAATTGGACAACAATAAAGTAACTAGCTGTACCGAGCTACGTGGCTTGCCAAAGCATACATGTTAGCCATGTTCAAACGCGGAGCTGGTGGAACTGAAGCTGCACCATGGATTGTATTATTGATCTCTGGCTGGCTGGGCCTATGTGACCATTAATTCTCAGCATGACACAAATTATCTTGCCGCCGACACTAGCCGTACTGTAATCGCACGAAAATCCTGTTATCATTAAGCACAGTAATTCATATTTTTATTGAATGATGACCGAATAAATAGAGCGCTTTTATCACGCAGAGGTTATTCAGACCACCGTATATATTATGCATGGCGTTATCTAATTAGCAAACAAACGTTCGCCAGAGTAACTAGCAAATTATGATCTACTAGTTCGATCATTTACAATAGTCTACCGTTCAGTTAGTTAGCTTGCAAGACCTATCTGATGCTGGTTATCTAGTTCGCTAGAATGGAACGTTGAGCTACGCATAATTTAAAAAAAAATCGAAATGGTGCGATTTACCATATAAACGCAAAAAAATGCAAGAAAGAACAAATGAATATATAACGTAATCGCTCACCATCTTGTATTATTCTCGATCTGGTATAACGGCTCTCCCACTTCGCATTCAAGTTAACTGGAGGGTCACCTTTATTCTTGTACAGATATGGTCATAGGGGCGAAGGCAAAGAATTCCAGTACTAGGCTGGGAAATGTAGTTAAATTTTAAGGCAGTTTGAACTAGGAACAACAGTATGTGATGTACAGAAACACAATACCCACGATGCACTGCTACATTGTGAACCCACTCGCCTCTCTGTACTCCCACCCACTTCCTATTTTGGTAAATATGAAAAAAAGCTACGAATATGTTTTTTCCATACTGCCACTCGGCGCTTAGACCTCTGATTGGCTGACATGCCCGCACAGACTATTTTAATCAATCAGCGTTAAATGCGTTGATTTTTTATGAAAAAATTAGATTTTAATGGCGCCGCTTATGCAAACTGTTTCATAGAAATGTATCAAATCTGTAATGTATTTTTCACGTAACGCAACCGCACATTACTATGATTCGCACAGCTGCAATAGTTTATGAAAAAACAAACTGTGTTAAAATGGGCGTGTCATCTGAAAGTTAACGTTAGTAGAATCCTATAATAAACGAACAATGCATTGTTGCAGTAACTAACTAACAGGCCAACCCGGAAGCGATTGAAATAAGATTATTTTTGTAAATGTGGCATAGTTGTCTTCCATAGCTAGTGAATGAGTCGAACACGGTTGAGTACGTCCGAATCCTGCTTACTGTACAATAAGTACTTTTATGCTGAATTTATTATTAGCGTACTTGTTTAATGTTAAACAATTGAAATTATTTGATGACGAGATTATGGTGCTGAGATGGCTTTTAAAGTTGACACGTATTTCACGACGGATAAGAGTTTTTAATAATAATAATTGTTTTGCTTAGAGCCCTTAGACATTATTTGCCCTCTATCCTCTGTAGGGCTCAATGTACAACCGAAAAGGAATTCTATCAAATACTAAACCAATTGTTTGTTAACAGAACAGGAGTACATCTTTTGGTTTGAATGTAATACCTGATATTACATTACATTACATTTTACATTACATTTTATGCAAAGTCACATACAATAAGTGCATAGCGAAAGTCAATTACGAAACACAGGTCCGATGAGGCACAATACTCATTATGTAACAGTTATTCATAGCCATCAACAACAGTAATTCCAGTGCACACAGTAAGCACAGACAGTTCGTTCCACCACTGGGGAGCTAGGGTGGAGAAGCTCCACAGTAGGGACAAGCAAGAACCATTCACCCGAATGGCGGGGGGTGCAAGTCACCCTGCTGCTGCAGAGAGTCGCCTGGACATCCAATTAATATGTCTGTGGCACCGGACTCACACATTCTCTCCCTCTCAAATCCACATGCGACAGCGCAGGTGTGAGTATGTGCACAGGTATGTACACCTGAGCGAAAGGGAAG
>CM077285.1:5047243-5142243 GCA_039654925.1 Anguilla pacifica | reverse complement strand
GGGCATGCTATTTTTGACCTACATGTAGATATGCTAGGAAATTATGGCCAGTAATAAAATGCTTGTATTTACTGTCCAAACATCACCAGATATAACAGATTTGTATTTGCATGACATATATGCATAACATACGAATTGATGCATATTGAAATTGGCCAACTTCACTCCATGGGTAAGATTCTTATTCTGTATTGCCTGTCGGAGGCCAGATTGTACATCAGATTCACTTTTTATAACATATTTTTGACTCCATCCGGCTGTTTTCTCTCCATGCCCCTGATGTGTTCACACCTAGTGCTCTTCAAGCTATTCTCAGATACAGAGGTGATTGCCAAGGACGAGGGTGTGGAAATGTGCACTTCCACGTGTGGCCAGCAGGTGCCGCCACTTGAGCGTTGTAAACATCGGTTCACTCATAGAGGGTGCTGTGCTGACGTGAGGTGAGCAGCGGTTGGCTTGTGAGAGGGTTCTGTTAATAGGCACCAGTAGAGGACGCCAGTAGAGCCTGATTTATCCCATGCTGTGCCTCAGACACTTAACATCAGACACTTATTTGTAGAAGTCTATCAATCCATTATCTATGCCTGCAGGGTCACAGGGGGTGCTGGAGCCTATCCCTGTGTGCATTGGGAAAGAGGCTATGTGTGCCATATCCAAAATAAATCAAAAAGTCCATCTGTATGCTACATGCAACACTGCAACCAGGTGAAATGCAATATGGGAACCATAACTAATGAACAGTGAGTGGCTTCTTGTCTGACCCCCCAGAACGATACAGACTGTGATGGCAGCAGTAATGGTTGCTGTATTGTACGGATGGTTTTCACATAACAAATATGTCTTATCTGGTCTGGTCAGGGACACATGGAAGCGGTTTAATACACGGTGTAAATAAACAATGTTGTCAGCAGCCCCCGCCAGCTTGTCCATACCTGCTGCTGATCTGCAGACCCGGACTCACCTGAGAGGTTAAGTGAGGTATTGTGCGGTGAAACAGCTATGATGGTTAGCCCCGGACAAGCTCTTACTTGCCACAAGCTCTCTGGTGGTGCGCTGAAATCGAACTATTTGCACTTTTTTCCCCCCTGAAAACAAACAGACCCGAGGATCTCTCAGCCACCCGTGGGTTTTAAAGAAGGGCTAGAGTGTGTGTGCATCTGATTGTTTTGAAGTTTTAGCGTCTCCTTTTGAAACAGTGGCTTGGCCGTCCGTCTGACGCATCTCTATTGGCTCAGAACCGTAATGGAGGTATGGTGGTGGCCAGTTTCCAAAGTTCCATATTGCGCACACTCCTTAACACGTTGCTGATGGATCCCCTCCATCCTCCTGTCAATCACTGAGACAGAAAACAAAGAGGGCAAGAAAACCAGGCCCGCGTTCGCACTTCAGGGAACAAAAGAGCTGGTGATAAATCACTTCCTGTTGCCTCTACTCCAGGTAATTACACGTCTTTAGCGAAAGACCCTTTCAGCAGGTTGGGCAAGAGCGAGAGAAGGAAATTACAAGTGTGGCAGAACTGAGAACTACGAGGTGTGTTTTAGCCTGGGCTGCACCCACCTCAGCCATTTCACTGGGCCTCACCACTACCCCGGTACCCTGGAACAAGGTGTTTAATCTGGATTTCTTTGGTAATTATGCTTTTATGTAAAAGTAGTATGCAAACTGCTGGATTCTGCAGTCTGAACTAGATAATGGTTAATGCCAAGCCGAACGCACGTTGGATGTTTGCCATTCAAGTGCATGACTCAAGCTATCGTGGCAGTGTATTTGCTATGTTTCTGATCTTCACCCTCATCCTAGCCCCATTCAAAAGAAGGGATTATGAATATTTTCTACGAGGAGTAAGGACAACAGGGATGATGATATTATCTGGTGCCAGCTTACCTGGTGCTCTTTTTTTTGTCTGTGTACCGTGAAAACAGAGGCATTGTGGGTGTTTTTCTCGCACGTAGTGCGATCTAACTAGCAATGCCTGTAGCCGCAGAACGAACATCTTGATAAGCATGTGACTGAGAGAGACAGGACAACGATTCGCCAGCTTGAGGTGAAACAGAATAATCGACAGGGATCTCTGACACTACTCAAAAAAAAAAAAAATGGTGGAGTGTTGTGAGCCGCAAACCCGCACGGATAGCCAGAGACTCCACCGAAGGGGCACTCGAACCCCCCGAAAAATCATCACTGTCATCTGTGATCAGTATCTCCGCGAGAGCGTGTCATCACCTGTGCGCGCAGACATTCCGCGAGGGATTCGCGGTAAAAAAGCGGGAATCAAAATATGGCGGTGGCTTATGGGGTGAGCGTGGGCCATTGCCGATAACTGACAGGGCCCTGACCTCCTCACCCTTGGTTTGGCAGGTACAGCAGCCGGGCCTCTCTGCTGTAATTGCTTGTTGTTGCTGTAGGGGGTTGTGCCAGAGGGGCGTGGTCGTGTTCAAAGCCAATCTGAACCTCCGAACCTCCACAGAGGTTTTTGGAAATGCACAAGACATAATGGCGGCCTAGGATCTGTCCATGTTCAGCAAGGAGTTGCCAGTCCACTGTGTTTATAAGCAACGCCGTTTTTGGTCATCTATCATTAATGATTAATGATGTTCATAGCAGGTGTTTTTTTCCCATAGTGACTTCCAAAATCCAGAGATCCATTTATCCAATTTCATTATGGAGATGCATTTGGAGCGCATTGCTGTCACTTGACACAAGAGAAGTTCTTTTTATTTCTTTTGATCTATTTTGGATATTTAATTGCCTTGAGCCACTTCTAAGAGTTTGAATGTGCAAGGCCTGTTTGACTCTATAATTCTGATGTGCAGTGCTTTGATCTGCTTGTGTCTGAAGAGTCCACTGGCAAGTGCTCCCAAGATAAAGTGCATTCTGGTGTCAGCTTCTCAAAATACCTACTGTTGGCAAGACTTAAAAAAGAGATGTCCACATTTTCCGGCGAAAAATTGAATTAAGCATGCATATTTCCTTTTAACCAGTAGAGGGTGCTGGCAAGACACACATGGACATCTTGACATTCTAGCGAAGCTTGTTTGTTTCCTTCTGCTCTCCCAAACCAGTATAGCCTTCTATAAAACAGTACAACACAGATCATGTGTTGAACGCCTGGAGGAGTGCCAAGCAAGCTACGCCTTTCAGTCAAATATTAAATGTCTCTCCCCTTTAAAATCCTTCAAACTGCTTCTGTCCCAACACATGGTGCTGCTATGTGAAAGTGAAAAAGAAAATAAAAGGGCCTAGACCCCGGCTCCCAAGTCAAGGCCGGTCAACTTTGAGGCTCCGGGACTTTGTGACCGTTTGGGCGGTGTAGAATGTGTTTTTCTCTTTCTCGGAAAAGACCATGCGGGAGGGATTACGGTGCCATTTTGGGTCACACGCTGTGGTGCAGATGTTCAGGGCGATAGCATCGTCTCGCCAACGGGCTCGGTCTCGACCGATGAGGCGGGTAGCGAGGCGGGGGGCGGGGGGGGGGGGGGGGGGTTTCGGGTGTTGTCATCTCAGGCGATTAGGCTCCCCCGATTGCCCGATTGTGCATGCAGCGGGAGTTTGTATGAGGTGACATGCGTTGGCGGTGACGGGGTCACGTGATCGCAGCTCCAGCATGTCTGGGGCAGCCGAGGAGAAAGGGCTCCTCGACTCGCTTTCTTCACGCAAACAGGAAGTGTAGGGCGGCGTTCTGGGCACCGCAGCATGTGACCCAGAGACCCCCTGTGATTGGCCACAGAGACTCATGGTGTGATAGGCTATACATTGAGTCAGCCTGTAAAACAGTCAGGGGTCCCTTGCTGCTAAGCACGGATGCTGACAAACAGTAAATTGATTTGATTTGAAATGGCAGAAATCAGTTGAATGTGAGCACATCAATGCAAATCGATGACCGTGAAAAACATATCACTGTATTCCAAGAACAGTTAGCACTCCTTCACAAATAAATATTTTAGAGCCAGAACAGAACACTGCTACCTGGACCCCTGTATATGGTCCCTTTCCTTCAACCAAAATGGAAAAAGGCACATGGTCCCTTTCTTTCAACCAGAATAGGAAAAGGCACACAGTCCCTTTCCTTCAGCCCAAATGGAAAAAGGCACACGGTCCCTTTCTTTCAACCAGAAAGGGAAAAAGCACACACTCCCTTTACCTTCAATCAAAATGGAAAAAGGCACACGGTCCCTTTCTTTCAATCAGAACGGTCTTGCCAGGAATCCCGTAGCCTGACTGGCAGCAGTTTTGAGCGGTGAAACTGTGCACCGAGTCAATTTAATACTTTAACTGCCGGTGAATATTCAAATGCAGACTCTCGCCCCTGCGGGCGGTTGCCGGGGAAACAGGATACAGGATCTGACAAGATGGGGCTTGAGCTCTGAACCCTCCTTAGCAATGTCACCAGGGACGTGAGGAGGAAAAAAAAAACCTGATTTTGGAGTTCGCCTTCTTCTTAAACAATGATTCGTAATTTGTAAAAAAAAAAATGTACAACCCATGTTTTTTTTGTTGTTGTTGAGGTGAAAATCCCTCTGATTGTTGAGGAGAAGTGACTGTGGCATTTTCATGCATGGTTGAGCGCTCAGGTGAGCTGTCAGGCGGGGAGGAGAGCCAGGTGTGTGGTGAAAAAAACCCCACCTTTCACACACTTTCTCGCGGAAAATTTCCCGGACTTCACGTGTGTTCTGGGATATTTGGGGATATGAGCACACTCACAGTGGAGCCCCCAGAGGTGGAAACTGTCCCCCAGTGACAGGTTTTCTTTTTGGCACCGATTCTCCTTACGCTCTGATTTCTCATCAGACGTCATCACAACTGTTCAAGGTGTCTGGGACCAGACATCAGAATGACTCCATTTGATATAAAAGTAAAAAAAAAATATAAAAAACAACTAGATAGGAAGCTTGTTGGCATCACCGCTGGAAAGTTATCCGAGTCCTACATTGTACAAATGTATCTTGCCAATATATATACAGTATGTTTTTGTATTTGAAATTCTGGTCTGGGCAGTTGATGCTAGAGTCCTCTGTATTCATTAGAATGAAGCAGATATTTCCACTCCTGTATGCTGATTGGTCGACCAGTCTTCCTAACTGAGCTAATGTTCAATAATACAGCACAGCTAACGAGAATATTAATGCATCAATTCCCATAATGTGAATGTCCTTGATATTGAAAAATTGTCAACTGTAATAAAAACTGTAATTAAAAAAGCAGTCAACTATAATATAATTTAAAAAATGTAACGTCTCAATTTTTAATATTGAGACATTAATTTAAAAATTATCGTCTCCAGAGACTCAATGAGCACATATTCAAAGTGGGCTATCCAGCTGAAAGGAGAGAGTGCTGCCCCCTTGCAGCCTGCACCAGTCATTGCACCCTGGCTGTTTGCTTTTCTGCTTCATGGCTCCTCAGCAAACACGTTCTTAAAAGAAAACAGTCTCTCGTGCTCTTCCTCATCTTGACTCCCCCCTCCATTACGTTCTAAAGAGGTTTACAGACATCCTTATGGGCACTTAATCTTCCCCACGTCAGGTTGTTCAGGTTTATTAGGATCTGTGTTTGCTGTTCTACAGATGACTCTGTTAATGGAAGTCAGGCCGGTGTCTCCGTGGTGGAAAATTCAATTAAACACCCCTGCTGATGGGTTTCCAGAGCAGCGGCCCAAACAGCAGCGCTGTGTAAAACGCTCGAACAGGGATTGCCGATTCAAAGTACTCATGCCTCAAGTCTGCTATATAACATTAATAAAACAGTTATAACATGGTTATAACCATCAAGCTCATCGGGAAAGTCAATTTAAAAATAGAAAAGGTGCAAGTGCAATTATTTGAAAGTGGAATTTGTCATTCAGATGAGGCCAGTCTCACTGGATTTTACGCAAGAGCTCCAGTGTGTGTGTGTGTGTGTGTGTGTGTGTGTGTGACCTCTGGAGTCTGCCAGTCTTGAGCGAGACTGAAGAGGGTGTGTGACATCGAGCAGATAAGGAGATCGCACCGTGTCAGGGTGGGGGGGTCGGGGGGGGGGGGGGGGTGGCAGATTTTCAGAGAGGGCCGAAGGGAGAATTCCCCCCCCCCAGGCCCGACCCCACTTCCCCTCGGCTCTCCCACCTTGACAGGCTCTCTTTGTAACTCTGAAGTCGTCTTTGGCCCACAGTGAAGTTGCTGCTTCCAGTGTGGAGGTGCTGATCCAACGTCAAATATATGCAACGATCGTGTTAGAACACAGTAGAAAATGCTGTGTGATTCAAAATAGCGGGGTTGTGCTGCATGCAGTGCAAGTCTTCATGATATATTTATGCAAACAAGGCTGATGACTGTTGTCATGAGCATTCATAATATTATATAACAAATAACGTGGGGTATGTAAGGTATGCCAGGCTCATCGTTGTAATTGGCCTGCCTGGTAAAATGGAGGTTAAATAAAAATATGGATTGAAATGCTAAGTATTATGACCAGAAAGACTGGCAGGTTGTAAATGACAATGCCTCATGCCACTATAAAAATTGACTGTGAGATTAACTTTCAACAATTTCAAGATAAATGCCATTTCAAACTGCTTAATTTTAATGTTTTCATTTCAGTTAAGTTTAGCTTCTTTTTCCAAAGAAGTTAAAAATATACTTTCATGGTCAGTCCAATACTGTTTTATTATAATGAACAAATTCTTAATAAAAACTGAGACTGCCTTCAAAGAAAGTTGAGCCTGTACCCCAAAACCCCTAAAAATGTGCTTCTCCTTCACACTGCTTGACCCTTTCTCCTCTATTCCTTAATGTCATTTTGCCGCTCTTTTGAAGTTCCCCCCTCCTGCAGTTTGGCATGTCTTTAACCCTCTCCTCTTTGTATCATATTCACAGCTTATCCGCAGGGCTAGTCTTTATTATTATTATTATATTTTGCTGTTCTTCATTTGAACTCTTCAACTCTTCAACTCCTCGTGCTCTGCCCCATTCCTGTCTTACACCCCCCTCCCCCCCACCTCACTCCCGCCCATCCTCCTGGGACAGTAATCAGGGGGGGAATCCTTCCTCTCTGACCTTTTCTAGGCTGTTCTTTACCTGACACCTCCACCTGTGACAGGTAGGGCTGCCCCCATGGTCACTGTCCTCACCGCCACACAGCATCCAGCTTCATTTGCTGTCCCACTGATGTGTTGAAATGCACACATACAGACTCAAGCACAGATACATGCAGGCACACACTCATGTGCAAACATGCACTCACACACACACACATGCACACACACACACACACAGACATGCAGGTGTGCACATACTCAAATACAGTGTAAACTTAAACCCTCACACTTACACCTACATCCTACATAGAAATTCAGGCATACACAAACATGCACACATACACACACACACGCACTCTCTCTCTCACACACACACACACACACACACAGCTATGCCATCACCTCTGCAGTATTCCTTTCCTCGTCTATCGCCCACGCGCTGAATGGCACCGTCCCCGCCCCCGCCCCTCCCCCCCTCCCCGAGGCGATCTGAGGACCCGCCACGCCCCGGCCTGGGCGGCCCTGATTGTTCGGGCCAGGGAGGATGCCACCACCCAGCAGCCTGGCGCCGTCCTGTCCTCCTCCTCCTCCTCCTCCTCCTCTTCAATGGGAACGCCACACCAAACCGTCCCGCCACTAGCACCGCGACTCCTGAGAGGTGCGCATTGTTCCTCTTCTGTACCCCGTTCGGCCAGATCTCCTTTCTTCTCTTTTCTTCCCCCCCCACCCCCCACCCCCTCCTTGCTTTTTACTCAAGGGGTTAGAGTTCTGTTCTGCCCGAAGATATTGGTGACAGTGTGCTGCTTGAGAGAGAGAGAGAGAGAGACAGACAGAGAGCCTGAGAGAAGAGGAAGGAGAGAGAGAGAGAGAGAGAGAGAGAGAGAGAGACAGACAGACAGACAGACAGAGAGACAGACAGAGAGCCTGAGAGAAGAGGAAGAAGAGAGAGAGAGAGAGAGAGAGAGAGCCTGAGAGAGAGAGAGAGAGAGAGAGACAGACAGAGAGCCTGAGAGAAGAGGAAGAAGAGAGAGAAATTTGATACTAAAAGTATAATTAGCGTGATGCTAATTGGGGTCAAAGGGCAAGTGACTGAGCCTGTTTTTACCAATCCATAAATCCACTGCATATTAAACCTGCATGACATGTTTTTCCTAATGAATAATAATTAGGAAACACACATGATCAAGTGCATGAGATGCTTTTTTGTTTCTTTTCAAAATAAAATAATTGTTCAAGCAATTAGGCCCTAACCCTAAACCCTAACCCTAATTTGAACCCTAAAACCTAATTCTAACACTATCACTCATATTGAATATCTGATAATTCTATTTAAATGGTTGAAAAGCAATATAAATATCCAGAATTAATTTAAAGAAAAGCAAAGTAATTCAAAAATATGTAAATATGTGAATTCTTTTAGACGGGAGAAAGAAAATAGTTTCAGTGCAATTCAGACATAAAATATGAGATGCGAACATCAGTGCAAACCAGATGAATCGTGGGAATTGAAGTTCCTCAAAGGTGTGGCGCAAACGTAGGATGTGATACACAGTGATGTGGTTGATTGGCAATGGCCTCGTGTGAAATACTTCACACCTCTGCAACCTGACCTCTGGGAATCTGGGCAGTGTTTCTGCCGGTGAGTCCCTGGTGCGACGCTATCTGGTGCATTGAGGACTGCTCCAACACGGTCAGCCAGGGGGGTCTCGAGGTCTGACCATCCGGGTTCCTTCTGAGGCCGGGTGTGGGCGTGGCCACAGCAGAGTGATTCCTGATTGGAGCACAGCCGGGGTGGGTGTGGTCTTTCTCTCTCTCTCTCTCTCTCTCTCTCTCTCTCTCTCTCTCTCTCTCTCCTTTTCCAGTACCTTGCTGCTGTTTTGCATTTCACTTCGCTGACCCTGTTGCAACAAGACTATGCCCCTCGAGGACAGAGATATGAGCTGGCCAACAGTGTGCCCCCCCCCTCCCCCCCCCGCCCCCCCTCCTTTAATTCACCCAGATTGAGGTATGTCAGTGCCGCTTGTTATCATGAGCCAGCAGAAAACCACAGGACAGCATTACAGGACTATTACTCTCGTTAAGAGCACTAAAGTTCAGTCTTTCTCTTATTATCAGTAACTTCCTATTCCCACCAAGACTTCATTAAAAAATAAAAAAAACATTTTTGGGGGTGCGGCAAGATCATTTTGCGGCCTAAAAAATCTGACAGTTATTAAACTGCTGGTGTAACGACGATGGTGGTTTTGGCACCTCTTTTATTTTTAGTTTCGCCCCATCTGACTGAGTGACAGGTAACAACAAAAAGAAAAGGAAGAATAACTGCGTGCATTCTGATGAAGGTGAGTTCTGCAGAGAGAGCGTGCAAGAGAGAGCGTGCAAGAGAGAGCGTGCAAGAGAGAGTGTGCAAGAGAGAGCGTGCAAGAGAGAGCGTGCAAGAGAGAGCGTGCAAGAGAGAGCGTGCAAGAGAGAGCGTGCAAGAGAGAGCATGCAAGAGAGAGCATGCAAGAGAGAGCGTGCCGGTCTATAGAAAGGGAACGGGAGTTCCGTCACTCACGGGTTGCAGGCGACTCCGGGTCAGGTCTGGGACGGTCCCGACCCACAGTCAGCACTGCCGGACTGGAATCGGCACAGATCCGGCCCGGAGTCGCTTGCTATACCGGGTTGGTTCCTCAACACCTGAAGGGAGAAGTAAAACTGAGATGTTCTGGGTGCCTAGATTCCATGCTCTCCGCCTGTGGTCTGATGACTGCAGTAGGAGATTCTAGGGTGCAGGGTCTCTTGGCGTGGGGAGTTAACCTGGGCGGAGCTTAATCTGTCCACCGTTGTCTTCGTTTGAAGTCCTCAATGTGTCAGAGCAGCAACAAAATAAGATCATTGTGTTTAAATGCTAGTGCTGGACCAGACATGTCAAATGTCATAACCCTTTGCGGTGTGAGATCACAAATATGTGACTGGAATGTTCTTGAGTGAACATTCTAACGCTGGTGTCACAATCACTGCCGGTAACTGAAGGCAAAGAAGTCCTAGAGCACTGACTTTAAAAAAAAAAACAAGTTCCAAAGGAACTACTCTTCAAAAGGATAAATATTAATGTGTGTGTGCCTGTGTGTCTGTGTGTGTGTGTGTATGAGTGTGTACTCCTAGAGTTTACAATTAAAATTAAATTCACACATTATAGTTACATTCCAAGCGTTTTAGACACTTAAATCTGTCTCAACAGTAGAAACTGTGATGTAAACTGTGATGATCTTTGAAAAGCAACTACTTAAAAAAAAGAACATTATGCGGGAGGCGCTGAACTACAGGAGACGTGAGAGTGTTCTTTGATCGCTCATCTGCGGTCACAACAGTGTGAAGCATTCGCATGTGCGGTTTTTGAGAGATGTATCAGGTTGCTTTGTGAGGCCACTTCCCCACAATGGATCGGTGCCCTGTCACAAGTCAATTGAGTGTGACAACGTGGCACAATTGTGCTGCCGAACGGGCTCTTCTGAAATCGGGATCTCTGAAGGCAAGGTTAAAAAGAGAAGGTTAAAAATGGGGAACAAGAGAAGGTTCCGGGTTCTTCAGCTCAAATTAAAAGTTGCCCCTTTTTATTTTTTTTGCTTTGAAGTGAAATATGTAATTGCGGGGGAGGGGGAGGGTAGGGGAGGGGGGACGGGGGACGGGGCTGTGGTGGGGGTGGGGGCTACCTAGTGTTATCGGACAGGTAGTGACAAAAATTCACCTCTGGGGCAGTCAGGGTCCTCCTGGTGGGGACATGGGGGGGTGCAGTCACCCCAGGACAGGGATCAGGGATTAGAATTCGCCAGAGCTTTTTTTCTGTAGCTGGCCTGTAGCTAAAACACCAGGTCTTGAAGTGAGATGGAAAGGGAGGGGGGGGTGGGGGGGGGGGTGGGGGTGGGGGCGGGGGAATGGAACACGGCGAAGCTCTGACAGTTTGAAATCGCTGAATAAACAGGGAGGTTTGTAAGGGTGACGGGGCTGAATGACTGGTACTCTGAATGAACTCCTCTCTGGTTTCGCCCCCCCACCCCCTCCCCCCACCTGGACCCCTCCTCTCCTCGCCCCCCCAGGACAAAAGCCGAAACGAACGTGAGTCAGTATTTATTTATTTATTCTGTTTCACTTAATTGCAGGTGATGGTGTCCGAACTTCAGCCCCATGCAGAAGCAGGTTCAGTTAGATCTGCTTTTCTGGCTCATTTGCAAACTGGAAAACTCTGTTGCCTTGTATCACATGTCTATGCATTGGGGGGGGGGGGGGGGTGGGTTTGCGTGTTGCGTGCGTCACCTTTATTTTACACATGCAAATGCATGCGCATCCAAACCTCCTGTTTACCTGTACAGGTGTACAGTGTCAGCCCACAGTGCGCATGCACGCGCAGGCACCGATGCACTGTTTGTGAAGGCAAACACACACCTGTACACACAAACATTCACTGTGCAGATTCACGTGTACACACAGCGACACACACACACACACACACACACACACACACACACAATGCAAACTATTTCTCTGCTGCCACCCACGCACTCTGAAGCAGAGACACCTTCACACGAAACAGAAAGAAGACATGCCAAACGCAGATGAGAGCTTGTCAAAACTGTCAAACAGCCACTTATGTTCTCAACCCCCCCCCCCCCCTCCTTCGAAGGGCTCATTAGATTGTGATTTATAAACCTGACAGCGAGGGTAACATGGACAGGAAGAGCACTACTTGAACTTGCCTCTTCTCCGGTCTTAAGAATACTAAAACACATTACACATATACGGGAAACCATAGGGGGGCAGGTCAGTACTTTTTAAGGGTGCTATTTGTTACATTATGCCCTGGCCGTCACCCCTCAACTGTAACCTAATATGGGGGTGTTAGGTTTCCTGTGTTTCGACCCACAATGCACCTTGTGCGTGCAGCGAGGTCTCTCCGTTCATGGTCCACCAGCGTCAGAACATTGTTCGCGAAACAAATTGCAGGCTATATAGTTTGCTTATGGTGTCGCTAGCTATACACTGATGAATAGAGGGAGAAAAAAAACATTACAACAAAAACAACAGTATTTTGTGTCATAACACGATAGCTAACATTAGCTAGCGTTCAAATCCAATAATTCCCAGGCAGGCATATCCAGACCAAGTGGCAGGATTATTGTATGGAATTTCAGCAGTAACTTGAACTGACTTGGGAATAGTTGTTGAAATGAGTGTTTTCTCTCTCTCTCCCTCTCTCTCTCTTAATTTTTAAAAAACTCTTCTCCGGGTCGAAGTTTATGTTAGAAAACTTTACAGGCCCTGGCGTGTTCACGGTTAACATTTTTTTCAGTCTGTAATCCCCTCAGCCGTTCGTGCCGCGTCTCAGTTTGGCAACGCTCCCTTCTGCATTGTCTTAGAAGCCTTGCCAGTGCTCACCGTCGCCAGGCGACAGCATGATTGACAGCCGCATTGTTGCCAGCTCTGATGGCACACGTCATTATTTTTCCCGCTCTCTCTCGCTCTCTCTCTCTCTCTCTTTTTCTTTTTTTTTTCAGAAACTTTTCAGATTCCACCCTTTACTCTTTTTTTTTTTGGGTGATGTAAAATCGAATAAACGTGCACTAGGGTATACATGTTGGTGTGTGTTGTGCTGTAAAGGGGGTCTGAAAATATAATGCGGTCACCCCCCCCCCCCCCATAGAATTGATGCCATTTTATCCGGAGATACTGTACTTCTAGGGCACTAATACATTACTTGAAATGAACGCCATACATAACACATTCATAAGCATGACATAGCACCTGACATGACTAGACATATGACCATATGAGCGTATGACCAGCACTTAAGCATTGGCCAAAATGCTTTTCATTACCACTCAAATGTTTGCTTCGATCTAGTGTTTCATAATTTCACAGCAGTATATTTCCTTTATGAAAACCTCATGTCTGTTTTTGGCACCAATAAGGGAATTTCTCCTTAAATCACCTTTCCCATCATAATTAATTGCTACAGTAAGCAATGAAAAGCCTGTCAAATTATCTCCATTTTGAAACGAGATGGTGGGAAAGGGAATCCAGCTTTGATGGAGAGGAATTAAAAATATCGCTGGTAATGGAGTGCCCCACAAAAATGGAAATTAAATATCTCCACTTCTGCAAAATATGCGTTTTATTGGAAGTCAGCTTTTTTATTTTTAAAAAAAGGCTGACTTCCTTAAAAAGCTGGTTAATAGATGACAAAAAAAAAATCCTCTTATGTCAGTTAAGTTATTAAGCAGCAGTGCTGGGGACAGCACAACACTCTTTAGCTTTTATTTTGTTGCCCGAGTTTGGGGACAGGAAGCATAGCTCTCCCCCTCTCTCCGGCAGGCTCAGGTGCGGAGATAAGACGTGGTTCTCTCAGCGCCAGCCTGTGACAGAGGTGGAAATGAAGATGATGGACCCCCTTAATGCACACTGAGAAACTCTCCAATACGACTGACTGTCAGCAGTTTGGACCGAGGGAGGTTAATAGAATATGGAATGTGTTTATGCATGTAAGTGTGTGTGTGCCTGTGTGTGTGCATGTGTATACACTGGTGTGTGCTAGTGGTTATGCATCTAAGTGTGTGTGTGTGTGTGTGTGTGCATGTGTATACACTGGTGTGTGCTAGTGGTTATGCATGTAAGTGTGTGTGTGTGTGTGTGCATGTGTATACACTGGTGTGTGCTAGTGGTTATGCATCTAAGTGTGTGTGTGTGTGTGTGTGTGCATGTGTATACACTGGTGTGTGCTAGTGGTTATGCATCTAAGTGTGTGTGTGTGTGTGTGTGTGCATGTGTATACACTGGTGTGTGCTAGTGGTTATGCATGTAAGTGTGTGTGTGTGTGCGTGTGTATACACTGGTGTGTGATGGTGGTTATGCATGTAAGTGTGTGTGTGTGTGCATGTGTATACACTGGTGTGTGCTAGTGGTTATGCATGTAAGTGTGTGTGTGTGTGTGTGTGTGTGTGCGTGTGTATACACTGGTGTGTGCTAGTGGTTATGCATGTAAGTGTGTGTGTGTGTGCGTGTGTATACACTGGTGTGTGATGGTGGTTATGCATGTAAGTGTGTGTGTGTGTGTGTGTGTGCCTGTGTGTGTGCATGTGTATACACTTGTGTGTGCTAGTGGTTATGCCTGTAAGTGTGTGTGTGCGTGTGTGTGTGCATGTGTATACACTGGTGTGTGATAGTGGTTAGACCTGTAAGTGTGTGTGTGCGTGTGTATACACTTGTGTGTGCTAGTGGTTATGCATGTAAGTGTGTGTGTGTGTGTGCTAGTGGTTATGCATGTAAGTGTGTGTGTGTGCCTGTGTGTGTGTACATGTTTATGCATACTTGTGTGTGAGTGCATGTGCTTGCATGTATTTGCATGACTGCATGTATGCATTTATTTTGCTACAGCATGTGTCCATTTGTGTTTAAATGTGTGTGTGTGTGTGTGTGTGTGTGTGTGTGTGTGTCAGTGTGTGCAATATGCAGACCTAGAAATAAATTACCATGCAAAGGGAATATGGGAGAATCTTGGCGTGTTGAGGAATCGCCTGATGAGTGAGGAGTGCTGGCATCGGAGTGAGTGAACCCAAAATGGAGGAGCCACAAAACCTTCAGCCCCTCTGTCTGACCTCTGACCTGGCACGGTCCTCCCTTGTTCTTGGCAAACAGTCTTGGCGTGAGTTCAGGTTCGGGAGGGGGCAGGACTATCGGAGGTGACGGGTGACGGGTGGACGGGGGCGGACAAACATGCAAACGTGTGACGGAGCCACACCCAGCAATTTGTGGAGCGATGCAAATTACCCTCGTGTTTCGTTACCTTGAGCATAATAGGCTCCACTCTGTAATTACACAGAAGGTAAATCACATAATATCGCAAGGCAAAAGGTCAACGTTGCAAAAAATAACATTGTTTTTGACGGAATTTTCCAGAGGTTCTGAGCAGAGATAGGCCCTTAGGATGCCTGCGCCTTGCCTGTGCTGCATGGGTCTCTTGTCTGTGTCACAGCATTCATGCAAATTTTAATGTTTTTTATATTTTAATCATCGCTGTTTTGACTGTTGATTTAGCGCCTGATTTTGCGGTATTCAATCATTTCTCTCTCTCTCTCTCTCTCTCTCTGTTTATCCCCCCTCTCAGTTTAGTTCAAGGATGCCTCATGGCCTGGACGACCAGAGCAGTACAGGTAAATCTTTTACCAAATAGAGACAATGTTACATTTGAAACTATGCCATATTTTGACATACAAATATAACAATAATAATCATAATAAATATTAGAATAATGTATTATTTAAGTGCATGTAACTAAAAGAGATGAGTGACAACTATATTAACAATTGGTACAATAACAATATGGCATTTCATTATTGGGAGCATTATGGAAAACTCATGTTATAGGTGCCTCTGGAAACTGCCCTGCTCCTGTTACCTGGTTGAGACCCATTCAGGTGCAGCATTTTTTGGCGACTCCTGTGTTGTATAAGGCACTGTGTCTGAGGTTCCTGTACAGTACGGTCATCAGAGACCCCTTGGCTCTCTGTTCAGAACACCCTGCTCAAATTCATAATTCATAATTCAGGCGTCCCAAAATTGCCACCCAGTCATTCACACGGTCCAATTAGCGGAAATCAATCCTCCTCTCAGTGTCTGGTGTGTTTCGCCCCGGGGGGGGGGGGGGGGGGGAGGTTTGGGCGGGCTTATGTACGCCAGAGAGGCAGCTATGGCCAGGTTGCTCTTGATTTTTAAAAAAAGATCAAGTTGAACATAAAGAATAAATCCAGATTAATTGGCCGTTTAAGTTGTGCTTTGCCTCGGTGCTGACGTTTAAGAATACAGTTGATAGCGAGAAAACGTTGTATTTGTGGGGCTCGTCTTACTGTAATTATCCAGCCCATTGTGTAACACTAGCCATAACATTTATTCCTCATTGTAAGGGCTCAGATTACCAACAACCAACATATGTTTTTCTCAAGAGGGAGACCAGGAAGAAAAAAACATCTTTGTGTGACGCTATTTAGCAACGTGAGCTGTGCACGGTAAAAAATTGTTTGGTGTTAAATGAACTCCAGTAAAGCAGATTTCACTCTGCACGTGTTTCCTCTTGGACTCAAGATAAATTTTGGCCGTGGAGCCGAGTCTACGCAGAACATTTGACCGCGAGGTGAACTTTACTGCGGTAAAAACAGAAGTATTTCTGTCACGGCAGGGTCATCCATGTTGGTACAGCATGTGTCCACGCGTGTTTATGTGTGTATCCACACAGAATGTGTCAATATGTGTAATGGCAGGCCTGCAATAAACAAACACCATGCACTGGTGATTTCTCTAAACACAGAACGATTCATTTGAAGGTGATGTCATGGCATGAAATATCATGGGCCTTCTTGGTGATGATGTCTGATGATGTCACCATGAACCCTGTGGTGAAACGAAGAAGATCGTCAGGGAAGTATGTTTCCAAAAGTCCTAAAGTCTTTACTTCTCTCACAAGGCCTCTAGGCCAGAGTGTCTGCTGGTTTTCCACATGCTTCAGCACTGAAGAGATTCACTTTAGTCACTGATTGTCTGAAAACCACACATCTGCCAACACGTCTGGTTTCTTCCAAGGCATAAACCTGTCTTGCTGAAAGGAAACCACAAAAACGTGCAAACACTGCGGTTCACCAGGACAAGGCTCTACGGAGACAAAGAGCATCAAAGAATTTTCCTTTGCCCTGACGTCCTGAAACTTCAGTCACAGTTCTGAAAATAACCGCAATAAACAAGAACAAACTACTTGTTCCTCCTACAAACTCCTCACCTCCACATTTATATTTTTGTGTCCATACGCCACGTACAGTAGCACCTTCTGATGATTTAGGTGATTCCTTAGGCTAAGTACCCATGCTAAGAGTCCCATGTGTGTATCACCATCAAAGGACTTATTTTTTAGGGCACCGAGCACAGCAACTGTATGGCCAAAGATAATAAAATGATGCTGTCCGCGTGTTTTAATTATTTATTTTTGCTATGCTACTCCATGCGTCGCCACTGACGATTACTCTGTCAAAAATCTCAGCCATTTGTGAGGAGGGGGTGGGTGAGTGAGGGGGGGGGGGGGGGGGTGAGGGATGAGCTACAGAGACTCATCTTATGGGTGTAGGGGACCAGCCCCCACCCCGCCCCCCTCCTTAGTAATACCCCCCCCCCCCCCCCCCGGGCTCTTATCTCTGCCCCTGCGCAGGCAGATGGGGGCTGTTCCTGGGCAGATAGCGGCTGTTTGTCCTGCGGTGTTAGCGTCGCTGATCCGTTCACTTCAAACAGCCGCGACCGCTCGCTCGCTCGCTCGCTCGCTGGTCCGTTCGCCGCCTTTATTCTCCTCACCTGATACTGATACCGACGCGTTCCGGTGCCGCGCGGAAGAAAAAGGGAAATGCGCGCGTGTGTCACGTCCCGCTAAATTGCTTCTCCATTGAGAGATTTCCTCTTGATGGGGACAATGGCCGCGCGCTGGATCATGTTAAATTCTACTCGCTAAATTGTATTTTGAACAGTAGAATTTAAATGGCTTAAATTACTACAATTTAAATAGTATTTTCAACCCTCTGCTCTTTAATGATTTGTACAGCAATGGCCAGATTATAAGAATGAACTTTACAACATAGTGCTCTTTATTTAAAAAGAAATATGCCGCTTTCACAATTTTTTTTTTTACACAAATGATAACTTGTACAGCTGTAAACCTGCACTAAGTCCTCTTCTGTTCCTGTATTACAACAAATGCCCCTGGAAAATAAGGTAACACATTATTGTTACTACATGTTCACGGGGGTCATTGGGTCCTCCTGGCCACTAGGTGGTGTGGTCACAGGAGTTAGTTGGACATTATGAGGTCATAGGTATTTAAATGACTGCAACAGCACAGAAGCCTCTAGAATGCACCAGTTTAATGTAAACTAGCCTCAAAACTGCCCCAGGTAAGATAAGTACTGAGTAGGGCAATAGGGTATGAGATACAATGACCTACTGTGACATCACACGTTATGGACCAATGTTTTGTCTGCAAGAAATCAGGCCTGAGAAGTCTTGTATTTTGAGTTTGCTTTTTGAGGCTTTAGGAGAAGAAGGAAGAGTCTGCTTTCTTTAGAGATAAATGGAAGTAAAGCTGAATAGTTTCTGTCCTACACTTTTAGCAAGGGATTACAGCACTTAAAACCTTTTTGTATAAAAGGGATTTTTTTTTCATTTGTGTCAATTACAGACTCCAGCTTTTTTTATAACTCCACAATTAATAATCCAAATATATCAGTGCCCAAAAACACAGCATTGTATCCAGCTTGTAAACTGCGTGATTATGCTCTCCAGCTCCAGGTCTTATGATATTACAATAAGCAAGAGTGACAGACTATTAGTGCAATTTATGCACCATTGTTTTATTATTCATTTATTTTAGCCTTGCCGATTACTCTGATCCTCCGTGAGTATTATTATTTTTCAGGCTTTGAGTGGAGCTGGTGCTGATGGTAATTTGTTAGATGAATACCAGTAAAAAGAGAGAGAGAGAGAGTGAGCGACAGAGAGGCTTTGATTTTGACGCCCCTTTATTAGGACATCATTGTCAATTCATTACACTGCAATAAAGATTTTTAAAAACAACGATGACTTAAGGAATAAGGGATGAAAAATTATTGTTTTACCAAGGCAGTTTTTTTTATTTTGTTTAATAAATTTAATAAATGAATTAATTAAAAAATTTTTGGCGTGCTCCAGTGGCAACATGAGGATGGGCTTGTTCATAAGGTGTGTGATTTGCATTACGGGTGCAGGTAACTGGATTCGCCGCCCAGCAGGTGAGGACCTCTCAGGCCACCGGTGTTTTTGCAAATCAGCGGTACGGCGGTCTGCCGGCGACAGGGCCGTTCGACAGACGGTTTCCGTTCTTTTTTTTTTTTTTTTTTCCACAGCTGACGTCCTCTTCTGGCCTGCCTTGCCTCTGTTGTCCGCTAGCGGGCCGACGCAGCGCTGGCTAGCTGCAGTGCCGATTTGTTGGCTTGCTGGCGCACCGGCGGCTGTGCCGACGCTGGGCCGCCGGTAGGCCGCTGGCCTGGGCGGCTCCTGCCGCGTGCGTTCCTCCTGTTTAATTTTTAAGCGGCCTCGATCGAGAGGGTGTTTCCCTCCTCGCTCACCAACCCTCCTCTGGAGTGTGTCTGGTGTCCCTCTCCAAACTTCAGAGGGGGGTGAAGCTCTTTCTCTTTCTCTTTCTCTCTCTCTGTCTGTCTGTCTCTCGCTGTCTCTCGCTGTCTCTCTCTCTCTCTCTCTGAAATCCTTTTAATTCAGAGGATTATGAAAGTCTCACTTGATACCTCTGAGATGGAACCAGAGAAAAAGAGGGAGAGAGAGAGTGAGAGAGAGAGGGAGGGAGAGAAAGAGAGGAAGAGAAAGAGGGAGGAAGAGGGAGAGAGAAAGGGAGGGAGAGAGTGACTGAGAGAGATGACTCAGTATTATGTCATTCATAGTGCTTGAGTCAATCATCACCTGTTTTTTTCTTTTAAGTCCGATGAGGGAGTAGTTAAGCTGAGACTATAAATATATGCGCACGCGCATTTGTGAATGTGTGCATGTGTGTATGTGTGTATGTGTGTACATGTGTGTGCATCTGTGCATGCATGTGTGTGTCTATGTCTGTGTGTGTGTGTGTGTGTGTATATGTGTGTATGAATAAGACACAGTAATGTATGATAGTGCACTGGCATGCTTTGTCCACCAGAGGGAGAGCCTGGCTTGTGCCAGCCGTCCCGCTCGGGGCGCCCCACTCCCAGGCAGGTGCCTCCCAGGTGCAGAAGGAATCCACTCCCCCCCCTCCCCATTCGACTTCCCCCCCACCCCCCCTCGTACATATCACTGCTCCTTTATCTGATTCCCCCCCCCCCCCCCCACACCCTTAATCCTGGAAGTGTCCTGAACTGCCGACGGTCCCTCCCGCAAGTACAGCTTCCTGCAAGGGGGGGGGAGGCAGGGGCGGGTACGGCAGACAGGGCCTGTGTGGCACCTTTGTGCTGGGTGTGGTTGTAATATCGTGTCCAGGAAGAGGTGCTGACAGACAGGATTTGGTTCCTGGGCATTCCTGTGGCCGAAACTCGCGTGAGAGAGAGAGAGCGGTGAGAAAGCGGATGCATGCATGCGTATATGTGTGTGTGTGTGTGTGTGCATTTGCAACTGCACACACATGCATGTGTGCACCTAGACACACAAATATACATTGTACACATGCATGCACAAAACAGACTTGTTCAGACACACATGCACGTACACGCATGCACACATACAGAGAAACGCAAGCATGTACACATGCAAACATACAAACTTGTGAATAGTCCCACACACTCACACACATACACACACACACATGCTTGCACACACAGATGCTCAAATATAGATGTGTAGATATTTCATTAGCAAAGAAATACGAAGATCCTTCTGTAATGTGAAAAATGAGGAAGACCCTGTCCTAAACTCCCCCGCCTTTGCAATGGGGGGGGGGGGCGATAATGGGACACAGAGGAGGGTGCAGACGCTCCACCTTTCCTCATTTCTAGAGTAACACCTGCACCTCACTGCTCAATTAGGGCCCTATGTGAGCATGGCCTCCTTCCAGAAATAACTCTCAGGCACCCAACCTCCAGCATGACAGCCAAGGGGGGGGGGGGGGGGGGGGGGGCATCAAACACCCTTATCAGGAGACAAACACGCTGGCCTGTCACCCCCCCCCAACCACAACCCCCCCCCCCCCCTCCATTTCCTATTGCTTCATTTACATGCATTTTCCCTTTCTAAAATTTCTTAACGGTTTTTTTAAAAAAAAAGGCGATTGATTACTGCATCTTAAGAGAGCAGACATCTTCTTGCATATTAATGCTCTGTGTACATGTACAGTTGGATCTCTGTGGAGAGTTTGATTCACTATTTATTTTTTGTTAGGTGGGGGAAAAAAAATCTGAGCCTGGCTGAAAAATTCTTCAGAGACTTACGGAATGGGTTGCCATGACTCAAGTCTGGTCGCTGCACTTTGGATTAGCTCATTGAACTGAACAGCTTCATCGCCCTGTTTCAGGAACTTGCTTTGCATTGAAGAGACTCATGTTCTTGTTCAAATAGTACAGGAGGTCAGAATGGAAGAGAAGTGGGTCAGGTGGGGGTATGGAAAAAAGAATACATGCAGAAACAGATTTGGCAAGAGACTGTATGATATCTAAAAATCACTTTTGTTTTTGGGCTGGCATCATACATACGTGCGTGTGTGTTTGTGTACACTTTCAAGAGTATTTTCCCTATAACCTGAAGTATGGTTTTATTAAATACTTGCATAATTGTATGATTATCATATGATGGTGATGAAGGTCTATGACCGAAACCTTTGTCTTTCACTTTGAGCACTTTTTACACTATGCGCTTTATGATAAATTCATATTTTTATGAAAAAACCTCTCCTTTGAATTTTATACATTTCTTTTGGTAACAGTGCGCAGGTTTCCTCTCACGATTACCACAGTTACTATTAATGCTTTGTGTAACTATATAGCGGTTGGCGAGAAAGGTGAATCCCAATATAAAATACAGTGGCTGAAATGCCCGCCCATTGTTGCTGTTTTCAGCGGCTTATTACGATGAAAGCTGACATTACGGGGTCCACTGATGTAACCTGCTGGCAATGCGTTGACTGCCTGCCAAATCCTCTCTCCCCAGATTAGTGTGGGAAAGGGCCAATCAGTGCCGTTTCCCCCAAAATTGTGGTTTCAGGGCCAGAGAAAGAAAATATTTCCTACCTCCAACTTCCTGCTTACAGGATGAGGCATCCCATTGTGCGTATCTATGGAATATTTCATTTTGATTGGCTGTGAGAGAAAGTCCCTTTCTACAATATCCAATTCCGTATAAGAATATAGTCAGGTACAGAATTATTAGTATTTTTTTTTACAACAACAATTTTTTAAGCATATTTGAAGTAATTACTATATTATATGCTCAACAAAATGGGAAATTATTTAATACTAGTACAGGTTTTAAGAGAAAATTTGGTTTTTACATATAAAAATGACACACAGATATTTAAAAGAGACCTGATTGAAGATGAGTATTCTTTTTTATGGAAACATTAAAATCTGAGCCAGTTCAGTTTCCGGTTTATCCCGAGCCATGTAACCTGATGTTAGGAAATAAGAGCAATCTGTGTGTCCCAGAAGAACCAAGTTCACAGCTGTCATCTTCTCAGATTCCTTCAACATCCCCCGAACCCCCCCCCCCCCCCCCCCCACATAACCCCTTCCTATAAATGACAGAAGGGTATTTTCGCCGGTCACATGACCCTCCCCCGGACCCCCGCCCCCACCCTGTCCTTGCCCCAGGACACCCCAGAATTGGTGTAAGAGGAGGCAGATAGGTCGCCTCATAAAATTCCCTTTCAGAAGTCCTGATTGATAACAAACAAGTGCATTCTCCCGCCTCTCCCCACCGCCACCCGTGCCCCCTCCCCCTCCTTCCTCCCGCTCGGCTCTGTCATCGGCCTCAATATTTGAGCAGATCAGTGTATGGGAGCTGCAGGTAAGCCCCCGTTACCTTTGCCCCTCCACCTGCACAGATGTAGCTTTGTGTGCCCAACCACCCCCCCCCCCCCCCCTTAATCTCACACACCCCCCCATCTGAAACCAAAGACCCTCCTCCCCTCCAAGGAAACAGCTGAACCCACCCCCCCCCCACATACACACACACAAATACAAACATACACACATACACACACACACACAAACACGCACACACATACACACGCATATCTCTAACAACCTTTATTGATTTGAACCTGATGTCTTAAAATGACAGTGAATGATGGTTCTAAACACCACCCCCCTGCCAACCACTCACACATGCTTGCATGACATTATAATATAATCATATTTTTAAAACACCCTACATTTTAACAGTACATTGCTGCACATTTCATTTCACTAAGCAATTGCATGAGGAAAAATTGTTTTAAAATCTGATTGGAGACACAGCTCTGCACATAACCAAACTGGCAGCAGACCACACATGTGGCAGATAAAGGAAACACTAATTATGGGTCCATGGGGTGTCTGTGCATGTTCTCTCAATATTTAAGTCTCTGTACAAGTGCAGAATTAGCGTTTCCTGAAATATGTAGCATAATAAATCAAATGGTGATGATAATCAGAACAACCGTTTGCTTTCAGTGTTATTTTAATTGCTGTTCAGATCTCTAAATCTGGGGTACGACATTCTCTCGGGCAAAAGTAAATGCAAATTGCCGTATGTTCATTTTTAAAAAATATTTAATTAGTTTCATAAACAGATTAATTTTTTTAAGAGGGCTTAAATGCTTTATCGCTTTGTACGGCACTCGTTTCAGTCAGATGAAGGGAAATTTCCCGTCTCTGGTCTTGAAAGACACCGACCCCTCAGGCAGCTTTCTCTCCCAAAGAAGTAAGCCTTGTGAAATCCATACAAGCACGAGCGTCAGTTCAGAACTTCACTTTAGCAGGCTGCTGGCAGCCCTTCCTAGAGGCAGTGAGACAAGGAAAGGATTATGGGAAATGTAGTGCAATTACCAAAACAAAATTTTTCTGTTGCAAGGTTATGGCAGGAATGGGTGAGGTTTCTACCACATAAACGCCCTTCTAGTTACCACAGGGTTACCAAGCTACCTAGTTCCCCTACATCAAGCCTGTGTTGCCCTGTAGAGTCACAAATAGTCGCAAATAGTCACTTGCTCAAAAGAGCGCAAGTGCTCAGCTGCAGTGCCCCTTACATGGGTGGGGGAGGTACAGCAGTATCACTGGAAATTATTATTATTTTAAAATGAAAGAGGGGAAAATAGCACGGGGGTACTTTTCTTTGTGTGAATGACCAAAAACACACTCAAGTTAATTTCGTTGCAAAATATAAAATACAATTCAAATAAACGTATCTGTGAACCTCAATTACTAAGGTGGAGGCGAGGGCTGCTTTGCGGGTTCCACAGAAGTATATGCCATAAAAAAATCAGGCAACTTACATTACATATATGATACTGCACATGGGCAAATACATATTTTCAAATACATGCATGTGAAACATTGGCCTGCCCTGCCCCTGCCCACAGTGGCAGATCCACAGAGCAGTTGCAGGCGGACGCTGGCTTTCAGTGAACTGGGGTGCTAGCCACGTAATTGCAGGGATCTCTTTCACATTTAGACGTTCCATTGAAGAGGTTTGGGGCAGGGAGAGGGGAGGGGGTCAAGCCTGCCTTCCTCTCTCAGAAATAGGGGAGCGCCCTTTTTCCACATTAGTCCCCAAAAAAAAAACTCGGTCGACGCGTAAATTTAACGGCGGCTTCGTTTTATTTTATTTCCTTACAAGAAAAAAAAAGAAAAGAAAAAAAAGCATTAACCCCCGTTTTAACGGACCGAGCCGAGCGGTGTGAGATCACAATTTGGACGAGCCTGATTATTCCCCAAAATACAATACGTAAATGCACCGGGCCCTTAAAACCCATCGCACTCCGGCATTATCGCATTACTGTCCGCCTTTGTTGCCGGGCAAACGGGAATATGAAAGCAATCTATCCTGCAGTGCGGCTGGCTCCAGAAGTCAGACTCAGATAAGGGAAGCCTCTGGCCCCGGTTAGTGTCTGGTCCAACGGGCTAAGCTTTTTGAGTCTAATCCCCCCAGAAAGTGGTTTGATTATTGCTGACCAGCAAACGCAAGCAGCAAGATGGCAAGTTTTTTTTTTTTTTTTGAAGAGATGGGGGGTTGAAAAAAAAATAGACGTGTGTTTTTATCTCGGTTTTTTATTGGTTTATTTTGAAATCCTACCGCCGTTAATTACTTGAGTCGTTCTGAGGATGGAATTTTGACGGCCATCTTTACCCTTTTTAATGGCAGCAAAACTGTATTTTATTTATTTATTTATTGAAACCATTGGTTTTTATCTTCTAAACACAGCCATCTTGCTCCTGTAATGAACCTTAGAGTAGCTAGATAGAGCCATTGAAAGGAGAGAGAGAGCAAGGGACTGAACGAGAGAAAGAGAGCAGGAGGGAGAGAGAGAATGTGAGAGAATGTGAGAGAGAGAGAGAGCATTGTGTTATGTCTTCAGTGCTCTAGAGGATACTGCCTTTTTGTAAAATCCATTGACATTTGGATAGTATGTCATTCCTTAAAAAATTTTTTTTTTAAAACGGAACTATTTGTGTACCCTGTGCAGTGTACCCCATGTATTCACCTGGGAGTCTGTTTGGTACCTCAGCCGTTGCCAGGGAGATGCAGGATATGCCTCTTTAACTTCACACACACACACACACACACACATGCATACACACACACGCACATATACCCCGCCACTCACCACAGATATCAGGATCTCCATGATAATGCCCGGTCTGTTTGTAACCTTTGGATGGTAGAGCACAAGGAAAACCATGCCAGTGATTAATTTGGACATAACCTCATAAGCATGTACGGTGCATGAACACAAACATTTGATTGAAGTGTTCCTAACTGAACATTCTAATGCTGATATAATAATCACTACTGGCAACTGAAAGCAATGGAGTTCTAGAACATTGTTTTGGAATTTTGAAAAAAAAAAAACATTCCAAAAAACCCACTCTTCAAAGGGTTAAATAATGGAATGGGTTCCGCTGATGCTGAGGTACTGTTTTTTCACTCACTCTCATTCTCCCCCCCCCCTTTTTTTTTACCTCCTCTTTCTCTTCTTTCCTTCCACCATCCTTCCAAATTGTTCCACTCTCTCCACACATCAGATAGTGCTCCAATCAATCGTCCACAGGGATGAAAGAATTGGGCATTTTCAATGATGAGGATTTTCGGTGGAAATATTGAAGGTTCAGAAATACAAAGGTCCTGCAGGTTTGTGGGGTTACATCAGCCAGTATCCCATACCCCTTAAATAGTAATCAGTCAGTGATGATATTGGGGTCACTCTGTGAAAGACCAGGCAGAGAGTGGTTGTGGTCACAAAGACCCCCATTAATATTTTCTCAGCTGGGAACGACTTTGGCAAACATTCCGGAAAGAGATTTTTAGGGGTACAGATCATTCCGGAAAGAGGTTTTTAGGGGTACTGAACATTCAGTAAAGAGATTTTTAGGGGTACAGAACATTTTGGAAACAGGTTTTTAGGGGTACAGAACATTTCGGAAACAGGTTTTTAGGGGTACAGAATGTTCTGGGAAGAGGTTTTTAGGGGTACAGAACATTTCGGAAACAGGTTTTTAGGGGTACAGAATGTTCTGGGAAGAGGTTTTAGGGGTACAGAATATTCCGACAAGAGGTTTTTAGGGGAACAAAACGTTCCAGAAAGAGAGTTTTAGGGGTACAGAATGTTCCGGAAAGAGGGTTGTCAGGGGTACAGAATAGCTTGATTCGGGCACTAGGGCCCTTGCTTGACGCAGGCCAAGCATAATGCCGATCGTCGCCTTTCTTCGCGGACGAAGTCGAGTAATGTCAGACGCAGACGATCGCAAATCGCCGAGCGGGATTAAGCAAAGCGGCTCCGCGCCTCTTTAAATTTAGATTTTATTTAAGCAAGTTTGACGCAAAATGTTTGCGTGAGGCAGGGGGAGAAGCTAAAAAAAAGGGGGCTACCAATTACACACCCCTGTCAGAAAAACAAAATTCAAAATGAACAAACAAACAAATAAATAGACGAACGATGCCATGTATTCCGCAAGCTCTGAGGACAGTGAGGACTTATCTTAGTTCTTCACCTATCTATTTCTTTACGCTTGGAGAATATTAAAGTCCCTTCTCCTTGCATCTTTTTCTAATTAAAGTGTTTGTTGTCATTTTCAGATCCGAGGTGTGAAATTAGGCTAGCAGTTTATGTAAGACCCATAGAGGAAATCAAACACTCTCCTCATCAGAAAGACAGGGACTTCAATCACTCCAAGCTCATATATATGTTCCTTTTGTTGAGTTTGCTATCTGCATGCTAAGCCAATTTTCTACTTAGTCTGCTGCATTTAAAAGTGTTATTTAGTTCCCTATGTGGTCTTAATTCTTACCCCCCCGCCTGATAAGCGCTGCCATGGCACCCAGGGAAAAATATATGCTCAATTATGCAGGAATTTAACATTTCAAATTATTACCGCTCCCAGAATTTAATAATCCGCATAAAAATGAAGAGACTGGAAAAAAAGTGATTTTTAGGTCTGCTGTTTTTTTTGGTTTTTTTTTCAATTTCTATATTGCTTATTTTTTTCTGGCTGGAAATGTGTTTCTTTCAGTAATTTAATTGCTTTTTTTTTTATTAGAGATGTATTAATCAAAATACAAATCTTGGTGGTGGATGCACTGTTCTGAATCTTCACAATTTGCTCAAAAAGAAAACAAGTTTTTTTATTATCAAAACCTAGGATCCCTATCAAATTGATATAAATTAATATAATCCATAATCTATGTTATAGAGAAAGCACAAAATTTTGCAGGATGCTAAGAAACACATGAAAGAATATAGCTTTGTACTTCATGGGCCGGATTCCAAAATGTCAACCCGTTACCATGGTTATTAAGGAGTCTGTTGAGGTCAGAGATGTTGTCTTAGTGGTTTATTGTTATTGATGCTCATTTAGATTTATATATTTGAAGTAAGGTAATGCAACAGCTCTGTGAAATATGCGAGTGGAACCAGCATTCTGGACTTTGTCGGTCTGAACACACCTGCTCTCTGTTTACATTTTTTCTATCTATTCATTTTCTCTCCCATGTCATCCTCTTCCTCTTCGTCACTCTCTCTGTCCTCTCTGTCGCTCATCGCGTTCTACCTTCACTTTTCTTTTTTCACTCCATCTTTCTCTCCTTCCCTCTGTATTCCTCCACTTCTCTCTCCCTCTTTCTCTCCCTCTCTCTCTGCTCTGTGAGCTGGAACATTGGCTCAAAGAGGGGTGCCGCTGCGAACAAGGGCCTGTGGCTCAGCTGGGTGACCTGGGGTTTATCTTTTCCAAGTACAAAAAAAAAAAGAAGTAAAGTAAAGAAAAGACAAAAGGCCAGAAAGAAAAGAATACTTTTGAGTGGTTAGTGAAGCCGATAGCTAAGGGAAACCCATTTTCCATAGTTACTGCCTTTCCCTTTTCTTTGTGGACCGAGCAATCAGTACTCCTTACGTTTGGCTACTGTGCCGAGCTGACCGAAACCTAGGAGGAGTTTTGAACCATCACATTTTGAAAAATGTTGGCCCATAAACAAGCCAGGCTGAAATATTTTCTTCATCCGTGCATGCATCACAGGCTTTACCTTAGATTAAATTAAAAAAATACTTCACCCAGAATGCATTTGCAGTCTGCAGCTGCAGCTCATGACTTGATTGAGCCAATTTACCCTTTGAAGAGTAGGTCTTTAGGAATGTTTTTTTTTTTTTCTTCTTCTTCAAAATTTATCACCACCGTTCCAGAACTCCAGTAGCAATTGTTACATCAGCATTAGAATGTTCAGTTAAGAACATTCTTGTGATCTCACACATTACAGGGTTATATGAAGTGAGAAAGCAGGTTGCAATGAAATCACCTCCCCCAAAATAAAAAAACTGCCCCATGATCAAAGTGCACCCAGTCACAGAGCCCCATCATACAGGGTAAGTGCCAGGGTTTACAGTTCAGGGTTCGATTAATCAGGACACGAGAGGGAGGCCCATGCTGGCTGCAAGTGGTGCCCAGGGTCGGAGGCCTGTTTCTGGGGCTGGTGGATCTCAGCTTGGCTGTGCCAGACCACGAGGAAGTGGACAAACTGGCAGAAGTCTGGATCTCCACACTGTGCCGTCAGCATGTGGATATTCATTTTTAAATTATCAGAAGCTTCTACGAGTATCTAAAATATTTATTGAAAATGTATATAAAAATGTCTCACAGCCATTTGAAAATATACACAAAAACTGAAAGTATATGAAAACCCACAGACGGGAACTATCCCTTTAATATAGGCATTCCAAATTTTGAGAAAAAAAAGAAAAGATAGAAGACAGAAATATGTTCAATAATAATTTTAATTTACCACATCAACTAATTTGGATTAGTATTAAGCATGTTTGTGCATTCTTAATTTGGATTTCTCGTGCGTTAATACCCACAAAGTTCAACAGCACACAGAGGAACACTACAGATTTTCTCTTTTATCAGTTAGTATCACTTGATAGTTGAGTTCCACTTTGGTCAGAAGAAACGGTGACTCTTGGAGAGGTCACTCAATATTTCCCTCCAGGGCAAGGGGCCCCCAAGTGCATTCTGGGACATATTTTTCCCAATAAATCATTTAGAGTGTCTGTGTGTCCTCTGGGGCTTAGATAAAGTTTGCCAATCAAACCTGGCCCGGCCTGGCTGCCTGCATTTAATTGTGACTGTGGAGGAGGATGTGACCCAGCACTGATCAACTGAAGCCTGAAACAGACAGAGAGAGAAAGAGAGAAAGAGAGAAAGAGATGGGAGAAATGAAATACTGTCCTGCCAACTGATTGCACGCCAGCGTTTCTGGTGAAGAAAGCAGACGCGCATTTTTTCAGCGGACAAATCTGTTTTTTGTTCACCTGCTTCTCGCTTGTCCTGCGCTCTCTCCTGTCTCTCGGCCGACTTCATTAGACCCCGGCGCACGGTAGAGACCGCTAGGAAGCTTGCAGCCAAAGAAAGCCTTGGCTGGCCTCCAGAATTTCTGCTTTCTCTTTTCGTATTTTTTTTCTATCTCTCTTTGTCCCCCTCTCCTTTTTCTTTTTTTTGCGTGCCTCAGAGAGTTATCTCATCTGGGCACCCCTTGGCACGAGTGCTGGCAAGGAGGGGGGGCTGGGGTGGGAGGGGGGGTAGGGGGACCCACGCTCTCAGTATCTCCTTCAGAGTGAAGCAAACAAAAAACAGCTGCATCTCACTCTTCTGGCTCCGCCTCCAGTTTGATTTCGTTTTTTTGTTTTTTTTTAAACAACACACTGTGAGTTATGTACTCCAGAAAGGGACAATGAGAACGGGATGAATGTTTCACCAGCTACAAAACACTGGTCCGATAAGGTGCACTACTCATTATGTGACAGTTATCCATGGCCATGAACACATTAAGTCCAGTTCACTCAGTAAGCATAGCCTAGGTCAGAGAGTAATGTCAAGTCAAGCTAGGAGGCATAACTCACCGAATTGATTTTGTGGGTACGGTGACTACACTGTCCCTAAGTAAGCTGAAATACATGCAGAGCCCTCCCTTCTGTCAGTCAGAACTGCCAGAGGTATGGAGTTCACCGCCTCAAAATTTCACAACTTAAATGCAGGAAGCGGGAAAGTTCTGCTGTCTTAAAGTGCATTAAAAAATGCAAAAAAGTCTTGGTGGATTTATTCTTAACCCTTTAAGGTGTGAGGTCACAAATGTGTGATCTGAATGTTTTTAACTGAACATTCTAATGCTGATGTATGTAACAATCCCCACTGGTAATAGAAAGCAATGGAGTTATAGAAGGCTGACGCGGAATTTAATAGAAAAAAAAATTAAAAAGCCTACTTTTCAAAGTGTTAAATAACTTTTCTAGCATCTCTGACGAGAACACTTCTTTTGTTCTGTGCATTCCAGAACAGTCAGTTCCTGTTCCTACGCCGGAATGCACAAGGTCAAGATGTAGCCCGACCAATATTTCTTTTTTACCAGGGGTGATTCAATACCGAAGGATTAGACGGGTGCTGAATAATTAACTGCCGGGGTTTTTGTGTGTGTACTGGCAGCGGAGGTGTCGGCTGCCTTAGGTAATTACAGCTCATTGTGATCAAGGACCGCTCAGCTCCCGCGTCTCTCCAGAGAGCCATGGAAACACACCGCTCCGTGAAAAGTGCCCCATCCACCTGTAGCGTTAGCTCCGCCGCGAACGACGCCGTTTACGGTGTGCGACTTCATGCATTTTCAATGCGTTTACCGCTGAGATAACAAAAAAAAACAACAACAACAACAACAACGAAACAAAGCAACAAATCAAGCGGAAAGTACAGTAGTTTGGAGACATTTAATACGCGCGGCCAGAAGTCGGGACTGTCGCGGGGAGGGGAAAAAAAGCTAATCAAAAAAGGAGAAACATCTCAAAAGCAGTTTAAGTCTCACAATATATGAACTGCACAAAGTATTGTGTGTGTGGGAGTTCTAGGAGGCAGTTCTACCCAGAGTCTAACTAGTAAATCCTAGAACAGGTTCACCGGGTTTAAAATGGGCAGTCGAGTGGAAAGACGCAGGGTGCTGCTCCTGAGGCAGTATATATTCATGCGTTTGTGCAGCGCGAGCCAAGGGTTTTAAGCATTGATTGGTGACAGGTTGCCTTTTTGTTTCACCAATGAAAAATACAATACCTCTGAAGATGTATAGTTTAATGATTTAACTTTAAAAATAATCAAAAACATCCAGCTGTACAGTATATATATCAGTGTGTAAAATACAGAGCATTCAATCTTCCTTTGATAAAACTATGTAAACACAATGTCAAATAGAGGACACAATTGCGTGATTGTTGCCTGATTTTGTGCTGCTCTGTGAAGAGTGCGAACTGGCCTCATTCTGAGAGTGAAGGTGCTTCCCCACTGTGCAATATACCATAGACGTGTGGGGGAGGCCATAGATGCACTTGGCATGATAGACTGAGAGCACTAGAGCACTATGGGTAACATGGAAACCCTGACCCAACATGAAAGAAAGAATTTAGTCAGTTTAGTCCTCCACCAGGGCTAATCAAGCTCGGAGAAATCCCTCCCCCACTTCTCTCCACAACAGTGCACTATAATCCGCGGATATCTGATTCTCTCTTTGATGAAAATCAATTAAGAACATGTCCTTTTTTCATTTATAACACCCACAAACTAAAGAGGACTGATGTTATTGAATCTTGGGCTGATTTTTTTTTCTCTTTCCTATTGTCTTGTCGTTCCCCCCTCGCTTTATTCCTCCCTCCCTCCCTCCCTCTCTTTCTCTCTCTCTCTCTCCCTCCCTCCCTCCCTCTCTCTCTCTCTCTATCTCTCCCTCGGAGCGCTTCTCTATGTGTGCTGGAGACTTCTTGCGGCGCTGTGCTCTCTTTGTATGGCGGAAACTGGTCGTGTGGCACAATTCCCTCTGTCCTGTCCGTTCCAAACTGGCGCACTTCCTCTCTGGAGGACCTGGTATCGAGGTCCTTATATACAGGACCAAATCACACGTCTCCTATTATTGATATGGATCTGCCTGATAGTAGCTGCAAGGCTCTGAAGAGGCTGACAGCTAACGGGTAATGGCTAAGAGCAGCTACACTAACGAGACATTTTGAGAAAGTCAAATGTAAACTACGACGTCTGTCAGTCACCTGCCTGAGGTGACATTAGGGCCAGGCTGATCCCACTCAGGATTCAAAACAAGTTTGTATACGTTGTGATGCATTTTGGGAAATGTAGTGCGTGTATAGTTTTTTTTTTAAATGACAGTCTTTCAACATGTCCATATGCAGCCAGTAGGCAATTAAACACAGGTGAGGTTCCACAGAACAGAGAGCAGTATAGAAGATTTTATTTCTGCCTGTGCCTCCTGACCAATGGCAATTTTCTTTATCTCCAATCAACTTATCTAGGTTTGGCCCTTGGGGCAGTCCGTACCCCGTCAAGGTCCCTGCCAAGTGGTGTGGCCAAGGTACCACAACCTCATCCAAAAAACAATATCTTAGGTGAGGACCAATAAGTACGTCAGAGTTCAATATATGACAAAATCCCCCATCAGTTTTCACTGTTCGTCTGTATATCTGGGTAAGAACATTACTGAAAGTACTGAACCCAGAGCATTGAGCTTACACCAGATTCATCAGAGACTTATTGTCTTTTGAACCCATGTGAAATTGCAGTTTATTTATGCACAGGCATTTTACCGAATGCTTGGACCAGAAAAAAAAGTTACATTTACTTTCCATAGTTTTTGTATAAGTATTCAAAGAAAAAAAGTACTTTAAAGGAACACTTCTTTCATATTTTATTTTTTCAAAATAGTTATTTTGTAGTGGTGCTAATCGATCTATAACGTGCACATGGTTTTAAAACTAATTACACTGTTTACACTGGTTTAGTGTCCCGTCAAAAACACAATGCGTTTGTGTGTGGAAGCGATTCTCAAAAATACACAAACTGCACCGTACGCCTAAAAGTTGTCCGAACAAAGCTTCCCGTTTAAACCCTCAAACGCGTATTAAAGCTCCATATCTCTTTATTAATCGTGTTTGTTCTCTCTTCTCGTTTTATTTGTCACTTTCACGAAAGGACAAACATTCAGGTGTGCTTACAAGTTCGGCTCCCGTTTGCCTGCGCGACGAAAACAAAAACATTTTTAAACGGCTTCTTATCGCCCACCCGCTTTCTTCTCCGCCTGTGCGTGAAATGAGAATTGGCATTTCTTCGTTTGTGTTTGTCGAGTGGCTTGTTTCATGTCAGTTTCACAGAGGCAACGTTGTGCGGCTTGTTTTGAGCTGATATCTAGTCTCCCAGCTGTAAATCAGCGCGTTGGGGAGGGGGGCTGCCGCTCTCCTCCAAGTTATTAAAGTCTGTTTTACATTCCTCTCGTACACGGCGCGAGAGAGTGCCATGCTTTACAACCGCTCTTCAACGGCTCTTGAAAATTGCAGCCCTTGCCTAATTGGCACATGTTCATCCAACCAGACCAAACGTTGCTAACAGTCCTTTGCAATATGTGTGTTGGCATTCAGTTCCAGGCAAGATATTGGTGTGGTAAGGTGACTTACAAAAGATATTTCTAGATGCCTAGGCATCTTTACTTAAATTAGCTGTTATGAAAACTTAAACTTTAAGTTTTCATAACAGCTAATAAGGCCTTTTGATTATTTTTTTGCAAATGTCTGCAAGACAAGCAAAGCAAATTCATATCTTCAATTAAGCTCACCACTTTGTTTTCACAGCCATGTAATGTTGTCCCGAAAAATACTTAATCTTGAATCTTTTCTTCTTTTTTTGAGGACAGAATTAGGATTTAGAAATGTTTTGTACTTATATGACTTGGTTCTGGGTGAGCAAACGAACAGAAAATACTAAATCAGAGATTCGTGCAGTGTGTACACCACCCATTATATGTCTGTTTCTGAAATATTCCCTTCATAGTGACTTTTTCTTTTGGGATGTTATTTTCTTACTGTGGCAGGTTCCCAAACTGTATGGGCACAGGGTACAGCCTCGCCCTTTTTAAGGGAAATCACAGTGACTGGATAAGAGCTGTCTTACATTACCTCATAAACCCCCAACAAAATCCTCCCTTCTCCACCATTCTTCATCTCGGAGGAGCCAAAATGGCAGCGTGTGTTTGAGCCGCCTCTGGGGTAGCTCCCCTGCCCTGCTCTGTGTTTTTCCTCTTCACACCGTGCGTTCTCTTTCTTTCTTTCTTTCTTTCTTTCTTTCTTTCTTTTCTTTTCTCCCAGTTCCGGTTCATTCCCCTTCGAGCACCGCCACCACCGCCGCCGCGCAGCCGAATTGGGCGGGCGGAGTCGAAGCGGTGGACCCTGAAAGGGCGTGGGGGGGGGGGGGGGGGGGGGGGGGGGCAGAGGAGGGAGGGAAGGAGGGATAGAGAGAGAGAGAGAGCAACAAAAAAGGACTCCAACTCTGCCACTTAAGAGACATGAGAGAGGGGAAAATGTGAGGGAGCATGGGGGTGGGGCAGGGGGGGGGGGGGGGGCAGAAAAAAGTGACAAATTATTAACGCCCCCGCGGCCACTTTTAGGACAACAAAGGGAGCAGCGAGCGGCAGCTGAAGAAGATGGCGTTTCACCTCGAGGGCCGCGGCCCTCTCATTTAATTAGCTACAGAAGTCAAATTAACCTGCCCGTGGAGAAAGAAAGAGGGGGGTCCCAAGGACTGGCCCCTGCATGGGGTACTCCCGCGCTCCCTCAGATCTCACCCCCTCCATGTCACACCGAGGCGGGGGGGTCAGAACAAAAAGAGTACCCCCCCCAGCGTGAAACACCCCACCAATGCTCCACCTCTCCCCCCCCGCCACCCCCCCCACCCCACCCTTTCCCATAATTCCATTGTTTTTCGAGGAAACAATAATGACTCAGAGAATTAGCTTTTCTTAAAAGGGGACGGCGGTGGAGGGGAAAAGAAGGGGAGGAGGGAGGGAGGGAGGGAGGGAGGGAGGAGGGAGGGAACGGGTTAAAGGGGCCGCCCCCGCAGGAGCGGTTTGCATAACGAGGACGTTCGACAGCTCTAATTACTCTTTGATAATGAGCAAGGGGCCGCGTAGCAAATTAGGCCCTTCATCTCCAGCGAGCGCCGACCCGCCCGACGCGATGGGTAATTAAATAAGAATTCCTAATTGCTGAATCACAGCCCTCACGACCACAGCCTGTCTTTCCTTAATGGGAATGTTTTTTTCCTTAATGGGAATTTTTTCTTTTCTTAATGGGAATATTTTTTTCCTTAATGGGAATGTTTTTTTCCTTAATGGGAATTTTTTTTTTTCTTAATGGGAATGTTTTTTTCCTTAATGGGAATGTTTTTTTTCCTTAACGGGAGCGCTCGGACGTTTCCCATCGCTCGGTCGAGCTGCGCTGAAATAGCCGGCATCTGCGTCAGGCCGACCGTGACATCACAGATTAGACTGGTCAGCCGTTAATTTCCACCGCCGTCCTGAGAGGCAATGCGTAGAATCAGAGGAGCGCTGGCCGTGCGTTTGAGATGAGTAATTAATACTATAATAATAATATCAAAAGGTTAAACCTTGCGTATGCCTGCTGATGAAACTGATGACTGATCCACAACAAAGGGCTGATCTGTTTCAGCCAACTGCTGCTCCTAATTGTTTAATTAGCTCAATCGTACCTAGATCTGACATTTCACATAAGCACCTGCGCCTGACTGCAAGTGTATATAGATTGTGCTGTGCTTAGGTACAGGAGTGAACCCATGGCAGTTTATGGATCTGTTAAAAAACTAAATCTAAGGTTAATTGGTTGGAACAAAAACCAACATGTAGACCGAGCCTTCCAGGACTGGAGTGGCACAGCTCAGAGAGAATATGAAATCGCAGATTGCAAGAGTGGAGTTTGCCTTTCTGTGTGTGTATTTATGTGTCTATGTGTGTGTGTGTGTGTGTGAGAGAGAGAGGGAGAGAAAGCACATGAAATGGATCCTAAAGCTGTGCTCCACAGGCTACGCTGTTTTAAAATTTGTTGTATGATATCCAGATCTCATCTCATCTCATTCTTTGTTAATTGTTTTTTAATCACCTCCCGTCAAAAGAACGTTAAAATGATTTTTTGATTTTTTTTTTTTTTTTAAAGCAGATTTATCCACAGATTTGGACCCTGACTCTGAGCTCTTAAATCTCTTAAATAAATAAGATTAGTGCGTATCCTGTGTCGTGTTTGAATGAGTGTGAATGAGAGGCGTAATATCTGATGGTTTATTTGCAGTATTATTGTTATCCCTCCTTAGTTGTCCTGATCTCACTCTTTCTCTCTTCCACCTCACATTCACCTCCCGGTTCGGGCCGTACTCTCGGCTGGAGAATGAACTGAACTCTGGTTCCCTTCACTTTCTGATCTCCATTTTCAATAATAATAATAATAATAATAATAATAATAATAATAATAATAATAATAATAATAAATAAAAAAAAGAAATCTGCCATTTTGAAACTACCCAATAATATCTTCTCCACTTTCAGACACTTTCGTCACAAATCAGTCTCTTCTAGTGAAAATCTCCAATCCTTCACCTTGTAATTAACTGCCACTCAATAGCCAAACATTTTTATATACTGTATGTCAGATCCCGTCAATTTTTCATAATTCTCAGTAAAAACCAAAAAGGCTTCGAATAACAGGGGCACCAGGGGGACGGGGGAGACCCCCCAAAAGAGACCTGAGCCCCCTGTTCCACGACTGCAACAAGCAGAAACTGCTGCTTCACCTGAGATTCGGGGGGTTGGAGATTTGGGGGGGGGGGGGGGTTGGGGGTGAGAAAAGGCTGCAGGCCGTAGACATGGCGCATCAGGCTCTGCGTTGAGCTGATCAGTAATGGCTCCCCTGTTCAGAGGTGCCTTGTTTACACTTGGCAGGCCTCAAGCTGTGGAGTTGCCTCGCCTTAAATTGGGCTGTCAAACATTGACATTATAAATACGGCACTCAGTAAACACGCCCACACACACACATGCACAGACAGGGAAATCCCCCCCACCCCCCCACCCCACGCCACCCCACCCCAGTCACAAGAACCTGATGTACCACAAATCACACATGGTACGTACATATAGGTCGGTGGTAACCAGTCCTGTTCCTGGAGATCTACCGTCCTGTAGGTTTTCATTTCAACCCTAATTTGGCACATCCTACTCTACTAACTGGCGGCTCAATGCAGATCCTCAGCTGCTGAATGGGGCTATTAGGGTTGGAGTCAGGGTTGGTGACCGCTGCACACACACACACACACACACACACACACACACACATTACAGACACTGTTTACACATATATTTTACACACGAATTCCAGGAGATATGCAGAGAATTTTGAAATCTGCCCACAATCATACTCTGGTATGTGGGTTAGGAATTCATAATTATTTTTAAATTTAATTAATTGCTTCTAAATTAATTTAACTAGGAGGTCCCACTGAGATTAAAATCCTTCTTCAAAAGAGACCCGACACCATAATTTTTGTTAAACAAAGCCCATTATTCAAAGTGAATGACTTGAACTTAACAAATCATTTGTGAATGTGTAAACTAATTATGGTTCTAAAAGGCGAATCATGTGCATACACTTACAGCACAGTCTAGTACCCACAGATGGTACATGGTAACATACATCGCAGCCAGGATTCAGAAAAGGCCATTGTCATTTGGCCAGAAAAAGACTTTACATTTTTTTCAATGAAACGTAATAAATAAATAAATAAATAAATAAATAAATAGGCTGGTCACTAAAATTAAAAACCGAAATTAAAAAGGGGAGGACTGGGCCCCCCTGGCAATAGGAGGTCGGACCCAGGTTCCTCCCCACCAAATCGAGGGGATTTACAGCGAAAGCAAAATTGAAAAATCAAAATGAGAAAAACAAGACAACCAGCCTGTAATTGATCACCTATTAAATATAACGTATCAATTAAGATAATAATAATTATGAATTATTATTATTATTCTAATTCACAGAGACACACAAAAAGGGGAGGAGCACAGCACAAGAGCCCAGCCCAGCTGATTTAAAGCCACACCCCCAAGGTGTAAGAAACCCCCCCCCCCCCCCCCCAAGGTGTAACAATATATTCACAACACAGCCATTTAATATTAATTTAACCCAGGGCTGCCCAACCCTGTTCCTGTAGGTTTTCACTCCACCCCTGACAAAGCACACCTCATTCAACAGCTCGAGATCTCATTGAGTTGCTAATTAGTGGAGTCAGGTGTGCCAAATTAGGGGTGAAATGGACACCCGCAGGACAGTTAGATCTACAGGGACAGGGGTTGGGCGGCCCTGATTTAATTCATCGGTGAAATTATTTCTTTTTTTTCCCGATCCAAATCTTTAATTAAGTCAGGTAAGTTTTATGCTGGGGCGTCTGCCTTCCATCAGAGGAGAGAAAATGGAGGGATGGTGGGATGGAAAAGAGAAGTAAACCGAAAAATAAACAGCAAGCATTTTCTTAAATGGAGGGGGAAGTTCTCAGCCAATCGCGGGGCTGGTCTGATAATGATAGCAATTCAGGTTCCCCCAAATGACATGATAAGTATAGTCTGGGGAAAAAAAATAAGTAAATAAAAATCTGCCCGCCCTCTCCAACCAAGCCGAACTCATTAGGTGGTGCTTGGCACTGCAGCAGTGTGGAGGCTGGCTGAGTGACAGCTGTCAGTCACGGGGGGGGGGGGGGTCGGGGGTGGGCTGGAGGTTGAAAGTGCAGCGAGGAGGGCTGGTTGCGCCTTAACGTGTCTAGCCGCTGTGGACCACCACGGACCGCCGCAGTCCCGCCAGCACGCGATCCCGCAGTGTGCCCGTTATCTCCGGGGTCATCCTGCGATTCACGCGACCCGTCAGTGTCTCCGAATGACCGCGTGCTCTCTGTTTTCATACATAAAGCACACTGACACTGAGAGACTAAAATGCCTCAAGCTTGGCTCTCATTCGCGCTCCGTTTTCCCAACACTCAAATCTCCAGCTGACTCCTCTCGGTAAAATATAACAAAACAAATTTTTTTTTTTGCTCAATTGCTTAATTAAATAAATCCCTGCTGTGGTGCCATATACTATACCAATGAGAATTGCTGTTGAGCGTTATTAATGACACACGTGGTCACAGCTGAACTAATTAAACGTAATTATATTAATTACACTTGAAGTAGCACGTCTGGCTGGTGGAAAAGACTTGTGAACGGAAAAAGAAAGACACTTTGCAATTGGCTTACTTGAAAAAAAAAATCTTAATAAAAAGATGGTACATTTATTTTTATACCATTTTTTAAAATTAAAGACAAATTATCACATTATCAAAGCTGTAGAATGTTGTTAGTTTTTATTATTAAATAAGGCAGAAAGGAGCACGTGCTTGTGTTTTGCAGGACAGAGAGAGAATGGGACGAACAGCAAAATCTTCAGCGTAACATATGAAGATATTAAAGGTATGGGGTACAAAAGGGGGGACAAAATAATCTTGAACGAAAAATAAAATCACCTGACTTTATTGCTCTCACAACCAGCAGACTGATTTTTTTTTTCTTAAAACCAAAACTGCATTCAGCCAAACAGTAAAGGAGGTGAGGATGGTGCCAAGATCAAGCACATGTTTCAGTATCACAGATAATAAACCACTAATAAACTTGACTTTCTCACCACAAATAAACACTTAAACCACACACAGACTGTTAAGGCGCCTGTGCTCAGGGCTAAAGTACACAACTTTCTTTCCTCGCCAGCAGCCAAAACGTCATTTCTGGCAAAGGACAGGATCCGTCTACATAATGATGGTGATTCCACACACGCCAAAAGAAAAAAAAAAAGGAAAAAAAGAGAAAAAAAAACTGAACACGTGGGTGTTGCCCTAATCCTAACATTTGATTAAATGAGTCTAACCCATGCAAATTTAAACAAAACAAATTTAAACAAAACCCCTGCCTCCCCCAAAGAATGGAGAGCTTTTGGAAAAGCACCCTTCCCCCACCCAGGTGTCAGTTCAAAACTGTTTTTCGAAATCATCCACAAAAAGTAATGTTTGATCGCTCAAGCTGCTCCCAATAGACCAATAAAAAAACAGGCTGCTTGCTTCTCAGACTTCTACCACGGACATCCCAGGATGACCACAGTCTTGCTTGCTTTTCATTTTCAAATGTATCCCTTTTAATTTTTTCGAAAATATTTTACACCTCAAACCCCACCCCACCCCCCCCCCCCCACCCCGCACCCCTACCCCTACCCCGACATCACCGGCAGGCTTGAGGCCCTGAAAAGTGACAGAGGTACCTGGCCCTTGAAAGGAAATCACTTTCGAACGTCCGCCCTGACAAGTGTGCTGATTCAGACAGATACTCCATTGTGGCAGGGGGCAGGGCGGAGAGAGAGGTAGGCCTGCCAGACTGGAGCCTCCAGAGCACATTTAGTCACGAGGAAGCTCATTCTGCCAGTCCTCTCACTCACAACACTGCGTCTGGCTCCAGGGTCCAGGGGCTGGGCTATTATGGTAAAGTGGAAAGAGGGTTTATCTGCTTGCAATCCAAGAATGTTTTTTTTTTTTTTTGTGCTACCTCTTTTTTTCTCTCTATCTCTCCATACGTTCGGCTTGTTCTCTTAAGTACATAATCCAAGAGAATAACTCCTTTGTCACCGCGTGCCGGTTTGGTACGTGAAGGCAGGTGCCAGCTTTTTTTTTTCGGGCGACGCCAGGCGATCCTGTGCCAGCGGGGTGGGCCTTGCTTTTTGGAGTTAAATTTTGTGTTTTGATTTTGTGTTTTGTCGACACAGAGGAAGCAGAGGCCTCTGGAGGGAGAGTAGAAAGGCACACGTGCTTGTGTTATGCTGGACAGACAGACGCACTATGGGGTGGATGGCAAAATCTTCAGATCAACTTCTGATTAAGTACTTTTAACTCAGATAAGGTAAGTAGGGGCCCTGCTTGATTCATATAAACAGTCATAATGTTATCAGTTATAGAAGTTAATTTAAAATCTATTTTTCTGTGAGCCCATATCCCCTACAGAATTTAGACATAAACTGATACATACAGTAACAGAACACACACACCACAAGCAGCCACAGCAGTGGCCCCACCCTAATTATGACCCCCCACCCCCCAGACTCAGTCCCCAAAGATTCCTTCTGACATAAACCAAGCCATTTTTACATCCCCACTTAAATCCCAAATGTAATCAATTGGCTGTGGCATATCATACAAGACATTACGCAAAAATAATGTAATAAAGCCGAAATAACCTCAATCACGGTCTCTTTCAATAACATCCTCCTTTGGAGGATTCAGTTTGGAAATACACAGGCAAGAGCTCATTTCACAAGCCCTTTTGTGGTGATTGTCTTCCAAGCTCTATTTTAAATGCCCACAGCGCCAACGTGTCATTTTTTTCAAACAAAATGCAACGGGTAACCGTTTATGTGAAAGAGCCGTTTTTGGCTGGTTTTGAAAGGGGGCGAAAAACGTGCAGTATATAATTCTTTCCTCGGCCAGAGACGGGCGCTGCGGGAGGATTGGGGCCCCCTCTTGCCGTTTCTCTTGAATTGCGTCATCGGAAAGCCTTTATGTTTGCATGTATCCATCACTGAAGGGGGAACAGAAGCCATGTGATTAAAGTGTTCCAAAATGCGCAAAAGCGCGGATCTGTCTCAGCTCCGGCGGGATGTAAGTGCATAGCTTTTTCCCCACTATCCGCATTAATGTGGATTTGTATGAATTATGCTTTTTTAATATAAAAAGGTCCCGCTGTTATTTTTCTTACAGACGTTTTCATGGTTGTTTAATGTACACGCTGGCTCCGCGGCGGCTGCGTCTTCATCTAAGCCTCTCCGATCCATCTCAAATCCTCCCGGCATCGGCGCGTTTGAGGCGCCGCGGCGGCCCAACGAGGATGGACCAACTTAATCTCTTTTTTAGGCCGTCGAATAAGAGGGTTACGGCAATTTGGCTGCCGCCAGTTGCTGCGGCTCGCGGGCCGAGGAGCGGCATCGAAGGCTGTATAGCATGCGTATGAAAGCTCATCAAGATGCTGGAGGAGAGATAATGGTAGCTGGAAGAAAGACAAACCCCACATTCCTCCGTTTAAAAAAATGTGTAACCGGCATAATCTGGCCTCAGATGAAGTTTCATTGTTTCTTGTTTTGAGTCAATGCGGCTTACAGTGAGGGAGGGAGGGGGAGAGAGAGAGCTTTAAACTGTACAGGGAGAGAGGTAAAAGAATCAGAAACCTGGGGGGGAAACCAGACATTTTCCTCTAATGCGTCGCATTGTTAACGCCGCTCCGGGGAACGGCTGACGTTTTAATTTAAGGGGGGGGGGGGGGCAGGCGGGTAGCGGTAGTCACTGCCACCCTGCTGCCATGGCGACTGCTCAGTTCTTTATTGCATGATTAGAGAATCGCGTGCAGTCCCATACGCAGACAAAAATAAAGTACATAAAACACATTGCAGACATCATACTAGATATCACAAAACTGTCAACGACACTCATTATGGGGAAATGAGGAGGCTTGCAGCAGAGGTAGGCCTACCACCAAATTATGCTATGTGGCAGGGTCAAGGCTGTGAGGCCTACAAGGGGGGGGGGGGGGGGGGGGGGGGGGGTCGGGTTAAGAATTTAGAAGCTTGTAGTGGGTGGTGTTATGTGTTGGGAATCTATAGTTATGTGTCCATTATATCCAAATGAAAATATTCCATAAACGATCAACAGTCAGTGCTGCTCTGAGCTGGGCCCATCGTCATCTCATAAAGCACAGGTTTGAAAAAGGAGAGGGGCCCCTGCTCAAATGCGCAAACGCATGAAGCCTCTTTAACCCTACGTAGCCTACGTTTTGTGCACACAGATAACACTGAGGTTTATTTGAAGGTGCTGTGCATTTGTGAAAATGTCTTATATCAGATTTAATATTAAACATTTAGCGGGCACTCCAATCCAGAACAACTGAAAATATCTTACATTCTTTTACCTAGAATCCAGTTATATGGTTGGATGTTTCACTGAAAGCGATTCAGGCCAAGATCTTTGCACCTCGCTCAAGGGGACAATAGCGGCACACCAACCCGAGATTTGAACCCGCAAACGCAGAGTAGCGAGCCCACATACTGAGTCACCGTGAGAGAACTTGAAAATGTAGACTACTGTGTGCAGAACATGACTTGGGAGGAGTGGAGGGTTAACTTTATGCAACTGTACTGTATCCACCACAAATATATTTTCCAATAAATTTGGCACCCACTAAGTTATTGATTTTGTGATGTTGGATATTCACAAAAAATGATAATGTAAATGAACAGAACCTATTGCTAGCTAAAAATTGCTTGAAAATTTTTTAAAAAGTTCATTCAAGTGTACATCGTTTTACATTATAGTTTGTCAGAGGAAATTAGAAAATGAATTAAGATCGGGTAATCATTTTGGTAGATATTCGTTTTCACTCAGTAGGGAGGTTGTTGGATATGTATCATTTTAAATTCTGGCAAATTAAAATGAAAATACACAAATGAATATTTCCAGATAACTTTCAGATTAAACGGAATAAAAACATACTACTTCGCAAAACTGTGATTATGTCGTAGTGTATTTACATAGCAAATGCTCTTGTCCATGTCAACGTAAATAGATCATACCATGCATTCTGTTAGCATATTATCATGCATACAACAGGGAAATGTAATTAAAAGTAATTCAGTCTAAATATTATAAGCATCCGAACATTAATATTACTGCCTCGCTTTGTCCCATAAATAGGAAAATAACATTGCAAAGAAAAACAAATAGCCTATAATTTTACGACTTTTCGTGGCTAGGACTGTATTTAAGGTATGCATTAGGTCTGAAAATTGTAAATGAATGAATGAAATAAACATTCTATTGACACAATTCGCGGCTTTCATCGAAGACTTGCATCATTTCCAAACTGTCGCCACTCCCCGCCCTTGCTGCAGTGCTTTCTCATATCAATGCGTGGATATCCCGAAGCATCAGCATTGGAAATGCTCTCTTTGCGTTAATCCTGTGAAACTTCCACCCACACATGGTTTGTTTAAAATGAGCCTCGAGGTATCCAGCTAAGTATGGCCCCCAAACATGTGAATCACCTGATTAGGCTTAGCGGCGGCCCCGACAATGAGCGAAGCCTTCCCCAAGCGCGGCTTTGTCTCCCGAGGGCAGCCCCGGGTTTGATCTAAAAAATCCCGAACAGAGAAAAGTAAGAAGTGCTTGTAATTTGCACCGCTACTTTTGTGGACAAAAGGGAGGGAGTTATATTGCATCCGTGCTGGACACAAAAGGAACAGGGGCAGCAAGAACTTTCAAGATGGAAGTCAAAGTATTGTGCATCGGCGCGGCCTTAACTGCCGCAAGAGCATTTCCAACTTCCCTATGGCTTTAGCATGGCGGGCCCGCTTTTCTATATTCATTATAATCCTCGTCTGTATTGAAGTTATTAGCCTCGTTGGTGTAGAGGAATAGCCCACGAAATTGCCCACGTCCTCAATTTTTTTAAAGCAATCTCTATAGGTGCAGCCTAATATTTCTGCTGCACTGAGAACAAAACAGGGACAACTAAGACAGTCGCGTTTCCTTCTAGCCCCCGACTAAAAATCCGAACCATGTCACGAGAAAGTCACGCTTCGACTGTGGTCGGTGATGTGCAACAAGGCAGCGTTGGTTCTTTGGTGCGAATGAAACGGGAGAATAAGCTAACACGGAGCTTTTTATAGTACGCTATTTGTAATGTGATGTCAAAAAATCCTTCATATCCGTGCTGTTTATATGTCATTCTGATGATGACCATGGTTTTGAGACAGTAGTTGTAGTACTCAGTACAATGTCCAGAGGCCAATAGGGATACTCTTTATAAGCTGATTTAACAGTGAACATTTTACTGTGCAGTAATAGTAGTAGTAGTTATTTATTTATTTATTTTTAGTAGTAGTAGTAGTAGTAGCAGTAGCAGCAGCAACAGCAGTAGTAGTAGTAGCAGTAGTAGTAGTAATGGTGGTGGTGGTGGTGGTGGTGGTGGCGATGATGATGATTGTTGTTGTTGTTGTTGTTGTTGTCGTGGCCTAAGTGCCATAAACGCCTTTCCATGGGATATCCATGTTGTGGGCCCACAGATGTACTACTTTTCATTTTAAAAAGAGAAGTGGTGTTTTAATTCATAGCGTGAATTCATGTTAATAGTAGGCCTACGCGCAGCATTTATTTATTTATTTATTTTTTATATATTTTTCAGAACCGTTTCATATGTAAAAGGCCCACATTTAGAATAAAGATGTTACAATAAAAAATAATTCTCGTCCTCGTTGTATTTGATTACATGATTCTTACTACCATGCCAGTGTGGAATTATTTAAATGATGTTTCCAGCGTTAAGATAATTAAGGAGGTCTACATATTTTGGCACAGAAAACTGTACTTGCAAGATTACCGTTTACTGCATGCATAACATATTGCACACAGCGTTTGACAGGGCCCGCTTGAGTGAAGCTAAATTAAAATGCCTTCACTCGACAAACTTAGACATGCACCCCTGTACATCCACATTTTTCTGTTGAGCCGTTTGTTTTCCACGATAACGACTAATCATATTTTTTTTTAAAAAGGGCCAAAGGCGACAGCCTACGAGGTTGAAATACAATTATAGACACTTTTTTGAATGAAAAGTTTTAGTATGTATGTATTTATTTAAGTAAAATAATTATTTATAGGCTGTCATTTTCTCTCTTTTTTAAACACAGATTAAGTGAGAGGGTTAATCGCGACAGAAACCGAAGTTGTAGTGGAGCCGTTTTTTTTTTGAACCGTCGCCATGTGGATGTCAGAAATGTTGACGGTCGGTGCTCAGGATTAATCTGACAACGCCAGCGATCCTAAATCCGCCACTGTATCGTAATCTATTTACTTTCCACTCTAAGAGGATTTCCATGCAGAAATATAGAAGAAACGACCCTGGTTGTGGAGAGAATATCAGGATGGATTTCTGTTGCGTTTCGGGTTTGTGTTCTTTTTTCTTTTTTTCAGGTTTATTTAAAATTCTGTTTGCGTCAGATTTTTTTTGGAGCAAGTCCAACGGAGATGCAGCGAAGGGATTACACATTTTAGCGCCTTTTTTATTTTTATAAAGGCCTAAATGTATTAAGTATGTTTTTTTTGCCATTTATGTAACTGTAAGAATGTCTGTCACCTATGATTTGAAGCTTTTCAAAAACGTTGAAATACACAACATAGGTGAGGGGATGCGATATTTTTTCGTAGTAGTCTAATGGGTTATAGTTCCAGCTCGGCTACTGTATCTCCCCAAAATGATTATTTTCTATTTTTTGAGGATTTACGATTTATATTTGTTATGGTCCTTACAGCATAATTTCCCTTTGGTAAATTTTGCGCAGTCATTTAAAACGTTTCAGCGCACAAATTCTGCCGCTTCGACACTGCGTTTACGACTCGCGTATAAAACACAAACAAAAAGAACATATTATGTTGCAGTAGCTTTCAGAGGCCGTCTGTTGCAATTGAATAAATATGCTTCAAAGAGAGGCGTTTTCCTTCGGCTTTACGCACAGAATAAATTGCTTTAAAAAGTAGTCTAAATTCTCTTAGCCTGGATCATTGTCAAACGCAACTTAAAAAAAAAAATAATTCATTAATTCTCTACCAATATCAAATAATTGAGTATAGGCCCATAATTATTTTAGTCACTTTCGGTAGCCTACTACAGCACGAGAAAAGGTCGCCAACAATAAATACATCAAAACACAACATAACAGGTTTATGTTGATATTCCGGAAGTCTAGCTTGTTATCAGTCGATCGATGAAATTCGTCAAAAATCCATACGAACGTTAATAGTTAATAGCCCCTGAGCTGAGATCTAGGCCTAGTTGCTATGTCTCCGCTGATTTTTCCTCTCTTTTCAAAACAGGACATGCGTAAACTGCAAGATTCGTCCTGTTTGTAAAACTAAGTCAGATAGACGTCCTTTATTCCAGATTTTTAAGTTGTCTGAAAAATCTACCCTTTGCACTGAAGGAAAAAATGTGTATTATTCAGTAACTATCTGGTCGTATGGGCAGTTAGAAATTATTTGTACGTCGAAGGAGAACTGAGAGCACAAAAGTTTTGACGACCGTTAAAAACTGCTGTGTTTTTTATTTTGGATATTTATTTTGGGGAAAATAAATATAATAAATGATATATGCAAAGGCACCCACGTAATTTAATTAATAACCCTATTGAGAGGAACTAGTTACAAGTGTTTTTATAAGCACATCCAACAGCCAAAACAATCACGAATCCAGCCTATCGGGAGTTTGCTTTAAATTATGTCAACATAATGGATATGGTAGAGCTGAGACAAATGTTGAAAAGTTTTTCATGTGTTTATATTACTGCATTAACTCGCATGTGTAAATGTATCTGGTTTTCTTGTCTGCAGACATCGTGGACAACAGGAAAACTGTTCACCCGTCTCGTCTGCACAATGCCAAAAGCATAACAAAAAAATAACTTCTCTCCATTATTAGCTATACATTTGGATATGTCTGTGTACAAAAATGTATGAATGTATATTTCCCTGGGATAGCAGACATTTAATGTCAGTTTAGCTTACAGCATACAGTTGAGTAATTCAGTCATTATACATTACATAAGTTCATATGCTTCATATAACTTAACCCTGTCTGTGACGTGGCATACGAATATTTTTTTGGGTTTTCCATGAGGCAAATCCTGCAAAATTATCAATGATCACTCGCTACTTGACTGTAAAATGTAAAATGATACGGAATTTAAAATATGTTGTATTACCAATGGGGAAAAACAGTTTTGTTTTTTTTGCCAATCAATTTTGAGCTAAGTGGAGTGGTTGCCATTGTCGTGAACCGCGTTTAACGACTGCGTAGTGACATTTCAGACGTGAACAACATGGCAAATTGGCAAATGATGCGCAAAAGAATTATGCAATACTTCCGGTTTTTGAAAGGAGGAGGGCACAGTCCTACAACGCCGATAAGGGCGGCCTCTTAAAGATTCTACATCAGTGGCGCTAACAAAAACCTGCAGGCCTACCCCATCCATGAGGCATCACCCCCACAAAATAAATAAATAAATTTTTTTTTTCATAAATCCAACACAAATATGGACAAGTAACAACAGACCAGAAAAAAACAAATCACAAATCACAGGCTTAATCGTTCGGCCATGCAAATGTAAGTGTTGTTTACCTTACTTTAAACCCTGCTGGCCAATATCAGTATTGCACTTAGTTTGTAAATATCTACCTATAGCATGATCATCAGTTCCCCAGTTTCCAACGGTTAAAACATAAAGATATCACACAAGGTGGGGTAGTGATGGGACCTGCAACCACTCCAATTTTGGGATGAGTGACCCCTTCTTGACCTCACTAAGATTCTCCTCAACCAGGACGGGGGGCCTAGTGACGCCACTGAGAAGCAAGAATGCAGTGTGCTGTCATGGGGCTGGAGCGGAAGAAAAAAATGCTTTTAATCTGTCTGGGCAAAGAAGTAAGTTCAGATGATCTGACCGTCAACACTTTGAATACAGACCGTTATCCTGCCGCACATCTCTCGTGCCTCAGCAAGGTCTCGGACGCACGGCCTGACACATATCACATCTACGCATGCAACAAATCCACGGGCACTACTGTCCGCGTGCACAGCAAATGGAAAACGAGCAGGTTTTTAAGGGAATCAAAGGAAATGAACAGGGTCCCTGGTGTCGTGTCCTCGCGGTTTAAGGTTGGGTTAAGGTAACCAAGTATGCACAGGTCACTTCAGGTGAGGTGACAGAGTGAATTACACCTTCTGCTGGGGAGAATTAGCCTATGAACAGTGACACAAAAATCATGAAGTCCAGAGACTTCTGACTTGCACCATACATCTGGCTGATTTAAAGCAAGAATAATATGTATAGCCCACCCGTGGTCATTCTGAACGAAGCAGTTTGACTTATTAATGAATAATACATCATTTCATCAGCGTTTATTTCAAAAATTAAATATGTACATCTAGGAACAAAAACAAAAATATCAAATTGCCAGTTTTGTTTTTCAATTTGTTTTAAAATAAATATGTTTGTTACCATCAAGACAACAGAAAAGTTTCCTAGCCCTACATGGTATTTAGAATCCTGGTTTCAGGTTCAGGCGCATTCTTTTGCTGTATGGAGTCCAATACTATTTTTCTGTAGTATTTATTTTATTTTATTTATTTTTTTTAAAGAAAATCGCACATGTTGAACTTGCTTGTTTAAGAGCAACTTGTAGTTCTAGTTCTCAACCTATGCCTCTTCTGTTCAAAACGGTTTATTTCTCTTTGGATATTTTGCTAAACTATTTTCATTGGTTATTAACTTACCATTACTAAGATTAACTTTAAATAGAATAACGTTCGCGGTAGGCCTAGTTTACATTTCACAATAGCATTAACTAAATGCTTAAAAGGACCAAAGGGAAAACAATTAGTGAAAATGAAACCACTTTGACTTTTGATCAAATGTACAGCTAATTTGATCGAAAAAGTGTGGTTCCTATGAGGTAACTTATGGATTCCATTACACACTTACCTGCAGACCTTCCGGAAGGAAATGAAAGGTGTGTTCTCACTGCGTCCAGAGTAAACTGATGGAAACTATCATAGGTCAGCCTAAAAACATCCCAAATCACGATCATTTCCTGTCCCAGAGTCTTCAAATTACCCTGTCCCCTTGCAGAAGGCCAGACCCAAAAAAATAGTACTCTATTTACACCTACAGTATATTCCTATGCCTATGTAGAGATATTTATGGAACCAGAAATGGCTAACAAGAATCTCAACTTGTTAGCCTATATTCTTGATTCAGTTAGGCTACCAATATTTATTAGATTAATAGAAATAGGCCTTTAAACAGACATTAAAATTGTTTTAAGGTCTTGAAATGTCATTGGAAAAATACCCAGATAGTGTATTGGAATAGTAATTTTACAGAACCAAATGACTGAACTTTAATATTTTCGTTGTGTTGACCCCATATAAACAATGGGAATTACAGTTTTATTAAATTGAAGTAACAAACGATTCTAGTGTTAACTTAGTGTTAACGGCGCCACGTGAAAATAAATTACCCATAGCTTGTCGTGTAGGCTATTGCATTAAATATATTTTTTCGTTCATTGTAGCATTCTTAAAACCCTAAGTACAAAGCTGGTATGTCGATTTGAACAGCTTTATCTTTATTCGTTGAACATATTATTCATATCCACATGTTTACCCCAATTTGTTTTTGAACGGTTTTGTATTTTGCAAAATAACCCTAAGTTGCCAATAGCCTGTGAACAGGGATTAAGATTTGTACATTATAAATGTAGTTTACAGAACTTATATTTAAGGCACATGACGAACCCGCAAGAATGCTATGTCCCGTTTGAAACACGTCCTTTAAAGTCGTTTTATCCCAACATTGTCGAAAAATCGCAGCTCGTATAGAAAAAGCGGTTTCAAAAATGGTTCATATTAATACATTTTCCTGAAAACGCAATCTATAGCCAGTCAGCTATAATCTGCGCGCAGTGTCATTTCCTTAAATGTAAGCAATGACTTGAATATCACGTTTAAATTTACGTGCAAGATGCATCTTCTGTCTTACATAGTGCCACTTGTCTTCAGAATCGATTCCGCTCAATATATACTTACTATAATCGTTAGCATGATCAAAATTAAGGACAAGCCGTGTAAGACTCAAATATTTGCATTGCATATAATTTAATGGGCACGGGAGAAGGCTCCCAAGTTGTATGCCCTTCTACAGAAAACTGAATAGGCTACGTTCTTATTCATTAGGCATCAGTTTCGTTATGGGACAATTACACTTACATGCAGAGACATTATTGAAAAACTACACTATTTGATACCAGAAATAGTTTCTTTCGACCCGATATGTATGGTTTAATTACTTTTAGCATGATTACAAATGAGGCACTGAGTATAGATAATTTGAAACCGTTTACGTCGTGGAGACAGCCGAAGGCTAGGCTTTAGTAGCTATAGCCTACAAAACGTAGGCTGTCATAGCTCTCGGGTATCTAGTTGCCAGCTTAAATATTATTGGCCCATTAGACTCAATACAGATTTTTTTGCAATACGTGAGAAATGAGCATATTGAAAGCTACCTTATAAAATAAATATGAAACTATCCTGTTTTATGGAACGGTTATTATGTAGCCTGCATTGATTGTGTGGGCTTACAAAACACAGCAAGACGGGCGCTCCTGGACCTCCACAAAAGACTCCTGAATTCTTCAAACATGCCCAAGATTAGTTGTGCTTGTCTGATGCAAATTCATCGAATCCATTTTATGTTTGTAAAAGGACTGAGAACAGCGGTTGCCCCCCCCCTCCCCACCTCCCCACCTCCCCACCTCCCCCACTCCCCCACCCCCAGTGAGTGCCCGACTGGTCGCAGCGCGCGCGCACCACAAAGCAAATACATCTCGTGTTCTTCTGTTCGGGGTTGTTTAGCCAACTTTATTTGCTCAGCCGGTACGTATTTATAAGTAACACACAGAAAGCGCGCTCCGACGTTAATTGAAAACGTGATTTGTCCTATCTTTAAAAAATTACGTTAAACACATTTAGCGATTAAGACGAATCCAGCAACGCTTTAGGAAACCAATATGCACATTTGACAAGTAGAACCTACCAAACTGATTAGTTCGTCTTCTTCCCAGGTCTTAAAGTTAATAAATAAAACGGAAATAAACTCGACAGAAACGAATGGCCAAAATTACGTTAAAACGTAGTCAAAATATTGTGAACTTTTTTCTTTAACGTACCAGCTGAGTACATTTTTTACAATTTTTTTTGTGTTTGGTGGGGGGGGGGGGGGGGGGGGGGATTACGTCGGTCAGGACAGCAAGGACGTTTTATGGCAAATTTAAAATGATAAACATGTTTTCGCTGAGGACCATTGGAACAAGTGGGTCTAAATTAAGACAGATAAGCAGAACGAACGTTTTTTTTTTTTTTTTTTTTTTTTTAAATGTCTGCAGACAAGAAGCATCTCTCCCTTTTATGCGCTCTTTACATGTGACCCATTAACCCTGCTCCACCCACGCAATTACCGAATCATAAGTAGGCTACTAATATTCCTTCTGGTTATTTTAGATAATCTCATTACGAATGCATTCATTGCTATGCGGAAATATGCCAAAGTGGTAATTACCAATCGTTTACGTTCGAACATTAAATTACTTCTTGTGATGTAGGTCTATATCCTACAGCAAAGTTTCTACAAAGCTCAACATTGTATTCCGCCTCATAGGGCTCTGTATTTTTGGTGAGAATGACCCCCCCTCGAGCAAGAAATTATTCCTTTCATTCGCTCACCTCACTAATTTCCTTTTTCAGTTATCTCCCTCCCCTGGTCTATATGGTCATTTGCAATGTTTATATAATTTAAACTCTGGAAAATACAGTATAATCATACCAACAGTTTAAAAAAAATAGTTTCTAGACAACGAGATCATCCCCGACCGCCCCCATCCCGACCTTCCGGAAGAAAAAAAATATCACCAAAGAAACACAGAGAAGAAGAAATTGAAATTCGCGTCACAAACGAAATTTCAATAATCCGGTCGAATCAAAGTTCTCCCATTTCAGAATGAACCTTTTCAGTACCCTGGCTGCTTAGAGCGTGGGAATATGTCCGTCCGGGCTCGCTTTGCATTTCGAATGCCGACCAAGAGGAGAAAAGAAAAATTTAAACATTAACGAAAATTAAGCAACTTCTAGGCTACTTTTTTTTTCGTTTTCTTGTCGAGGTCATAATACAAATATATTGCAAAGACGAAGAAAACAAACGTAGCCTACGCAAAACAGACTAACGTTTTTCATAATTTGTAACATGCGAGGATCAAGATTTTTGCAAAGCCTTGAGGCTCCTAATCGACTTCCTTAAATTCGTTGGTAATTTTAACTGATTGTTAAACAATACATGTATATTTTCGGGGGGGGGGGGGGGGGGGGCTATCACAATCTATTTAAAAAAATATATATTCCACCCAGAAATCAGAGAGCTGTTTGTGACGTTTAACGGATCTTTATTGCATGGACATGAATGTAAGGGGATCTTACTTAAAACATCCATTACTTCATTGGAATATTGAATTTGAACGTCCATTCCACATCTCTCATTAAGGGAAAGGCAAGTGACACCATAAACAAGAAGCTCACGTGCTGGTGATAATGAGCCCCCCAAACACACCACTATAAGACAATGGCTAACTTTTACTAGACCAGGTCGAAATTTTACTCGAGACAGTAACTTGAATGAAAATACAGCATATCACTTTTTATTTTATATTCTTAATGAGTCAAAATTCGGGCAACACACTTAATTACTGGGCCCCCGTTTTCGGAAACTATAAATGCAGCGATATGAAGGGGGACATTTACAGCCAATTGTCTTCATAACATCGTGGGAAAGTATCATATTTATTAGTTATTTTTGCTTTAAATTTTTATTTTTTTGTTTGTTTACTCTCAAAGCATTTCAAATCCAGTTACACAAACTATATGCGGTCGCTCAACCGACCCAAATACATATTTACATATCAGCTGCATAATGCAGCCGTCTATTCATCCTCATCCTTAAAAAAATTGCAGGGAAAAAAAAAATCTGTACATAATGATACGGATGAAGATATAAGTTGGGAAAAGATATTATTTTCAACGTTCAGGTGAGGGGAAAGTATTCCTTGTTTGAGGACCCGGACGGCAGGAAGGGCTGGTTCCCTGTTAAATTTGGTAAAAACAATAACTAAAATTTGTCCAGCACATTAAAATCATCCAGGGAGAATAGTTTAAAATTCTTCACAGACCGATGCCAAACAAAAACGAAAATTTAGCTGTCATTTTTGATTTCCATTTGTTAGAAGGGATCTCTTTCATTTAAAAAAAAAATCAGTTCTTTAATTCGTTCATTTTAAACGTTCTGGATCTGTCATTGGGGGAAAAAAATTGGAAAGGGGGGAGGAATCACAACACTTGGAACCTCCAGGAAGCCTGGTCTTTGTAGTCCAAGCAGTCTGTGGTATTGAAATTGAGTTTCCAAGACGAGGCGGTTTGATCTTTGTAATCCAGGCAGTCTGACGAGTTGAAGGCCAGGCTCGTGCCACTGTACGCCTGGTGATGGTGGTGGTGGTGGTGGTGCCCCGCAGACTGGCTGATGTGGTGGTGGTGCGGGTGTCCGGACATGGAAGAGGGGGCCATGGGGCTCAGCTGGTGTGAGTGATGGTGAGAGTGCATGGGCGCCAAATAGGAGCTACAGTCCACCCCGCCAAAGTAGGAGCCGGATGCGGACGCGTAGCCCTGACTGTAGCCCGCGGCCTGGTTGTAGGACATCGGGTAGGTGGACCCCGTGGCGCCGGAGACCGCGCGCTGCATGCACGAGGCGCTGGCGGGAGGGGCGGGGTCCGGCACGGCAACGGACTGCTGGGCGGAGCCGGGGGAGATGGAGGCGGGGCTCCAGATGGAGGAGACCGGTGTGCTGATGGAGGTAGAAGTGCTGCTGATGCCTGCGTTGTTACTGGAGGAGTTGGAGCTGGAGGAGGACGAGGACCCGGCGCTGGACACGGCCGGAGGGGTGAACTGGCCACTGCTCTCCGACCCTGTACTCTCCCTCGCGGGCGACGCTTTCTTCTTGGGCGGTCGTACCTTGGCATTGCTGCCGCTTTGCTGCTGTTGCCGACACTTGGCCCGTCGGTTCTTAAACCACACCTGCATGATACGTGTTGTTGCAAAAAGGTTTTCAAAAATCATGAATAAACTCGAAACTGGCGAAACTAAATTTCAATTCAAGGCTAAATTGGCATCTGATATTTCCCGTTTGAAGTCTTCCACTCGGGCTAATTTTGACACTGCCAGGACATACAAGCAAGCTATTGAATTTCTTTTCAGAGAACCGTAATTCGATACTTTGCAATGAGCTAACTCGTGCAAGACAATTGTGCCCACACATTTATAGAATAACGAACAAATTGGTTGGAATACTGCAGCATTATTGTTGTTCCACGACCGTTGAATTAAAGGTTAAGTCAGAGCATTTGATATAGCCTTCGGTGGAAACAGTGTTTTCATTTTTACACAGTCAATGCAGCATTTTCACAAAAGTATATTCATCCTTTGAAGACACAAACAGGCTTTTGAACACATCACCACGTCAAGATAATTATCTTAGTCAACATGTATTGATACTTAGGCTTCGTGTTGAATTTAATTTCAAGAAAGCAAGGAAATAAATAAATGTAAAAACTTGAACGTGGATTAATTCAAAGTGGCAATCAGTAAATACTACTGCACAATTGAGATTTTAAAAAAGAACCTTCATTTAACCAGGGAAAAATATCCACTGATTAAAGTGTTTTGAAACACATAGACGACACCAAAATTAACGGTAAAACAGCAATGCACACCAAAACTCCAAGTGAATGCAAAGATCAATAATATTTACTCAAAGGTGGCACAAGAGGGGGCCACTGAGTGGGTCACGTGCGAAGTAACGCTAAGATAATTACTCGCAGTCCATGTAAAACATAGCGTTATCATCATTACAGTGAACAATGCAACCGCGTGCAATAATTATGCTGATTGAGGTGTCCTCCCTTACAGGCTATACATTGGGACTACTATACTACTGAGCCCATTACTACAACTGCGTTATTACTGGAAAACAAAGAATAACAGCGATTTAAATAATAAAATAAAATAGAAACACAAACCTGAACTCTCGATTCGGGTAAATTAATTTTCAACGCCACTTCCTCGCGCATGAATATGTCCGGGTAGCGCGTTTTGGCGAAGAGTGATTCCAGTATGTCCAACTGTGTGCGCGTGAAAGTAGTCCTTTCACGACGCTGTTTTCTCGGATTCGCTAAAACAAGATAAAACGACACAATGAAGTTAACGCGACGCAAGCTGTGAAACATTAAAATGAAGAGGATTTTTAAATGACTGTAGATTAATTTAGGCTTCGGGTAGTTATAATGCAACGCTGCTTGCAAAAGGTCAAATGCGTCTTACGGGTTATGCCTTACGACTTTAGGAAACAAATGTAATGTCTTCCAAATTAATGTAGCTTATGCCCAGATAATAATAATGGTGTATAATGGACACATTTCAGTTTGCAATAATTTCCATGGCTTGTGGCCAAAATTTTGTAATTACAAATGAAAGATTTAATCTTTTTTTTTTTTCGTAAAAGTCATTTTAGTTGGGCAATCCTAAATGAAAGACACCAAGTATGTTGGTGCACATACAAATTAAAGGTCAATTGTTAACATACATTAGGTGTACAATTTTTGCATTCTACATTTTCATGGTGGCACAGTTCTTAAAAATCACACTGCTGGAAATAAATGAAAGCTAGCCCAGCGAAGCCCACGGACAGCGTTAAGAAATCAGCTTTGGGAATTGCCCGATTTATATCCTCTAAAGTTTCCTAGCACACTTTTCCCGCACGATCTCAGAAACTAACTTTTTTTTTTTTTTTAAACCACACTGTATAGGTTTCAGGGATCTGTGCACGCGAGCAGCGCGCTTTACCTGGATATCCGACGGAAGGATGAAGCAAATCCATGGCGGTGCCGCTTAGCCCCAGGCCGCTCATGCCGTACGGGGGCTGTTTGAGATATGACATCATGCTAGAAGCTGTCGCTTGTCACCCCCCCAGATCTGGCCAGAAGTCGGGGGTTTCCTCCGTGTTGCAGTTTCCAGGAAAATAAGAAATTTACCTTAAAGTGGGGGGGAAAGGCACCTTCAGTCCAATGTCACTCAGTACTATAGAAACCCTTAAAATAAGCTCAAAGGTGCGTTGTTTTATCTCTTGATTGAGAGAAAATGCGACCAAGAACGCTTAATGCGGCCAAGCAAAAGTTAGAAAAATACCAAGAGGTTATTTTCATCAAATGTCACGGACTGACGCCCGGTTGAAGAGCCAGGCGCAGTTCCACATCAGAAAATATTTCCGCCTGAAGCTACAATTCAACTGCTAAAATTCAAAATACTACATACCCCCTACTTATGAGCAGTTGGAAATTACAACTACTGTTGCCGTGATTTTAATTGATTTAAAAAAGAATTCACGTTGTCTTTTCCTGACGCACATGAAAGAAATCGGAACATTTTAGGCCCCATGTTCATTTGCACCTCCAATATTTAATTTCTCCCCGCTGTGCCCGGACCTATCCATTCCCGGACCTAATGGCCAATCCTTGCCCTTTTATTTATCTGTGTATCTGTAATATTTTTATTCAATTGTACAATGTAAACGGTAGGGCACCTACGGAAGAACGCGTCCAAAAGTTTGACTAGAAACGATTTCTGTGAGCCCGTTTCGTTCTGTTTATTGGTGCGAACAGGCCTCTCTTCAGTAGGCTATTTAGCAGTCGGAAATAATAATGTAGAATTTTGCTCTTAAAACTGACCTCTCCACCAGACTTTCACCAAAAACAGATTTAACAATTTTAAACAATTGATTTAGTCGTCAGTCACAGGGCTGAGTCTATAATTCCATGCATTTATATAGAGACTAGATTTATAAATGTTCATATAGCCTATGAACATGTACGTTTAAAAACGCAACCTATGTGGCATCCACAGACAATGTAACGTCTCACGATGAATATTTAGACGATTTAGCTTTTAAAGTACTTTACAGGCTTCCAAACCAAATTGTATTCAAACGCGTTTTTGACTGATTTTTGACTTCATCCAGGAGACTGACGTGGAATCTTGGACATGGGTGTCTCCAAGTCGCTCTCATGAGAAAAAACTACCCTAGACTGAAAAAGATGGCTAATCCAGGCAATTTTATTTTTGTATTCTAGATTTAAAACGCTTACAGTGTTTCGAAGCAATCGCACGTTCAGAAGGATGAGAAATTTAAGTACTTATTAATTAACCGAAGTTAATCCGTGTCACGGTGAGACTAAACAGTTCTCCAAAATTCAATTCGCATGTAAGACAGAAAAAAATATGTACATGCGTTGTAGCTTCATACTGAGCTATTTCCCAAAATAAATATATTTTCAAATATTTAGATACTTTGTGCAATTAGGGGAATGTTACTTCAGTGCGTGCAGTATGAAACCTGTATTGGAATCTTTAGTAACACAACATACTATTTTGTATTATTATTATCAGGCAATACAAAATAACCTGACGTTCGACTGGTTTACTGGGATCAAACTGTTTACAAAAAAAAAGTAAACTTGATGGAATTAAATAATCTAGAACATTTCAGTCCATTTATTTGGCACAAATCAAAACTTCACATGCAACTGCTGTAGAGGAATGATTACATTGTGTGGTGGTTTAAAAAGCCACCACAAACCTCCTGCGCGCGCTTGTTTGTAATCATTTTCTTGATTAATGAAACAAATCCTGATCGGATTCGTTTCATCATCGCCTACCTGGCGACCAACAGAAAAGAAAGCCGTCAGCGAACTCGGGCGTTTTACGGGAATTTGTTTTTAAACATACGTTTCCTGCTCTACAGGACGGAGCTTTAACTCACTCAAGAAGCGAGAACTCCAGAAAATTAACTCGATTACAATTTAGATTAGACCTCCGGGGAAACCGTTTAAAGAATGGGTCTTATCAGCAAAATAAATTGACAAAACCAAAACACGCCTCTCCAATTATCCACTAAGTAGATTCAAGCTTTAAATGGCAACTTGGCTCTCAGAACGGACCATTTACATGAGAATATAAATGCAATTGGTCCCATCCAAATAAACTCGTAGGAAGTGGAACGTTCGATTTTATTTAATAAAATTTTTAAGTTCCGGTGGCAATTTTCAACAAAATCAAATTGATAACTAGCCCTGTAATTGGCCGACTAGGCTGCGACACATGAAAACGCTAAAAGACAAACGACTTTAGCACATCAAACACGAGTCAGTTTGATTTAAACTTTCAGATACCGAACGACGCCGAGGAAAAACAAAGATGCATACGGACCAATTGTTTCCGGTTGCAGGCTACAAATGCACTGTGTTTATAAAAATAAATAAATAAATAAAAAACTTTGGAGAAAAGCTAAATGGAAGGTACAGGCTTTAAAACGCAACGCCTCTACGAAGCAAAATATACAGCAAGGCATCGAGAAAAGTCATGTTCACTCACCTTAATTTATGAATTATTTTCTGTTTTCCTTTCCCTTCTACTCGTTTTGCAGAGGTGTGACCGTGTACAAAATATCCACCAATAGAAGTCTGTAGCTACAGCGAAAGCAACTGCGGGACACAAAACGCACAAAGAAGATCAGAAGTACAAAAATAGTGGTGGGACATACAGATTTTTATGTTACGACACGCGAGCGTGCGCTCCGCCGTTGCGCTCGCCGCAATCACCCTCGCGAAACGTTCCGTTTTCAAACAATTCACTCAAATTCGACACTCGCGTATACGTGCACTGTTTAGGTGATTGGCATGCAGACGGATAGAGATTGATCACCTTACTCTCTTACCCTGCCCTCTATGAGCGTAAGGCACCTGCAGAACCGCCCACTTTGACCAATCCGTGCGCGCTGCCCCTCTGATAGACGTCTACAAGAGCCAATCAATGCTGACTGTTGCTGAAAACCCCTCCCATTCAGACGAAGGACAACATAACCCCACAGACACCCGGACGGACGGCGAAATAAAGCATTTGCAATAAAAACAAACACGTAATTGTTTAAAATAAATGGTCGAGTTTTAAATGCAGCATTTCGTTACTGGTTTACAACAGGGGCCATTAAGATTAGTAAAAAAAAAAAAAAAGAATACAGAAACACGCATTATCACAGCAGAACATTTTTTTTTAGACTATATCAAAAGGAAAAAAAATAAATTTCTACAAGGATATGACCAGGAAACTGCTTAAACAAATTAAATGCATAAACATTTGAAATATATTGCAGAGTCTTTTGTCTTTGAAGGTAGTTTAGTTTCAGGGAACGCGGTAAAGCGGTCCTGGTGTAGATCTCGTATATCCCCGTTTCAGGCATTTTAGGCTAAAGTAGCATATCGTAATATATGTCATGTGCCACGTATTTCCCGAAAAGACGTTGAGGACCGAACATAAGTTTTGTGCTACATAAAAATGAATTAAATTATAATTTCTTCCGTATATCCTGAATACAAAATAACTCCTATGTTCTGTTAGGCACAACTGTAATCCGAAACTGTACTATTTTAACAAAAATATTTTGCGAAAATACATTATACGTTTGAATATTTTCACTGCGGATGAATTAATATCAAGGAGATTATCAGCCATGTTGAACAGACACTTGTGTATTGTGTAGGCCTAAACTTTAATTCTACATATGGCTGAGTTTTAAGATAAGCCTTTAAAACAAATTTGCGGATTGATAAGAACACCGCCAATGGACAAGTTGTCAAGGTGCATTTATATTCAGTTTATCATGTTATGGTAGAGGCTGGGAGTTTAAATTATTCCTGTTATTTTTTTTTTTTACTAAAATATTGTTACCTCATCTCATGAATATTAATGACGAGCTAATCCCCACTTAGAATTACATTTGAGAATAGCCAGCGTTAAGTTTAATAGGGACAGTCTTTTTACACAGGGAGGGGAAACGTGAAAGGAATTAAAGGGGGGGAAAAAACTCAGGCGATCCGGAAAATAAATGAAATCAGACTAGAAAGGGTCTCGGAGGCTTGGAATCAATGAAAGCACCTTTCAAGCTTTACTTTCTAAAAAGAAACTCCAATAAAATACGGTAACAGAATATCAGGGAGAGCGCACTGTTTCTTTTCCTTAACCGTTTATCAAAGGGGTCGGCAAGATTCTCCAAGAACGCGAATAAGCCTACGGTCAGTCCTTTTGTTAATCTCTCCATATCAACTCATTCTAATCGACGAGGCCCGAGTTGAAAGCGAGCTAATGTTCAAAGAAAGTGGCCGACATAGGAATGACAAAAAAAATTTAAATTTAATAAATAAATTATATATATATATATATATATATATATATATATATATAACAGGGTTAGCTTCGTCATTTTTCAAGCATTTGTTTTGATGCTGCGGAGCCCTTTGAAGTAACTTTAAGGAATGAATGGGAATTAAATGGTTTTCGTGTATCACTGCTATTTTTAATAATTAATAATACACACGCCCAAAGACTGGGCCTAAACAAAAAAAAAACATTCCAATTTTAAAATTCTACATTGAACAAATAACTTCTCACTATTGAAAACTTAACTGTATATGTTCTCCAACGTTAAACAGAGATACAGAAAGTCCTAGGCCAAATTAAATATGGATTAGGACCACAAAACGGAGGTTTCCCCTTTGACAATTCAGTAAATGTTCTATTTTTTTATGCCAGCCTCCACTGAAAATGAACCCACATAGATCTTTTAAGTATCAAGATATCAAGTACCACTAACCTTTTGTTAAAAAAAAAAAAAAAAGTATTTATCTAATCCCAAATTGCAGTCGAGTTTTCTTAATTCTAAATCCGTAAATCTTGGGATTAAGGAAGCAAAAAGAGAGAGGGGGAGAGAAGTGGGGGTTTCTCTCTTTAGCTGGCAGAATTGGCGTGGGTCGTGTATGTTGTCGGCGCTTATTAAAACGATGATGCGTAAAACGCATTTTTTTTTTTTTTTTTAAATAAGTGTGCTCCAGGACCAGTAGCGTCTTTCCTTGTTACGTTTTTTTCTAAGTAGGATAGTCAATCATGGCCCGGGATTTATGAAATCCAACCGATCAACACCTGCGAGGTGAGACTTCAGACTTCAAAGTATTTACACCCGCAATACACAGGAGATCAATCCATCCGCGCGCATGTATCTTTTGGTGGGCTGGTACTCTTCTTCAGTACAACCTGCCGGCTACTCGAAATCCATTTTTTTTTTAAATTAAAGAACGTTTGGATTTTTAAAATGTATTTTATTGGCGCTAAAATGGATATATTTGGTGTCTTTTTCTTTCTCTTTTTTCAATTAAAGGCCAAAACTCACGCTGCGTTTGGAGGGCAAACCAGAGTACACAGGTAAGAAGCGCATGACGAGACATTTTCTTTTCAGTTCCCAAAATAAGTTAACGGGGGTATTCAGATCGCACAGAACAAGTTATGTAATCCTAAAATTTTGATCGGATAAAATACAACAGACGCATTGGTGCTTTAATGAATCACGTCGCATAGCTTGCAATAATTGAACGTTTTTAGTTTCATATAAAAAAATAAATAACTAAAATCAGGGGATTGACGGTGCTGAATATATGGAACCATACCAGGGTCTTCCTTTTTACCTGCACGCGCTCGATAATTCAATCCACTACATGTCAAGGGGAGGGTGTAGTGTACAGATGTATTATTGATAGTTCAATACCAAACCAATTAAATACCAGGACACTTCTAATGTATACATGTGAAACTGGAAGGGAACGTTTGGACAACTGTGTGTATATGTGTGCGGGTGTATACACACACACACACACACACACACACACACAAAGGTACTAGAGCTAAATACAAGAAGTGACGAATTTCATATGAGTTTCTAATTTTTCTGATCGGTTTCATTTAAACCTGTCTGCTTTCCAGTTTCAAATGTTTTCTGGGACGTTTGATTTAATGACCGTAAAAATATACTTATATTTAAAATTCTCTCTTTTTTGTTTGGCGTCCCGTTGACTCGTTTCAGCCAATAATGAGAGAGTATTTATAAGTGGCAATCGGAGGAGTCTGTTGGAACGCAAAAAAAAAAAAAAACAACCCTTCCCCAAGGTGTAATTGGTCATGAAAGTTATAGCGTGCTTTTCAGCAAATTGCGGTCGCGAGTGATACCAAAAAAAAAAACAATTAATTCAAGGGAGCACGATATGAATGTCCAATTGGATACAAGCAGAAAGGCGATAGGTAAATTAATTATAAAGCATCAGAAACGCCGGACGGGACATCAACTGTCAACACAGTCAACATTTTTACGGTTAGCCAATAGGAAGACGCTGCCGGGATGTACTCCACGGCCAGTATCGTTTAACTGCGGCTCCTCACTTCAACATTGGCGCAGAAAAGGGCAACTGATTTATATATTTAATTTTTGACAAAATTATTTCGTTATAACGGCTTCAAGGGAAATAATGAGCAGTGTTAAAGTAAATCAAAACTGCAAACACTTTCAAATACATTACCAAGGTGCTCTGGAATTTGCAAGAACTTGCTTGGAGGGTTCAGGTTATGTAAGTTTTCCGTAGCAAAAGTTGGGTATGTATTCAGAAAATCGGTCGCCTAAACGCAATGTATAAAGTTCATAGCAAAAATACTCCATACATATTGTCAGCAGAACACTCGAGAAATCCAAAACAATTGTGAGCAGCAAATTCAGGAATATTGCAAAATAAACACAATGAAGGTCTAGCATCACGAGGACATTTCTTTTAAAATAAGTTATATATATATATATATATATATATATATGCTTAAACGTAAATCTGCTGACAGACTGTAGCCTTCTGGATAAGTTTTAGTAGGCCCTACTGCGTACACAAATGATAAACTTTAGCACCACAATTATGCCATTAATATTTCTTAATCATACGTTTACATAAAAAAAACAGACGTGGCATGCTTTAAACGTCACATACGAAGTGCAAACAGACCGCTAAATTCATTACACCACAGACACTGCAGACAGGAATTAAAAGCACAAAGAACTTTTAAATCTAAAGTCTGAGTAACACTTAAGCACGCGTAAGCTTTCCCCAGAATTTAGGATATATTTTCCAATGAATTTAACTTATGCGCTACATGTTTTTTACGTGACAAAAAATGCTAGCATGCATTCTATGACTTTGTACATCTAGGCATTCCGGAGAAAACCTGTCCCTATCTCCAGCGAATCTAACAACTCCAATTAGTGTAATCCTTAAAGTAACAGCATTTAAGATTCTAGATAAGTTCGCATTTAAATCTCATTTCCTGATTCCTCACCCCCCACCCCCCACCACTCCCAGGTAGACCAATGCTGCTTTTTCTCCGCTGAAGATCACACCCATCCAATCCAATGTCAAACAGCACTCCACCAAATACACACACGAACACACGCAGGATATGAAAGTACTTGGGGAGTTTATTGAACTCGTATATGACACTGGAATAAATAAACAAGTGACCGTTTGCACAAAAGACAGCTGCAACAGATGCGAAAACCAAGACGTCTTGTACATTAAACCATATTTGTTTTCGTTTTTTTTTTTTCGTTTGAAGTACACAATAAATATTAACAAAACTCCTTGAGCAAATGTACTATACATGGTCCTGATGTTACACTCACTGGCATGTGACTCAAGAAAAAGGACAAACAGCAATAAATAATTACCCCGTTTGTCAACTATATTTTTGAGCAAACGTTCTGCAAGCTATAGCGGTGATGACTGGCAGGCTGCCCAACCACTCCTATCCTCTCACCTTAGCAAGTCTCTCAAAGGCCAGGTGTTTTCCACCAGGGCAACTGCGTCATGGCAACTGCTCCAGGGCAGCTGTATCATGGCAACTGCGTCATGGCAACTGCGCCAGGGCAACTGCTTCATGGCAACTGCGCCAGGGCAACTGCACCATGGCGACTGCACCATGGCAACTGCGCCAGGGCAACTGCGTCATGGCAACTGCGCCAGGGCAACTGCCCCAGGGCGACTGCACCATGGCAACTGCGCCAGGGCAACTGCATCATGGCAACTGCGCCAGGGCAACTGCATCATGGCAACTGCGCCAGGGCAACTGCACCATGGCGACTGCACCATGGTGTCAGCGCCAGGGCAACTGCATCATGGCGTCAGCGCCAGGGCAACTGCCCCAGGGCGACTGCACCATGGCAACTGCGCCAGGGCAACTGCATCATGGCGTCAGCGCCAGGGCAACTGCCCCAGGGCAACAGAATGTGAGAATCTGCTCTAAACATGTGTGATAAACTTTGAGCTTTTGGCTAAAGTTCATATATATAAAATATTCTCACCAATCTCAGAGGCAGCCATGTTTGTGACGTGTAAGTGTAAATGTACACGTGTGTGCACATGTACTTATACGCACACTCAAATACATGCACATACATTTCACATGTATGTGTATATATGCACATGTGTCTATATCCATACAAATGTACACAAACAAATATACATAGCAGTTTCATTCGTTATACAATGTTAGAGAATGCACCATTCTGTTTTAATGCTCCAAAGACAAATGCAATTTTCTTTCTATTTGAATACAATCCTCTCTCTCCCTCACGCCGATAATAATTACTAGAATGGGCATTGAGGTTTGATATTGACAAAATGCAATAAGTATGTATGTGATGCATGTTTTATCTTCAGCTTTTAGGGCCAAATTCAATCTAACTTCAACACGTTTTGTGGTTCACTTTGAGTAGCCAATATAAGCTAATGTTATATACACAATGTCACTTAAGGTAGGAAGTAAGTAACCTTTTCTTCATTTAGTCAAAGTTCAGGACAAATCTGATTGCCGCCAGACTGAATCTCACTAGGTAACCTTGCCTTGATAACCAGGACCATAGACACATAAACACGCTGCATATTTCAGCAATTATAGACATACTCCTCCTAAAATAAAACAGTCAAACTGACAAGACTCTGTGCATTTGAATTTGCATTATCTTATTTGTAAAACCGACAAAATATAAAGCAATTAGATGTAATACGTTTCATTCATGTTTTTTTCTTTTTTCTTTTTTTTTTTACATTTTGTTTAATTTTTAAAGATATGTGACTCCATTAGATACGCTTCACTTGTAGTGGGCTATGTGCATTAAGAACAAGTACCTTAACCTGTTTGACAAAAGCAAACAAAACGAAACAAAAACCCCGGAATATTGGAATTGGTAACCAGGCATGGAAGGGACCGGTTCTGAAGCCCTTTACAGGCACATAACTGCTCAGTTCTGATCCAAACGACAGCCAGGCATTCAGTTTCACGTAATGCTTAGTAGTGTTTTGACTTTTTCCGTTTTTCTGTTGTAATACTCATTATAAAGATATATTTTGTTTAATTTCTTTATCTATTTATTTATTTTTTTACAAAATGTGACAGTGGGAGTCACTGAAGGACACACTTGTCTTCTTTCTTGGCCATTTTTCCTTTGTTCTGTTCCAGGGTCTTTTCAAAGTGCTCGTCTTCCTCTTCAGCCCTGAGAGAGGGAACATGGCATTAGCAGGCAGCGGGTGGCACGGCAACAGCCCCCCCCCCCCCACCCCCACCCCCACCCTGCCCTGGCTCTGACCAGCCCTGTGCCCCCCCACCCCCCAGCAGGCAGTGGGTGGCATGGCAACAACCCCCACCCCCCCGGCTCTGACCAGTCCTGTGCCCCCCCCCAACCCCCCCACGCATGCACACACATATAGACAAACACGCATGCACACACGACACGCACACCCGTACACACACACACATGCACACACCCCCCCCCACACACACACACACACACAAACACACGCACGCACGCACGCACGTGCGCACACACACGCGCGCGCACGCGCGCACGCACGCACGCACGCACGCACGCACGCAAGCACACACCCCCCCCCCACACACAGTCAAACACATGCACGCACGCACACACACACACACACACACACGCAAGCACACACCCCCCCCTACACACACACACACGCACGCACACACCCCCCCCCCCCCCCCCACACACACACACACTCACACACACACACACACCCGTACACACACACACACACACCCCCCCCCCCCCCCCCCCACACACACACACACGCACGCACACACCCCCCCCCCCCACACACACACTCACACACACTCACACACACACACACACACAGGGGCCTGGTCGCGGCATGCGGTCATTGACATTTCCCCGGCATCAAAACCCGGGTCCCAGGGCCCCCCCTCCGGCAGCCGAGCGGCGCCAGGCTTTGCCCCCCCCTCCCCCTCACCCCCCCGCCCCTGCCCCCCCCCCCCCCCCACTCACTCCTTCTCCTGGGCGTCCAGGTCCCGGACCAGGGCGTCCCGCTTGTTGACCAGGATGACCAGCTCGTCCAGCAGCAGCTGCTCCCGACGCTTCTGCGCCTCCGTCTTCTGCCAGTCTGCGGAAGACACGCCCCCAGAACACCCCGCCCCCTTAGGTCAGGCCTCGAACCCGAGCAACGAGCCGCAGCCCTGCACAGCCAGTCCAAATAAAGGAGGTCCCCCCGCCATCGGGGGTTGAATGCCAGTAGACGGGACCCTAAAGAGGGGGGATGCCAGGCAGCGCTTCCATGCGACAGCACGCTACGTACAGGGCTACGCTAAACTACCCGTACAGGGCTACGCTAAACTACCCGTACAGGGCTACGCTAAACTACCCGTACAGGGCTACGCTAAACTACCTGCACAGGGCTACGCTAAACTACCCGTACAGGGCTACGCTAAACTACCTGTACAGGGCTACGCTAAACTACCCGTACAGGGCTACGCTAAACTACCCGTACAGGGCTACGCTAAACTACCCGTACAGGGCTACGCTAAACTACCTGCACAGGGCTACGCTAAACTACCTGCACAGGGCTACGCTACAGTACCTGCACAGGGCTACGCTAAACTACCCGTACAGGGCTACGCTAAACTACCTGTACAGGGCTACGCTACAGTACCTGTACAGGGCTATGCTAAACTACCTGTACAGGGCTACGCTAAACTACCTGCACAGGGCTACGCTAAACTATCTGTACAGGGCTACGCTAAACTACCTGCACAGGGCTACGCTAAACTACCTGTACAGGGCTACGTGTCAATCATTCACGCCCATCCGCCGGGCAGCCGTGACCACCTGCGTGCGGCACACTGCCACCTACCTGCAGCGGGCAGCGGCACCGCGAACGCGATAGAAAGAGTCAAGGAAATTACATATGGGGGGGGGGGGGGGGGGGGAAGGGGGGGATGCGTCTAATGGCTCCGGTGGATGGCAGGACTGTTTAAAGAAGCTGGGCGGTGTTTCTGAGAGCAAACGCAAGGCTGTGTGTGTGTGCGTGTGTGTGTGTCGTGTGGGGGTGGGCGAGGCTGTTTTAGGGGCCCCCAGGTGCACACACCTCCCGGGGGGGGCCTGGACCCCTCACTGACAGCCTGGACCCCCCCCTCAAGCAAAGGCCTGCGCTCCAGACCCAAAAAATCTGCCCGAAGAGTTCACACCGTGGATGATGGTGATACCATTTCCCGTAAATATAAACATCGCACTGTGACAAACCTTAAAAAAAAGAGTCCTCCACAATTTGCACAAGACAAGATATTTTTAAAAAAGCATTCAGGGAAAGACGCGCTGACACGTGTGTACGATACGAATCCCTCACTCCCTTAATTCACAGAAGCGAAAAAAAAAAAGAAAAAAAAAAAGATTCAACAATAATTTATGAGAGCGGGAGCGTCTAATGTCAGTCCAAAAATAAGCGTGAGGTGAGGGCTGGTTTATGAAAAATAAATAGTTCTCCCGTCGTCGGGTGAGAACGCGGCGGGGCGGGGGTCCCGCAGAGAGGCGTGTGTTCCAGCGAAAGGTCTGCTTTTTTCTCATTTAACCCCCCCGGCCTTTGAAGTCAGGCAGAGAGCGCAAGCAACACAGCCCCAATGTTTGGCCCGGTATTTACCCCCCACCCCCCACCCCCACCCCCACCCACCCCTGATACCAAATTAAATCTGCGCTCTCTCTCTTGAGGGTCTCACGAAGTTCCTGCACTTAAAAAAAAAAAAAAAAAAAAAAACGCTGCGCTAGTTCAATATTTTCCGAAAAACGAAAGTAAATAGGAAAAAAAGAGAAAACGCGGCAGTGGAATCCCTCTGAAGCGACTGAACTGACTGACGGGGCGTGTCTGCGTTGCCGCGGCAACCGTCCCGTAATTTTAGGGGGGACTGTTCAGGCATGCCCTCCCTGCCAATTAAGAGCTGCGTCCCCCCCAAAACGAGCCAAGTCCCACCTGACCACTTCTGCACTCGAGATGTGATCTCTCCTCATTTTTCCCTCAGTATGGGAATGCTGGTTTTCAGACCCTAAATGTCTCTGTGGGGGACATTTCCTCCGAAACGTTACCTGTTAGAGGGCGCAAAAACTCTGTATGTGTGAGCTAAAAGAAAACTTCTCCAGGACTGAAAAACAGAGAGGGAGAAGCCCCCCCCCCCCCATACCCCCCCACCCCGGCTCCCCCCTCCCTCCCCGTCAGCCCTCAGCTGCAGCTCCACACCTCCGAGGCAGAAAGCCAAAGTGTTTCCACAGCCGAGCCGACGCAGGGCTGGGGCCGGGGGGGGGGGGGGGCGGGGCCTCGCAGCTGTCCGTCACGGCTGCGGCGGCTCCGCCCCCCTCGTTAGGAAGGTAAACGGTGAGGCGGGACGATGAGAGACACTGCGGGGGGAGCGAGGGGGCAGGGAGGGGAAATCAGACACCCGTTTAAAAAAGCCGCCGCCGCTGCACCCCCGCCCCCCCCCCCCCCCCGCCCCCTCCCCGCCCCCCCCCCCCTTTCTCCGAGGCCTCAGGCAATCACGCTAAAACTCACATGGCCAGCGCCCATTCAGATAAGCCCAACAATGCGCACCAGCGGTAACCATGTGAGCCCCCGCAGAACCACACAAGAATGCACCGGTTCAAATCCCCGTGACCCCCCCCGCCCCCCCAAAACCGCCCCTCCACCCCCATCACAACCAGCCCCCCCCCAAACCTCCCCTCCACCCCCATCACAACCAGCCGCCCCCCAAAACCTCCCCTCCACCCCCATCACAACCAGCCCCCCCCCCAAACCTCCCCTCCACCCCCATCACAACCAGCCCCGCCCCCCCCTGCCCCTTCGCCGCCCGTCCCACTGCAAAATTTATTCAAGAGGGCGCACTGCTCGACAGCCTCGTGGTTCTTCATCTTCACCGCCTTGTTTTCATCCTCACCCTCTCAGAAGTTCACTCCTCTTCACGGAGAGAGAGAACGCAGAGAGCCCGCGCACCAACGCCATCTCGCCCCTCACATGGGACAGGGAGAGGGGCGTGCTTATTCCTGTGGATGTGGATCCTTACGTGCTTGCTTGTTTTTTTGGGGGAAAACGGGTGGAATGAGCATGCCCCAACACATGATCTCATTTCAAAGGATTACCCCCCCAGCCCCCCCCCGTACTTAAAGCACTGAATGACCACAAACTGGTCCAATGGACAGAAGCCAAAAAAATCTGACCAGAAAAAAAAAAAAAAAACAGACAAGTTACAGAAACTAAATCTCACAAGCTTTAAAAAAAAAAACAAGATGGTAACTGTATCAAGACAAAAATTCAATGCCAGAACTTTAATTTGGAAACCCAAGTAAAGCAGGTACACTTTGTGCACAAAGCAGGGGGGGTGTGTGTGTAAGAGAACAGTCAGTTAAAAAAATACAAAGTAAAAGAAAAAAATGCAGAGAAGAAAGTGAGGGTTTTCTGACGGACATTAACACAGTTTATTTTTTGGGCGCTGGAGCACGAGGGGGTGGGGGGGGGGGGGGGCAGTGGCGGCTTATCTTTAGTTCCAGTCAACTAGCAGCCCCTGAAAGAGCTCCCGAAATCATCAGAGCCGGCCGTTTGATAGGACGCTAACACTGCAGCTAATCAATCTGAAACAGTGTGGGCCGGGCCCATGCAACACGGCTCAGATAGATTTACAAATGGGGTTGTTAGGGGATAAGCTGCAGCACGGGATTACATATTGATTTGAAACATATAAAAAAGAAAAAAAAAAGCTTATCATATAAAACCGTAACTACAAAAAAAAAAAAAAAAAAAAAAAGGGAGGAGGGAAAAAAATCCATGCATAAATCCCTGTTAGGAAGACACGGCCGCATTCAAACACACACACACACACAGACACACAGACACACACAGACACACACACACACAGAGTTTGGATCGAGTCACACAGCGGAAGAAGAGATGTAGAAAAAGAATCTTCTGAAGACAAAGAGCAGATTAAAGAAAAGATCAATTGGGGGGGGGGGGGGGGGTGACCGTATGGCCTTCAGTATGACGTTGAGGGCCACAATGTTCCTGCGTGGCACTTCCACAAACAACCAAAAAGCCACCCTTTTCAGGAATATACCTCAATGTTCCCATGGAAACGAAGTCTTCATCTCACAGGTTTTCACCGTGGAAACAGCGTGTCCCCTTGCGCCCACAGCCCACGACATACTGGGGGGGTGCGCGTCAGACTCTGTGGTCAGCAGAGAGCTGCGGAGTTCTCTTATACGGAGAAACGGCAAACCCCCTGCCCCCCCCCCCCCCCCGTCTCCCGCGGTAACCACAAGTACGCCCTCAGCCAGCCTCTATCATTTCCCAGGTACAGCATGTTATCACCCCCCCCCCCCCCCCATACAGAGGTGACAGAGGGGGGTACCTCTGTCACCGGCTGCCCGAGCAGGTCAGCGCTCACCTGTGGGTGGAGGGGCGCTCTGAATGGAGCTGCTGGAGCACTGAATGAGAAGCGCTCAGGTACGGACTCTCTCTCTCTCTCTCTCTCTCTCTGCCCCTCTCCACCGGGTCCGAACCATCTCCCCCCACCCCCACAGAGAGCCCCCCACGGCCCCCCGGCCCCCGACCGCCACCAGCCACCAGCCGCTCACCGCTAACCACCGGCTGCCTCCCCTTCAACAGACAAGGAAAAGGAGCTGATAAGGTATTGTCGGTGCCAAACCGACAACAACCCAAAAAAACAACACACCGACAGGCTGACAGGGCCCCAGGAGGAGAAGGCGGCCTTCCGCACCGCTCCGCCCCCGCGCGTTCTACGCTTTTCCATTTCCTGTGGCGAACAGGAAACGGCGCCGGTATCAGCTGCTGCCCGATGACCTAAAGCTGTGCGTCGTGCGGGGGATTCCTCTAGCCGAGGAGGAGGATAAGAGCTCTCTTCACCTCCGACTAGCTCGTGTTATTCCCACGCGTGAGCAGCGACAACTCAAAACAAACGCGAGCGAATCGCGCGTTCATATCTTTAAAAAAAAAAAGACACAAGCTTCCACACTATTCCCTCACACAGAGTGTGTGAATGAACTCCACCCCCCTCAGTCAGCACACACAGACGTGCGCTTTATCCTCTCCGCTCTACACAGGAGATAAAAGCGGCACGGAGGATGTGCCTGACGTACAAAAAACGACAGAAAAAGAAAGAAAAAAAAGAAAAAAAAAAGGACGAGTGGCTGCTCGGCTATGCGTGTCAGCTGTCAGCAAAGTCCCCTCAAACTAATTAGAATTGATTTATTAGGGACCAGGTAGCTTATCAGGTGCAGGAGGAAATTACCATGGCTAGCCAAAGGGTTCCAGGGTCAACGCAGAACAGCAAAATCAATTTGCATTGATTGTAAAAGGTTCATTTAGCGAAGGGAGGACACAGTCAAAGGGATTAAACTTAGACAGACAACTTTAATACAACACAATGGGTGCACCCCCCACCCGCCCCCCCCCACACACACAAACCCAACCCCCCCCCCCCCCCGATCCCCCCTCTGCTTCATAAACAATGGTGAAAACATCTGCCTTCGCGCTGAGCTATGAAAGCCAAAGAAAGTAAGATTTTGCTTTTGAAGAACGTCACATTCAAACGTGCCTGGTGTTAGAGCATGTGACTCCCGTGGAGTCTTGGCAGATCTACTATACTGAAGGACGCCATGGACTAAGAGAGAAAGAGCGTGTGTGTGTGTGTGTGTGTGTGTGTGTGTGTCTGTGTGCGTGCGTGCGTGCGTGCGCATGTGTGTGTCTATCCACAAAATACACTATGTTTGTGGACGCCATGTTTATTTGTTTGCTTTTCTGGAGCAGTAGATGGGAGGGGCATTCCCGGTCAGTTAAACCAATCAACACAGAGCATGTGACAACGTGCAACAACCACCCAAAACAGCCCGGTCAGCTCTAAGGGTAAGAAACCCACTGGATTTAAATATTTTTTAAATGTTTTGCATGTACTGTATTGTATTGTTTCCCTGAAAAAATTTTAACAACATGTTTGATAGACTGTAGCATAAGACCTTTAAATAAAAAGTAAAAGGTGTAAACTGACTAGTATATAAGCACCGAATAAGAAAGACAACAGGTGTATGTCTTATTAAGCGGTCTCTCCACCTCCCTCCCTCCTCCCTCTCTCCCTCTCTCCCTCCCCCTCCCTCCCTCTCTCTCCCTCCCTCCCTCCCTCCCTCTCCTCTCCTCCTCCCTCCCTCCCTCCCTCCCTCTCCCCTCTCAAATTCAAATTCAAATTCAAAATGCTTTATTGGCATGAAATACACTTGTACCTATTGCCAAAGCGTACACAGAAACAGGAATAGGAAACATGAAATACAAACAACATTGTGGTAACAACAATGCAATCAACAGCGTGGCAATCCCTCTCTCCCTCTCACCCTCCCCTCTCTCTCTCTCTCTCCCTCCCTCCCTCCCTCCCTCTCCTCTCTCAGCTCCCTCCCTCCCTCTCCCCTCTCTCTCTCTCTCTCTCCCTCCCTCCCTCCCTCCCTCTCTCCCTCCTTCTCTCCCTCCCTCTCTCACCTTCAATCGCCAGCATGGCCCTCAGTTCCCGGTTGAGCAGCTCGAAGCGCCTCTCCAGATCGTGCTCCTTGTCCCTGGGCAAGTTGCAAAAAGTTCATCAATATGCTAATGGCTAAATCATTAAACACTCAGAGAAAAGCTTTAATAAACATTGATTGAGCCACTCGTCGCCAGTCTCCCCCGTCTCCCATTAATCTACTGCACATAACTGATACACAAACCCACAAACACACACACAGAGCCGGGCTGCTGAGAGGAGAACACTACACCGGGAGACAGACGGGAGGAGGAGGAGGACTTCCCGCGCACATTTCACCCCGATTGCGCTCGCTCAAATCGAAGGCGCCATTTTCCCTGGGTAATGGAACTTGTTGAATTTGGTTACAAGATCTTCTAACGGACAGAAGTGGAACAGAATATCGGGCCTCGATTAATTGGCCTTTTCAGAAGTGCTGTCTCAAGTGAGACGATTAAATATACACTTTAAAAATACAATGAGGAATCACGGGCCTGATATTTTACACTAAAAGTGAAAAGATGGGAGGGGTCGGGCATATCTGAACATGGTATTCATGAAAGGAGACACTTTAAAATGATCAAATATAATACACAACATGTATTCATATACCAAGGGGCAACACATAAACCATAATTCCATTTATTAACTCGTAAATTAATAGAAATTAAGTAATAAAACAAACACGACTGAAGAAACCATTTGCCAGGATGCATGTTAAGGCTCAAATTGTACTCAGCTAATTAAGGGCTTCATTAATAAAATGTAAATGAAGCGTGGATTACGAGACTCGTACTGCGCGTGGAGACGACAGGAAGTAAAGGACAGGACAGGAAGTCAGCACTCTGCCAGGAAGTGAAGGAAGGGACACCTACAGCAGGGAGAGCTGGTTCTGTCGGCGGATGAGGGCATTCTTCTTGTTGACCAGCGTGAACCACTCCTGCATCATGGCCTCCTCCTCCTCCTTATTGTTCCCTGGAAAGAGAGAAGGCACAACTGCGTTAAGACTGAACGCACAACCGCGTTAAGACTGAACGCACAACCGCGTTAAGACTGAACGCACAACCGCGTTAAGACTGAACGCACAACCACGTTAAGGCTGAACACACAACCGCGTTAAGACTGAACGCACAACTGTGTTAAGACTGAACGCACAACCGCGCTAGGACTGAACGCACAACCGCGTTAAGACTGAACGCACAACCGCGTTAAGGCTGAACACACAACCGCGTTAAGACTGAACGCACAACTGTGTTAAGGCTGAACACACAACCGCGTTAAGACTGAACGCACAACCGCGTTAAGACTGAACGCACAACCGCGTTAAGACTGAACGCACAACCGCGTTAAGACTGAGCGCACAACCACGTTAAGACTGAACGCACAACCGCGTTAAGACTGAACGCACAACCGCGTTACAACTGAATGCACAACCGTGTTACAACTGAACGCACAACCGTGTTACAACTGAACGCACAACCGTGTTATGACTGAACACACAACCGCGTTAAGGTTGAACACACAACCGTGTTATGACCACAGTCGGGCGGGCAGACCACACAGCCGCGCTGCGAGTACAAACGCTTGGCTACCTCCGAAGAGGGGGGGTCAATCACTGCCATGACCCCCCCAGGCACAGCCCTGCATGGGCAGCGCAAGGTCAAGAACAGCCCTGACCTCTCAGACCCCAAAGGTTAATTAGAGCCCAGCTGTAGCACAATGCTGCTTCAGCCTGTTAGCGCTCACACACACACACACACGCACACACACACACACACACGCACGCGCACACGCACACGCACACGCACGCACGCACACACACACACACACGCGCACACGCACACACACACACACACACACACACGCACACACGCACACGCACACGCACACGCACACGCACGCACGCACACATGCACGCACACACACACACACACGCATACGCATACGCATACACACACATACACAAACACAAACGCTCTCACACACATAACAATGCGCGCACACACACACATACACACATACGCACACAGATAGTACCTTTCTCACACGTTTTAGCAGACAGGTGAATTAATACCGTTGTAGGGGAGTGTTCCACAGCGGCCTGACTGGCGTTAGATTAGAGATGTGTGAGGTGTGGCGGGATATCAGACACTCAGACACCAGGCCGCCGGTGGCGGAGGAACGCGTGCGATGGCGGGCGAGCGGGTGGGCGGCTTGGATTACCGAGCGTGTGAGAGCGGGAGAGCGGCCTCTCCGTCGCGTGAGCGTGTGTGTGAGCGCGCGCGTGTGTGTGTGTGTGTGTGTGTGTGTGTGTTGTGTGTGACCGCGGTACGGCCCGCTCCGACAGCCCTAAACGCTCGCGCCTCGCGCCTCTCGCCTGCCGTATCGGGTGAGCACTCTGTGAGCGTGGCGCACAAAGCAGGGGGGTTAAACCCAAACCCTCCCCAGGGGCACCGGCGGGACGGAGGAGAGGAGAGCGGGGCGCTAACTGCTTCAGCGGGGGGGGGGGGGGGGGAGAGAGAGAGAGAGAGAGAGAGAGAGCGAGAGCGAGAGCGAGAGCGAGAGCGAGAGAGAGAGAGAGAGAGAGAGCGAGAGCGAGAGCGAGAGCGAGAGAGAGAGAGAGAGCGAGAGAGAGAGAGAGAGAGAGCGAGAGAGAGAGAGAGAGAGAGAGAGCGAGAGAGAGAGAGAGAGAGAGAGAGAGAGGGGGAGAGAGAGAGACAGGTCAGCATTATTAATAACTTCAGGATTTATGGACTGGCCCTTGTTTCACTGCAGTCGGCTTTTAAGAAGCGATGTTCGGGTGTGGGGGGGGGTCAAAGGAAGTTGCAGTTGCAGGTGTTGTTTGAGGTAGCATGGCAGAACTAAAACAAGCGGCCACCCAGCGGTATAATTAACATCAAAACGGTTTTGTGCATTTGAATTAGCAAAAAAAACAAACAAAAAAACAAACAAATAAAAACTTGTCACTAATTATTTAACCTAACAAACAAACAGGGGGGCTACTGGGGGCTACAAGGGGTGCAGAACGGACAGGAGGCCCCAGATGGAGGCCTTGCTTGTGGACGTGCAACCCAGGAATTGGGGGGGGGGGGGCGTGTGGTCCTAAACGCTTGAGGGGGGGGTCCTGGCTCTACCACACAGCTGCTCGCCTCCAGTCAGTCAGTCAGCCGCCCCCCCACCCCCCCCGTACACTGACCCCAGTGACTTCTGACTCATCTCTGCATTCTGCACCCAGAAGCTTTGATGTTGCGGATTCACAGGGACGCACACGCCCTGCCAATTAAAGAGCCACTCTCCACGGGAAACACCCATCTGCACACACAGTTTAGACAGGGGGGGCATAAACACACACAGGCGCGCACACACACACACACACACACACACACCACACCTTGACAGCACACTTAAGTGTCCTGACAAGTCCGTACTGGACGGAGTTTGTCCCCCCCATCCCCCCCCTCCCATCCCCCCATTCTCCCTTTGAAACTAAGTGAGCTTAATTATGTATTCGCGAAGATTTTTACAAAAATCAACGCAGGACAGATTCATGTGATCACCTAAAAAGATTCTAAACTTTACAAAAAGAAATTACAATATGAACTCAACACATATTTTATCATCTTATTTCATTATCGCTATTATTTTTATTATTGCCATTGCAATTTTATAGTTATTACATTTTTAGTTTTGTTATCACTACCATTTTGAATGGTTGTTGTTGATGATAAACAGCCCCACTATTACCCTTCCTCTTGCCCTCTGCTCTCTCTCTCTCTCGCTCTGTGGTGTGTGAGTGTGGTGAGGAGCATGCTGGGATATCAAACCCCCCCATCCCCAGGGCCTGAGGGCCAGTCAGAGAGCGCAAGCCTCAATAGTCAAATAAGATTAAGATAGCCATCTCAGCCACCGCTACATTCAGCCCAGATAGGAATAATGAAAAGAGCCTACGGCCCCCAAAAAACCCGGCCGCCATTTCGGGGGTGTCCGTCTGGCGACTGTTGGTCCGAGGGGCTCAGCACCTTCATATACATACGTATAAAGAACAAGAAAAATGGCCGCTATCTTCCTCTGCAGTTCGGGCGGGAAAAGATAAGTTGTTTGTCAGTCGCGGGACGACAGAGATGGGTTTTGTCGCACCAAAGATGCACGACACAACAACCGGTTCTGTAATGAATCTGTGTGTGTGTGCGCGTGTGTGTGCGTGCGCGTGTGCGTACATGCAGACGCATTTCCACGCTGTTGATAGGTCTGTGTTCAATCCGGAATACCACACTTAAAACGAAAGTGCAGCTGCCCCATGCAAAAAAAAACCAAAAAAACGACTTTACGTTAAAAAAAAAAAATAAATAAAACCTTAATTGGCCTGGAAGTGGGATGTTTGTTTTTTGAATGAACTGATAAAGGTTTAATTCACACTGTTATTGACACAAATGAGGATCCATAAATATGTTTATAGATTTCCCAGAAACACCCATCTTTAGAAAAAAAAAAATTAAAATAAAAACCCACAGTGAAACAGACTCTGGAGCAGTACCAGTTTTATACTCCAGTTTTGCTGTTTTCTCCCCTCTGTTCCCGTTACAAATCTTCACATTGACACTTCAGAAGGGAGAACCATCACAAATTAATCCCAGATTTTAATAATTAAAACGCTAAAAACCTGGCTTTCTTTACACAGGAAAAAGGGGGGGGGGGGAGAAAGGGGGGAGGGAAAAAAAAGAAAAGAAGAAAAGAGGAAAAAATATATTAAAGCCTGTGATCACAGCAAGCTCTCGTTTCTTACCCTGCCATTTTCTTTTTAATCCAATACCCAGTAATCCAATTTGTCTATCTGAGTTTTTTTAAGATGGAGGGGAGGGGGGTGGGGGGTGGGGGGGAGGAAAGGAGATCACAACTTCTCCACGGCGAAGTCACATTTTCAACATCACAGTATATATTTCGAGAGGGAGCAAAAAGGCCCTTCATTTCATTTCATCCTTTTGACTGTTGTCCCCCATACTCTGGTTTCTCCGAGAATTTTTTTTTTAAAAAAAGGACAAGATGGAGGCTGTTTCCTGTGATTAGGCGAGAGGCTCGTTAAAGCCTCGTCTCTCTGCGTGTGGCGCTGGAATACGCACGCGAGGCCGCGGTCGGATCGGCGACGTCGCTGGGAGAGAGAACACGGCGAACACAAAAGGGCTCGATTTAATTACTCTGAGTGGGCTATGGTCACGCCGCGATGGAATAAAAGGAGGTACGTCAGCCTCGCTCCGATCGGGGGGGGGGGGGGGGGGGTAAGGTAGTTTAGCTTTGTGTCACAATACCTAATCTTGGGACAAAGCTCCGGTCGTCGTTGTGCTCAAAGGGGGGGCCTGCCGCTCGTCGCAAAACAGACGCAGCGCATTCCCTCTCCTTCGAGTCAACCTGGTTAAACCTGAACCCGTCTTTTTCTTTTCTTTTATTTCACCCTTTTCTTTTTGTTTTCCTCTATCGTGGGCCTCTTCTCTGGCCTTGTAGGCTACGCCGTCAGCCCAGACCGCCATTTTGAATCAGGCCGGAGGCCTCAACCCGTTTTAGGGTTTAAAAAACACGTCTGACGCCAGCCAACCTTCAGCTATACAGTAAGTGGAGCCCCTCCTCACGTGCTTGTATTATGGCTTACAGGAGGGAAAAAACAGGAACCAAACACATTTGTGGCGAGCGTCGTGGATAATATCTGGCTTACAATGATACAGGAAGTGGGACGGGCTGGGGAGAAAAGAAAAAAAAGAGGGAAAAAGAGAGAGATTCATCTGCAAACGCCCTTTCAATGAGAGTTGATTCTGAGCCGTACATACAGAGTTGTGGTCCCGCGGTTCGGTGTAGCTGTTGGAACGGGTGCCGGGTGATTAAATGATGCATTTACCAGGCGGAGATAGCTCAACTCAATACGATTCCCCCTCCTCTCTGCTGCACAGATAGACCAACACCCCCCCCGCCCTCTCCCCCCTCCCCCAGGCAAACACCCCTCCCCCCCCTCCCCTCCGCCCTCACCCCACAGCTAACGGGTACAAACACACCTCACACTTCATAACCGGGGGGGCGCAAAACAAACAGTATCCTGATAACAGATTCCTCCCCCCCCCACCCACCCCACCCCACCCCTTTCTAATCCCCCCATGTTAATTTAATTTCACCTTGCGCGACGCTCTCCCCCGAACCCGCTCCTCTGCATGAGCACGGCACACTCTTCCTTCTTTGTTTTTCACCGTCTGTTTATTGAGAAAGCGTTTTTTTTTGGATGTGAGCGTGTAAAAACACGGGGGGAAGGGGGGGGAAGGGGGAGAGAAGCTGTCTGGGTGCTGCCTCTTCAGGCATCAAGCGCTGACCCCCCCTGCCCCCCCCCCCTCGCCATTTTCAGACCCCCTGCCACAATCCCCTCAAACCGTGCCCTTTAAATCAATAAACATTATCATAGGCTGAGACGGCTATCTGCTTCTCTCAGCTGCACCTCTGACTCTCGCATCTTGACCAGCTTGTCCACCATCTCTGCCTTGAGACCCCGTGGCCCGCCCCAATATCACCGGCTTTACATCACTAAACCGCATGCTCTCAGCACATGAATGAGAGGAGAAATGTAACATTTTAAAGGGGCGGTGCTTTCAAAAATAAAATAAAGCTACATTTCCACTTAAGACTGTTAAAAATACTATTGACACTGCACCCTAGAACACTGATGTGCTTTGGTTGAGAATTATACACGGGATATACACAGTTGGCGTACTTCAGTAGAAAGCAGTTTTTCGATGAAACCGTCCATAACAAGTTCTGTGGACGTTTGTGAGTAACTGTGTCATTCATTATTTATTTGGAAATAGACGGTACAGTTGAGTTTTTCCAATTTTAAATATCTGGCACTTTTCTGGCAGCCTGTTGAGGTCTGTTGTATCAGGGTGAGCTGCAGTGGATACCTAGCAAACTCGTAAAACTTCAGTGAAGCCATCTGGATGGAGAGATAGCACTTCCAGGTAAGTAGAATAATAGCTTTACTTCATTTTAGGATGAACTGCCCCTTTAAGTAAGAGAAACATGAAATAAAATGGGTGTGTATAACAGACAGTAGAACTGATATAATAAAAGAAATGACAGAATAATAAGAATAATGGCTTCTGTATATATCCACGACGATCAGCACAGTATCTACTGTATCGTGTATCTGTATGCAGCAGTTTGAAATCACTTTTTGTTGTTGTTTCCGCAGCAACAGATCAGCGGGTGTTCTGACACGTCGCTGATGCTTCTCACCGTGGACGGAGAAGGAGCAGAGAGCAGATTAAAGGTAAGGCCAGGTAAAGCCAGGTAAAGCCAGATAAGGCCAGGTAAGGCCAGGTAAAGCCAGGTAAGGCCAGGTAAAGCCAGGTAAAGCCAGATAAGGCCAGGTAAGGCCAGGTAAAGCCAGGTAAGGCCAGGTAAGGCCAGGTAAAGCCAGGTAAGGCCAGGTAAGGCCAGGTAAAGCCAGGTAAAGCCAGGTAAGGCCAGGTAAGGCCAGGTAAAGCCAGGTAAGGCCAGGTAAGGCCAGGTAGATCCTAACGCACTCAAAGCACATGAGTGTAAACAAAAAGTTCTCATCAGTGTCAACCTGAACGAACACCCTGTTTCAATAACATAGAAAAAACAAAGTCACATGAAAGACTGCGCATTATATGAGCTCATTCATATCGGGGCTAAAATGGCAGAAGGTGGTTGTACTTTTCCATTATTATTTTTTCCCCCCCAACATCATTGTTTATTTTTCTTTCCAACGCGGACCTAGTACGACACGTCGCTGGCCTTCTGAAAAAGACGGACTCTTAAGATGATGCGAGAAGCTCGCCCGGCGAAGGTGGGGGAAAAGGAGTCTCATCAAAAGGCTGGCAGTACCCCCCCCACGTGTCCCCCCCCCCCCCCCCAGCCCCCCGACGGCACACAGAAACCCGCGCGCTCCGCCACTTCTGCTCGACGGGCCCTCCAAGGCCCGGACGCGGCGCGGAGACGAGAGGAGAGGGGAACAGAAACACCGGCGCCGGTTAATAACCTCCTGACAAAAAGCCCAAAAGGACATCATCCTATTAGGCAGTGATCTCCCCCCCCCCCCCCCCCAGCGCCATTAAGGGGGCTCGGCGAGGGCCAGCGGGATCCCGCCATTCATTCAGCCTTTATCCGCGAACCCTCGTTCAGGGGGCCTTACAAGAGGGCCGCCGGGGGTGTCAGTGATATTATAGAGCACGGGGGGGGTGGGGATGGGGGGGGAATGGGGGGATTGGACAGGGCAGGATACGTCGCAAGAGCCTCCCGCCCCCCCCCCCCTTTCTCAATTTCAAATTCAAATCTTCAGTTCAGTTCAGCACTTGTAAAGGGGACGGCATGGTGTGAACTACATTTGTTCGGGTCCTCAACAAGTCACTTTCTGTGTGTGTGTGTGTGTGTGTGTGTGTGGAGGGGGAGAGAGAAAGAGCGAGCCAGGGGGAGAGAGAGAGAACAAGTGAGAGAGAGAAAGAGCGAGATGGAGAGAGAGAGAGCGAGAGAGAGAGCAAGGGAGAGAGAGCGAGAGAGAGCAAGTAAGAGAGAGAGAGAAGTTTGCGCACTTGTTCCCCCCCTCCCCTCCTTCTCTCAGTCAGCACACACTGAATGGCCAGCCTGAAAAGCCAGCAAGCCTCACACACACACACACACACACACACACACACACGGGGGGGGGGGGGGGAAAGAGGCGGTTGGAAATTCTCATTTAGCGTCTTTATTAGGTGCTCGCCATGCGGTCCTTGAAGACGGCGGATGAAGACGGGAGGAGGAAGAGGAGGAGGAGGAGGAGGAGGAGGATCAGAGCCGGCTCATTAGCATGGGGACAGGGCGGCGGGGCTGTATAGCGGGCTCCCCGGGCACGGAGGGAGCCGCTGGCGGTGACCACGCGAGGGGGGGGTCATTGTGCCATTGTCTGTGCCACAGGCCTGCCGCACAGCGGGGGGGCTTTCTAGCCCCCGGGTCGCGCAAGGGAATTATGGGAAAATACATCTTTTTTTAAAAAAAGCCAACATCCTTCGCTGTATGATGAACGCGGCCTGTAGAACAACTCGAACCCTTGATAATATGTACTTAAAACATCCCGCCCCCCGCCAACACACACAGATGCACACAAACACACACACAGAGACAGACACACACACACATGCACACAGACACACACAATCACACAAATACAGACACGCACGCACGCACGCATACACACGCACACACAGACACAGAGACAGAGACACACAGAAACACACACACACACACACACACACACACACACAGACACAGAGACAGAGACACACAGAAACACACACACATACACATACACACGCACACACAGACAGACACAGAGACAGAGACAGAGACAGAGACACACAGAAACACACACACACACACACACACACACAGACACAGAGACAGAGACACACAGAAACACACACACACGGCCATTAAGTTTCTCCAAAGAGGGTCTGATAAAATATAACCTTTCCCGGTGTGCCGGTTCGTGGTCGAGGTGCGACTTATCCCCGCCAAAGATTAAAGAGCCACTTAACGTTTGGGGAAAAGCCAGCCGAATATTCTCTTTGTTGCTCATGAAAACCAGAACCAGGGACGGACCAAAAGGGGGACGGACCCAGCGAACCCAAACCAAGCGCTGCGTTCATTCGATAAGCGCGTATCCCAACTCGAAAATACCGGCAAAGAGGCCCGTTTGAAACCCGGGGCCCGTGAGCAGGGACGACCTCCACGGCTTAAACACTCAGATATCTGCCGAGCGCATTTGAAGCGTTTTTTCCCCCTTTCTTTTTAAAAAATATTCACACAACAAAAAAAGGTGCGCTGGTTGCTTTTTGACGGGACGGAAAGGCCGCACGCTAACGCTGACGCTAGCCAACCTCTCGGGCGCCGGCCTCCTCCGCGCTGTGGTGAAACGGATCGAGGTCTTGCCAGACTGGGTTTATCGGTTAAATCCTTGCTGCTGGCCCGGCCTGGCCCAGCAGGCCCGGCTAGCTATCTACGGCAGTGACCCCCAAGAAATGTCAACAGCTCATTTTCCCAGAGAGCCGCGTCATAATAAAAGCCAGAATACAGCCTTAGCCAGAATACAGCTGCAGCGTTAAAGAATCAAGAGCGCAAAACACAACTTGTTTCCGCCGAGACGTTCATCCGACAACACTTGTTTCTCACTACTGCAAAAAAATAAATACATAAAATGGCGAAAGTATTCAGATCTTGGTTCATTTGCAAGCTGCTTTAAATTTGCTCGCACACTCGACAGTAAGCAGAAGTTAAAATTGTTCAGGCCAGAGCATCTTCAGCAGACTGACAAGGTGAAGAGAGTGAAAACTTAAAGTACAGCGAACAGATATTACACTGGCAATTCGAAAAACCTAAAGGTCCCAGGTTTGATTCCCGGGTAGGACACTGCCAGTGTAACCTTGAGCAAAGGTACTTAACCTGCATTGCTTCAGTATATATCCAGCTGTATAAATGGATGCAATGTAAAAAAAATAAAAAATAAAAATAAAAATAAAAAAGTTGTGTAAGCCGCTCTGGATAAGAGCGTCTGCTAAATGTCCGAAGTGTGATGTAATGAAAACAAAAACAAACACTGTGTGGTTATTCCTGACGAGGCCAAACACTGACACTCGTTTAAAAAACAGTCGTTACCAGTTCAGACCGTACAGGTGACCACTTGCATTAGCACCTCGGTGTGTGTACACACACCACAGCGCTGAGCTAAGTCTTCCCCCGTTTACCCTCCAATTCTCATTCAGCCCTTCAGCTACGTGAATAAAATTCATATTTGTTTACCTACGTATAACATTTTTAACCCTGTAAAGAAGTTTAAAAAAAAAAATCTAATATTCAGGTCTTTTCACAAATACAAGAAGAGGAAGAATGGAGGGGAAGAATAAAGAGCAGAAGTTCTTTTGAAGATTTGAGGGGTTTTAAAGCAGAACTTCAATAAGCCATCGGTCAGTGAAGCACGAGAACAGGCCGGGAATGAACAGAGCAGAGCTAAACGAGGGAGGGAAGGAGGGAGGGAGAACAGCCCAGCTAAACGAGAGAGGGAAGGAGGGAGGGAAGGAGGGAGGGAGGGAGAATAGAGCCCAGCTAAACGAGAGAGGGAGAAAGAAAGAGATAGAACACAACCGGGCTCAAATGAGGGAGGGAGAGAAGGGAAGGAGGGAGAACAGAGCTCCCAAGGAGGGTGGGAGGGAAGGAGGGATGGAGGGAGAATACAGCTGAGCTAAATGAAGGAAGGAAGGAAGGAGGGAGGGAGAAAGAGAGAGGAAGAACAGAACCGAGGTGAAACAAGGGAGTGAGGGAGCAAGAATGAGAGAACGAGACAGAATGACGGAGAAGCAGAGGAACGGAAAAAGACCGAGGGAATGAGAGAGAACGAAAGAGAGAGAGAGAACAACATGGAGGGAATGTGAGAGGGAGGGAGGGAGAGAGAGCGGTAGAACTAGAAAAAGAGGGTGGCCGACTCCCCCCCCACCCCCCCCCCCCCTCCACCCCATCACAATAGGGGTGCCAAAGTCTGTTGACAGTCCCAATTTTCTTTGCATAATTGGCCCCTCCCCCTCCATTAGCAGGGCCCGCGGGGGCCCCGGGCCCCGGGCCGCGTGTCAGAGCAAATTTGAGCAGTGTCGCATTGCACGCATTTCCACAGGGCTGAGCGGGGGTTAGCGCGCCATTTGCCTAATGAATTAATCCGGGGGGGGGGAGGAGGGGGGGTAATGGCTGCGCTAACGCCGTTAGCGTCTGTCGCGCGCGAGGAGGGGAGCGTTTCTGACGAGGCGCGTTTTTGTAAAATCGCCCCGGTCCGACAGTCTGAAAGAGGGGGAGTCCCGTCCTGACCATTTCCTTTTCGGGGTTCCCCGTTTTTACTCTTTTCTTGCACCCCACCTTTTGGCATGAATCAAAAACTCAGCCAAACGGGGTTTTACTTTTTTACTTTTTCACCCCCCCTCCCCACAATCAGTTTCGCAGCCCAACCAAAAGAAACAAAAAAAAAGTACTTAACTGGAGGCTTTTTTTTTTGTAGTCAAAAGGAGAAAACAATAGGAAAAGACAACAAGCCAGGCGGCAGAACAGCGAGTTTTACAAGTCAATGGAGCCGTCCTCGGCCGGCCGGCCAGCCCCCGAGCCAGGGCACTCCATTGATAAGAGAGCGTCTGCATCAGTTACCATGTGAAAAGGGCCATTAATTGACAGCATCTCTCGAATTCAATTATGCTGTCAGGGACACAATTTGTAAAAAACTAAATAATGATCAATTATGCAGATTTACACACCCTCCCAAAATACCTTCATTACCACATCCTCCCTGGAGGCTTTATCTGATTGTTAATTTAAGTGACTGATAAGTGAAGTTAAAAAAAAAAAAAAACACACACCATGCACTCACAAAAACAGAGAGGGAAAAGTACTACACAGAGAGGAATTCAGTCAATGTTGTAAGGAGTTCCAGTTCTGTTATCACTGTATAACAATGTAGTAATTTCTGTGTAATTCCCTACACTGAAACACTTTTATTTCTTAGTTAGCTGCTCTTCTTGCAGACTGGTTTTGGAGATTTTGGTGATAAACAAAAAATGTTTCTTGTGAACAGAGAAGAAGTTGACGTACTGCAGGAGTGCCCATGTCTGTTCCTGGATTTCATGGCAACTTCTCTAAATGATTTAATTAGCCAAATTGTTTTTACGAATTGATATTTTAATGACGTTTCTTGATCAGTTCACAAATGACATCTGAAGACTGTTCCTGTGCCCCAAACATGTGACATATTTGTGATCTAATCTAGTGGTTAAAACCAGCGTAAGTGTATTCAGCTAATTAGCTCAATTTGGCCGGTGTAATGGGTGAAAAAACCAGCAAACACACGCTGACTCTGCAGGAACAGCGCTGGACACCCCCGACAAACCAGCTCAGATTTAGTGAAGGAACACAAGCCAGATCACTGCAAATGAAGAGCAGAATGACTAGGCCAGAGCCAATCGAGGAGGGGGAAACAGTACAATACAACATGGCCGTGTGTGTGTGTGTGTGTCAGTGTGGGGTGTGGGCGGGGTGTGTGAGAGAGTGTGAGTGTGGGGGTGTGTGTGTGTGTGTGTGTGTGTGTGGGGTGGGGGGGGAGGGGGGTATGTGCTGCATTGGACACAAGACAGAAAGGTATTATGGGAGGAAAAAAAATAAAAATCACCACTGAGTACTCAGAATATTGGGTCTGGTTATCAAAATATAAATTACATGTCCCACGATGCGGTCCCTATCTCTCCAAACCACTGATCCCCCCGTACCCCAACCCCTACCAACCACCCCCCTCTCCCACCCCTCCCAACATCACCCAGGCTCACAGCCCCCGCGCACCCCCCCCCACCCCCGCCCCTCGCCCCCTCCCTCCCTAAACCCAGTACGTTTTATCTTAAGATTCTCAGACAATGCCTGAAGGATCCCATTCCCTAATCTTCCCAAAAATCCCCTTTCATCCAACTGTTAAAGAATGTTTGAAAAGCTGACACCGGCCTGAGAAAAAAAAGAGAAGGAAAAAAAGAAAGAAAAAAATCACCGCACATCTGGGTGGGGGTGCAGGGAGGGGGGTGGGGTGGGAGGGTAGGGGGTATGCAGTTCTTGCGGGGCTAACTAATTAAATTGTTTTCTCTGCTCAAACATTAGAATGGCTTTAGAGATTAAGCATGATGCATATTGCTTTTTACACCATACCTATGCCTTTAAATCTCATTAAATCTGAATTTAAGAAGTTAAACACTTTTTCTCAATGAAAGTGAATGTCATGTGTTGGTTAACAAAGGAGACAACCGTGTCCCTAATGTTTTACTGGTTAATTAAAAAAAAAAAAACAATTAGGAAGGACTAACCTGTAGTGTGATGTTCGGTAATGCTGACAAAAAAATCCATTAGCTACTCTATATTGAAAAGACAGTACAAAAACCTAATTTAACAAAAAAAATTTAAAAATTATTTCCCAATCTAACATATACGTTTCATCTAGTGAAAATATTTAACAGTGGTATCAAGCAAATGGTATATGCATTTCTCAAACTAGAAATTGAGTCTACACACAAAAATCTAATGTTAGCAAAACATTAAAAGTATCCTAAATGCAAAGAAGACCTCGTGCCTCTGTCACATCCATGCTCCACAAATAGTAAACACACATTAAAAAAATATTGTAAAACAATAAGAAAAAATAAGAAGCCGTTTGTCTGAATACAACCAATTATTTCTACCAGGCTCTGATGCATTGTGGGAACTGTAGTCAACAGGAAGCCCAGCCCCCCACTGATAGGACAAGGGGTGAGGTGGACGGATAAAACTCAAGCCGGCAATGAAAACCTGTTAAAGAACAACACAGAGGCGAAAGAAAAAGGATAAAACAAAAGATTACGATAACACACTAAGGTAAACGAGGGGCTGGCGGTCAGGCCCAGACGGCCCAGAATGCCCCTCTTCCCCCTTAGAACTCGGGAGGGTATTATGTTCTGAATACTTTCTCTTCCCGGGCCGAGGAAAAGATTATACTAGTTATCCCATTAAAGTTGGTAAAATGCCATTCTTGTGTCCGTAAGCTCTCGCGCAGGAGGTCAGGGAGAGGACGCCTCCGTTCGCGAGGCCGGTGTGGATGTAATCTTCTCCAAAGTTACAATAATTAATGTTAAGCTTCTTTAGCAATACGTTTTTTTTTTTTTTTTCTCCTCCTGAAAGACCCGGCCTGATAATATACTTAAAGCGGCCGCCGTCTTGTTTTTTCTGTGTCTCGCGAGCCGCGGCGAACGCGGTTAGCACGCCGCTCACGTAGCGCGGCTTAAAAACCTTTCGGCCAATAGCGGGTGAGGTTGGCGGCTTTGAACGCCAGGAATTCTTTTCGAACTTATCGCGGCGGAAACAGCGAACGCGCCGTGTCGCCCGGGTATGTTTCACGGCAAAGTTTTGGCGGGAAGAAGGCTGACTGCAGTCACTACACAGACAGAGTATCCAAATTAAATTTATTTAATTAATTAAACCGACGCATCAGATAAGTAAAGATGTGACGCACCAAAGAAACGAATGCTGAACTTTCCCAGAGAACTGAGAGAAATTAGAGGTTCAAAGAAAACGGAGTAAATTTTACTCTTACTTTGAAATAAACATTTTTTTAATGTAATCCTCTGAAAAACAGCTTATAAACCGACATTAAAAGTAGTTCCTTAAACTAATTGACTTCAATGGCATTGAAATGTGTTATGACACGTCTATCTCCATATACATATACATATGTATAAACACAGTAACGCATACACACAAACCCACAATCTATAATCCACAAACAGCGGTGTAACAATCATATGCTTTATGAAAAACATATTCTTAAACAGGGCTTAAAAAAACAACCCTAATAGCATCCGGGCATTATGAAGCATTGCGTGCGCTTTCGTTAGCGCAGTGGCCTGTCAGTGTGCTGCATTAAGCCCCTGATATCCTCTCTTGTGTGTGAATTTCGGCTTCCGAGTCGAACACAAAACAGGGATTAGGGCCCGCGCGTCAATCTTATCGGCGGCGTCGAGTGTAATTTTTAAACGTATGTTAATCTGGGCTCAAACTCCTTCTCCTTCCCCCTTTCATTTCACCTTCATCTCTTATCGCGAGGCAGGGTAACAACGGCACAGCGCGGAGGCAAATGGCATTGTTTCCTTAATTGTATCAGTTGTTAAATGCCATTTAAAAGTGTGTGTGTGTGTGTGTGTGTGTGTGTGAATACACAGGTATTATCGTGTGGAATATGACAGAGGAATACGGGGATTAAATCAGTGTGTCCCAGCTCATCAGGGGCCTCAAACACCGAGGAACAGCACGCAAGGAACAGCACACTAGGAACAGCACGCAAGGAACAGCACGCAAGGAACAGCACACTAGGAAAAGCACGCAAGGAACAGCACACAGGGAACAGCACGCAAGGAACAGCACACTAGGAACAGCTCGAAAGGAAGAGCACGCAAGGAACAGCACACTAGGAACAGCTCGCAAGGAACAGCACACAGGGAACAGCATGCAAGGAACAGCACGCAAGGAACAGCACACTAGGAACAGCACGCAAGGAACAGCACGCATACACAAACACACACCACTCACATAAACATTCACCACACACCACACATGTACATAAACACATACGTATGCACGCATAGAACAGCTAGTTTTAAGTATTCTTTTCAGAGTTCACCACGTTATCAATATTCCATATTCTCAATTTACCCACTCACTCCTACACTCAAACGCAAAGCCACACAAATAAACAAACACAGAAAGTAATTTGCTGAAAAATAAATAAACCGGGGGGACTGGGTTGGGGGGGGGGGGGGGTGTGTGTGGCTGATGGACACCAGGCCGGTGGCCAGGCGGGGCGGTAATTTCGGCGAAAACGTTTCTGCACTCAAGGACAGCACTCTCCCGGGCGAGCGCATAAGCAGTTCATTAAGCCAGCGACACCCCAGGAATTAATTCCCACAGCCTCTCCAAGCGCTCGATTGGCTGGGCTGCTTTCGTTTATTTATCCCATCACCGCGAGCACAGTTTAGGTGCACTGCAGTAATTAAGAGCCGTTAGAAGGCGAAGTCTCAAACCGCAGATTAGAAAATTAAACTATTTACTGATTACATATTAATAGAAGACAACAATGGCGGGCGCCCGAGGCTTGGAAGCCAACCAAGGAATAAATCAGTGTACTTAATTACCATAAACAATGGCTGCATAGAAATGGGAGTTTTATGAGCGCTCCCTTCTGTAATATGTCCGATATCAGAAGACACTTGACAATCCTTGTTCAATTATCTGTATTATTTAACGTGCCGTGAACTGCGCCGTGTAAATAAATTAACCACCCAATTACTTTGAAATCATCCGGGGAGAGGGAGAGGGAGAGGACACAATGGAGAAAAACTGAGGAGAATTCAACATTATGCCAAATCAACGGGGGGTGAAATAAATACATGAAGGAACAAAAAATATTAATCATGCCAGGGCCTCTGACCTCACCTTTAGATCTTCATGATGACGCAGAACAGATTTTCTACATCTTCCTGACTAACATGTAAATGATATAAATTTTATACTTTTATCATTTGTTCATTGTTTGCACCAATGAAACTGTACCATTCATTTAAAACTAACACACAAACATAATGAGGCGTATGCGTTCATTAATGGCATCCCATAAGGTTTTATGTGCTATGATACTGACAGTATGACAGTGGAGTTACCCTCAGTGTCCTGATGCCCTGTTAAAACAGCTATAATCATGCTATAACCATGCTATAACTGCTATTATCTGGCTATAACCATGTAATAACTAGGCTATGACTGCTATAAGCATGTTATACCTGTTGTTATAACTGCCATAATCCTGTTGTAACCATGCCATGACTGCTATAATCATGCTATAATGGCTATAACCATGCCACACTGCAGAAACAATGGCCTGTATTCAATTAACATTCGGCCTAAACTTTGACTTATAAGTAAATGCAACCCTTCTACAATCTCTTCACAAACTGTGTGTGGAGAGTTAATTTCAGTGACTACCGAATTCGCCAATCTGTGTCAGGGTTAAAAATTCCTGTGTTTAATTCTTCATCCCAAAAGATAAGATTGATAGAATCGCAGCCAGCGTATCGAAACGTATTGAAAATGCAGGAACAGAGTATAGCCCAGGTAAGTGATCTCAGCTACAGCACGTACACACCTGTTTAACCCGGTGTCATTACCTGAATGTGTTCAATGAGGGAAAATAAGCATGTGTTTAAATAAAAGAAAAAAAAACATTTTCCTCTGTGACAACAGGCAATCTACTGTAATCACAGACATTAGATCTTCCAGCCGTATGTAAAATTAAACGTTTCATTGACCACACGTCTTGTACGTTTTAAGTGCAGTGACACCATATAACTGAGATCAGAGTGGATTTGGCGGAAAACATTATAAAAAAAGGAAAAAAAGGAGAGTCGGAATATGTGATCTGACAGAAGAACTCGACGCCCTTCCCGGCTCCTGGCTCTTGCGGCTCTGTGCGGTACGAGGCAGCGGTTAAAGCTTGTCGGCACGGCAACCGAGCGCGTGGCGCTATCATTACAAAATGTGTTTTTACCCCCCCCCCCCCCCCCCCCGGCAGCCCGAAGGCGCCATTGTACCGTTCAGCGTTCCGCAATCGCGGCCCAAAGTGTCGAGCCCTCCCCCCGCCCCCCCCCCCATTTCAAATCCTTTTTCCGGGCGGGTATGAATGGGGTGTAAGGGGCACGGCTGAGAAAAGCAGCTCTCAATGCGCCTTATCACGTCAGGGGAGAAAAGAGAAGCAGAAGAAAAAAAAGCTGCAGAAATACGCCCTCAAAAATCGGCACACAAAGGTGACGCTGCTTCTCCCGGGAGGGAGAGGTGATAGGGAGGGAGGGAACAAAGCAGGGCCGGGCCGAGGCCGCAGATTCATCCGGAAACGCGACGGCGAGGCGCGCAAATCCGGGCGCGGCCGCCGCCTCTCGTTTACCGTCCAGCCGCCCGGCGCTCTTCAGAGGGCGACATCACGGCGGTAAAGAGGCCGCGATTCTCCGCGAGCGGCGCGCGGGTCCGAGGAGCCCCTCCTGCTCTGCCCCCCCGTCATCTTTACAGGGCTGTAAGCGCCGGCCGAATCGCCTTCTCTCCGCCGAATCGCCACGGCGATGGAGACAGACCGCGCCCGTTTATTCTGCTCTAAATGTGCGCGTGTGTGTGTACATGTGCATACGAGCCTTTTGCACCTCATCCCATCCAATCTTTCCCTTTTTTCTCTCCTCTGTTGCAGCATATCAATGAAGTGCAGATATGTGTGGGAGCCGTGCATGGATGAGCCCCCTCACGCCCCCCCCCCCCCCCCCCCCCCCCCCGCGTGCCCCCCCCCAGGCTCGCGGGCGGTATCAGCCCCCGCTATCGGCCCCCCTGATGGCCCTCTTATCGGAGGGGCCCAGAGAGGAACACCGTCCCAAGCCTTTTCATTTCCCAGACCCAGGTCCCCCCCCCCATTTTTTCTCTCTCTCTCCTCAGTACCCACCCCCCCCCCCAAAACATTCAAGGCTTCAAAAGATTCACACTTCCTGAACTCTGTGAGTTTGTGTGTGTGTGTGTGTGCTTGTACATGCATCTGTGTGTGCGCGCGTCAGACTGTGCATGTTTGTGCATGCATGCATGAATGTGTGTGTGTGTGTGTGTGCGTGTCTGCATGTGTGCGTGTGTGTATGTGTGTGTGTGTGTGTGCGTGTGCATGTGTATGTACAGTATGTGTATGTGTGTGTGAGCGCATGCTCAATTTGCCAAAGCAGTGTACTGTGCTGGGTGTACCTGTGTCCATGAGATAGCGCAGGCGTACCTGTGTCCATGAGATAGCGCAGGTGTACCTGTGTCCATGAGATAGCGCAGGCGTACCTGTGTCCATGAGATAGCGCAGCCTCTTCTCCACGCGCGAGGCCCGGGAGTCTATCTGCCGCTGCTCGCTCTCCAGCGCCGCCAGCTCGCCCACCACGTACTGGCTGGTGTCTTTAAGCGCTTTCTGCCCCCCCCCACAACAACAAACAGCGCAGAGGGAGGGGGACAGGGGGGAGGGAGGGGGCGAGGGGGGGGAGGGGGGGAGGGGGCGAGGGGGGGGGGACAGGGGGAGAGGAGGAAACGCATCATCAGAGAGGCCTCATATAGCTTTCAACTTCCTTTATCGATAAAGAGCTACAATAAGTGCTTTACCTTACAGCTATATAACAAAGCCATGCCTTTTAACTGTTTTTATTTTAATATTTCATAAGAGAAATTTCTAGTAACTGTCCGTTGATTATTCTGCCTGTCGTGTGATTGGACGGTGTTCTGACTTCACTCAAACTCAGAGCAGGCTGATGTTCAAGTGTTGCTTTAAAAAAAAACAAAATTCACTTATGAGGATCCACCCTGTTTTTACAGGGAAATAAAGACTCAAGTTCACACCAGGCCCCCCATCCCTAACCCTCCCCCCCCTCAGTGCAAGCGCCTCACCCTTACCCTCTCTCCATCGGCTGTCTGTCAAAAGCCCCTGCCCCTCCCCATGGGTCTATCAAATATTTCCCTCACAAATCAATTTTACACATGATCGGCCCCCTCCCCCTCCCTCCCCAGCCCACCCCCGCCCCTCCCCACCGAGCAGAACCGCCCCGTTAATTAAGTGAAGAAATTTCCATATATATTATATTAATGCAAACATCATTCAGAGAGTAATTCACGGCTGATCTGGATAATGGAAAGGTTGAACACCCATTAACCCAGGCCCACAGAATCGGGCGGGGCGGGGAATCTCACAGGGTCTCCAGTGGCCTCCATCCCTCCCTCCCTCTTTCCCTCCCTCCCTCCCTCCCTCTTTCCCTCCCCTCAGCAGGCTGCCCCCTGGTATCTGCCATTGTAATAATTAAAATCACAGTGCCTGATCAATACAGGAAACCTCTTTTGTGGAGACAAGAGAGAGATTGAGAGAGATACAGAGAGAGAGAGAGAGAGAGAGAGAGAGAGAGGAAGTAATGCCTTGATAGATATATCTCAAGTAAGTTAAAAAGAATTAATAAATAAGGGAGGCAATCTGGGGAATTTTTTCTTCTTTTTTCTCCCAGACCTCCCCAATCCCATCACTGTTTCTAATCTGACAATTACTGCAGCAGCGCGGGCTGACTCAGACGCAGCTAATTTAGCAGCGCTAGCCTCTCGGGGCTCAAACGCAACGTTGCAGATTGGCATCGTAAAAGCCTTCACGTCTTTCTCTCTCTCTCTCCTCCTTTTACCCCCTCACTCCGTTTCTCTAAAGAGGGCCTTCTGTCCATACATGGCAAGGCATTATCAACAAAATCTGTAATATATTTTTTTAAAAATGAAATATGCATGAAGTACCTCATCCTCAGGTGGCCTGAGCTCAGCTTCCGTTGCTGGGAGCTGTTCTTCGATCGCTCTCTTTGGATCTTCGGGCACGGATCTCTGCCTCTTCACTTCTGGAAATGATGAAGAAGAAGAAAAAAAAAGGAGAAAAACATTTAAAACTGACATCTTTATAAATTCACACCTTTCAAGGTTCGACAGGGGAGATGAATGTGTGTTAGGGAACTGAACTTATAACCAGAGGTTGCAGGTTCAAATACTGATTGAGGCCCTACTCTTGTACCTCTAGAGGAAGGTAATTAAAATTAATTGT
>CM077285.1:5017010-5047143 GCA_039654925.1 Anguilla pacifica | reverse complement strand
ACTGTTATTGACACAAATGAAGATCCATAAATATGTTTAAAGATTTCCCAGAAACACCCATCTTTTAAAAAAAAAAAATTTTTTTAATAAAAACCCACAGTGAAACAATCTGGAGCAGTACCAGTTTTATACTCCAGTTTTGCTGTTTTCTCCCCTCTGTTCCCGTTACAAATCTTCACATTGACACTTCAGAAGGGAGAACCGTCACAAATTAATCCCAGATTTTAATAATTAACGCTAAAAACCTGGCTTTCTTTACACAGGAAAAAGGGGAGGGGGGGGAAGGGGGGAGGGAAAAAAAGAAAAGAAGAAAAGAGGAAAAAATATATTAAAGCCTGTGATCACAGCAAGCTGCTCTCCTTTCTTACCCCGCCATTTTCTTTTTAATCCAATACCCAGTAATCCAATTTGTCTATCTGAGTTTTTTTAAGATGGAGGGGAGGGGGATGGAGGAGGAAAGGAGATCACAACTTCTCCACGGCGAAGTCACATTTTCAACATCACAGTATATATTTCGAGAGGGAGCAAAAAGGCCCTTCATTTCATTTCATCCTTTTGACTGTTGTCCCCCATACTCTGGTTTCTCCGAGAAATTTAAAAAAAAAAGGACAAGATGGACGCTGTTTCCTGTGATTAGGCGAGAGGCTCGTTAAAGCCTCGTCTCTCTGCGTGTGGCGCTGGAATACGCACGCGAGGCCGCGGTCGGATCGGCGACATCGCTGGGAGAGAGAACACGGCGAACACAAAAGGGCTCGATTTAATTACTCTGAGAGGGCTATGGTCACGCCGCGATGGAATAAAAGGAGGTACGTCAGCCTCGCTCCGATCGGGCTCCGATCGGGGGGGGGGGGGGGGGGTAAGGTAGTTTAGCTTTGTGTCACAATACCTAATCTTGGGACAAAGCTCCGGTCGTCGTCGTGCTCGAAGGGGGGGCCTGCCGCTCGTCGCAAAACAGACGCAACGCATTCTCTCTCGTTCGAGTCAACCTGGTTAAACCTGTACCCGTATTTTTTTTTAATTTCACCCTGTCCTTTTTGTTTTCCTTTATCGTGGGCCTCTTCTCTGGCCTTGTAGGCTACGCCGTCAGCACAGACCGCCATTTTGAATCAGGGCTGGAGGCCTCGACCTGTTTTAGGGTTTAAAAAACACGTCTGACGCCAGTCAACCTTCGGCTATACAGGAAGTGGAGCCCCTCCCCGTATGCTTGTATTACGGCTTACAGGGGAAGAAAATAGGAACCAAACACATTTGTGGCTAGCGTCGTGGGTAGTGTCTGGCTTACAATGATACAGGAAGTGGGACGGGCTGGGGAGAAAAGAAAAAAAGAGGGAAAAAAGAGAGAGATTCATCTGCAAACGCCCTTTCAATGAGAGTTGATTCCGAGCTGTACATACAGAGTTGTGGTCCCGTGGTTCGGTGTAGCTGTTCGCACGGGTGCGGGTGATTAAATGATGCATTTAGCAGGCGGAGATAGCTCAGCTGAATACGATTCCCCCTCCTCTCTGCTGCACAGATAGACCAACACCCCCCGCCCTCTTCCCCCCTCCCCCAGGCAAACACCCCTCCCCACCACCCCCCCACCCCCCACCCTCACCCCACAGCTAACGGGTACAAACACACCTCACACTTCATAACCAGGGGGGGCGCAAAACAAACAGTATCCTGATAACAGATTCCTCCCCCCCCACCCACCCCACCCCTTTCTAATCCCCCCACGTTAATTTAATTTCACCTTGCGCGACGCTCTCCCCCGAACCCGCTTCTCTCCATGAGCACGGCACTCTCTTCCTTCTTTGTTTTTCACTGTCCGTTTATTGAGAAAGCGTTTTTTTTTTTTGGATGTGAGCGCGTAAAAACACGGGGGGAAGGGGGAGAGAAGCTGTCTGGGTGCCGCCTCTTCAGGCATCAAGCGCCGACCCCCCTGCTCCCCCCCCCCCCCCCCCTCGCCATTTTCAGACCCTCTGCCACAATCCCCTCAAACCGTGCCCTTTAAATCAATAAACATTATCATAGGCTGAGACGGGCTATCTGCTTCTCTCAGCTGCACCCCTGACTCTCGCATCTTGACCAGCTTGTCCACCATCTCTGCCTTGAGACCCCGTGGCCCGCCCCAATATCACCGGCTTTACATCACTAAACCGCATGCTCTCAGCACGTGAATGAGAGGAGAAATGTAACATTTAAAGGGCGGTGCTTTCAAAAATAAAATAAAGCTACATTTCCACTTAACACTGTTAAACATACCGTTGACACTGCACCCTAGAACACTGATGCGCTTTGGTTGAGACTTATACACGGATACACACAGCTGGCGTACTTCAGTAGAAAGCAGTTTTTCGATGAAACCGTCCATAACAAGTTCTGTGGACGTTTGCGAGTAACTGTCATTCATTATTTATTTGGAAAGAGACTGTTTAGTTTTTCCAATTGTAAATTTCTGGCACTTTTCAGCCTGTCGAGGTCTATTGTATCAGGGTGAGCTGCAGTGGATACCTAGCAAACTCGTAAAACTTCAGTGAAGCCATTTGGATGGAGAGATAGCACTTCCAGGTAAGCAGAATAATAGCTTTACTTCAGTTTAGGATGAACTGCCCCTTTAAGAAAGAGAAAAATGAAATAAAATGGGTATGTATAACAGACATTAGAACTGATATAATAAAAGAAATGACAGAAGACAGAAGAATAATGGCTTCTGTACATATCCACGATCAGCACATTATCTACTGTATCATGTATCTGTATGCAGCAATTTGAAATCACTTTTTTGTTGTTGTTTTCGCAGCAACAGATCAGCGGGTGTTCTGACACGTTGCTGATGCTTCTCACCGTGGACGGAGAAGGAGCAGAGAGCAGATTAAAGGTAAGGCCAGGTAAAGCCAGGTAAGGCCAGATAAGGCCAGGTAAGGCCAGGTAAGGCCAGGTAAAGCCAGGTAAAGCCAGGTAAAGGCCAGGTAAGACCAGGTAAGACCAGGTAAGGCCAGGTAAGGCCAGGTAAAGCCAGGTAAGGCCAGGTAAGGCCAGGTAAGGCCAGGTAAAGCCAGGTAAGGCCAGGTAAGGCCAGGTAAGGCCAGGTAGATCCTAACGCACTCAAAGCACATGAGTGTAACAAAAAGTTCTCATCAGTGTCAACCTGAACGAACACCCTGTTCAATAACATAGAAAAAACAAAGTCACATGAAAGACTGCGTATTATATGAGCTCATTCACATCGGGGCTAAAATGGCAGACGGTGGTTGTACTTTTCCATTATTATTTTTCCCCCCCCCCAACATCATTGTTTATTTTTCTTTCCAATGTGGAACTAGTACGACACGTCGCTGGCCTTCTGAAAAAGACGGACTCTTAAGATGATGCGAGAAGCTCACCCGGCGAAGGTGGGGGGAAAAGGAGTCTCATCAAAAGGCTGGCAGTACCCCCCCCCCCCCCGCGTCTCCCCCCCCCCAGCCCCCCGACGGCACACAGAAACCCGCGCGCTCCGCCACTTCTCCTCGACGGGCCGGTTAATAACCTCCCGACAAAAAGCCCATCCTATTAGGCAGTGATCTCCCCCCCCCCCCCCCCAGCGCCATTAAGGCGGCTCCGCGAGGGCCAGCGGGATCCCGCCATTCATTATCCGCGAACCCTCCTTCAGGGGGCCTTACAAGAGGGCCGCCGGGGGTGTCAGTGATATTATGGAGCACGGGGGGGGGTGGGGGGGGGTCGGATAGGGCAGGATACGTCGCAAGAGCCTCCCGCCCCCCCCTCCCCGCCCCCCCTTTCTCAATTTCAAATTCAAATCTTCAGTTCAGTTCAGCACTTGTAAAGGGGACGGCATGGTGTGAACTACATTTGTTCGGGTCCTCAACAAGTCACTTTCTGTGTGTGTGTGTGTGTGTGTGTGTGTGTGTGTGGAGGGGGAGAGAGAAAGAGCGAGCCAGGGGGAGAGAGAGAGAACAAGTGAGAGAGAGAAAGAGCGAGATGGAGAGAGAGAGAGCGAGAGAGAAGCAAGGGAGAGAGAGCGAGAGAGAGCAAGTAAGAGAGAGAGAGAAGTTTGCGCACTTGTTCCCCCCCTCCCCTCCTTCTCTCAGTCAGCACACACTGAATGGCCAGCCTGAAAAGCCAGCAAGCCTCACACACACACACACACACACACACACACACGCGGGGGAAAGAGGCGGTTGGAAATTCTCATTTAGCGTCTTTATTAGGTGCTCGCCATGCGGTCCTTGAAGACGGCGGATGAAGACGGGAGGAGGAAGAGGAGGAGGAGGATCAGAGCCGGCTCATTAGCATGGGGACAGGGCGGCGGGGCTGTATAGCGGGCTCCCCGGGCACGGAGGGAGCCGCTGGCGGTGACCACGCGGGGGGGGGGTCATTGTGCCATTGTCTGTGCCACAGGCCTGCCGCACAGCGGGGGGGCTTTCTAGCCCCCGGGTCGCGCAAGGGAATTATGGGAAAATACATCTTTTTTTAAAAAAAGCCAACATCCTTCGCTGTATGATGAACGCGGCCTGTAGAACAACTCGAACCCTTGATAATATGGATTTAAAACATCCCGCCCCCCCGCCAACACACACAGATGCACACAAACACACACACAGAGACAGACACACACACACATGCACACAGACACACACAATCACACAAATACAGACACGCACGCACGCATACACACGCACACACAGACAGACACAGAGACAGAGACAGAGACACACAGAAACACACACACACACACACACACACACGGCCATTAAGTTTCTCCAAAGAGGGTCTGATAAAATATAACCTTTCCCGGTGTGTCGGTTTGTGGTCGAGGCGCGACTTATCCCTGCCAAAGAGTAAAGAGCCACTTAACGTTTGGGGAAAAGCCGAATATTCTCTTTGTTGCTCATGAAAACCAGAACCAGGGACGGACCAAAAGGGGGACGGACCCAGCGAACCCAAACCAAGCGCTGCGTTCATTCGATAAGCGCGTATCCCAACTCGAAAATACCGGCAAAGAGGCCCGTTTGAAACCCGGGGCCCGTGAGCAGGGACGACCTCCACGGCTTAAACACTCAGATATCTGCCGAGCGCATTCGAAGCGTTTTTGCCCCCTTTCTTTTTTAAAAAACATTCACACAACAAAAAAAGGTGCGCTGGTTGCTTTTTGACGGGACGGAAAGGCCGCACGCTAACGCTGACGTTAGCCAACCTCTCCGGCGCCGGCCTCCTCCGCACTGTGGTGAAACGGATCAAGGTCTCGCCAGATTGGGTTTATCGGCAGGCCCGGCTAGCTATCTACGGCAGTGACCCCCAAAGAATGTCAACAGCTCATTTTCCCAGAGAGCCGCGTCATAATAAAAGCCAGAATACAGCCTTAGCCAGAATAAAGCTGCAGTGTTAAAGAATCAAGAGCGCAAAACACAACTTGTTTCCGCCGAGACGTTCATCCGACAACACTTGTTTCTTACTACTGCAAAAAAATAAATATATAAAATGGCAAAAGTATTCAGATCTTGTTTCATCTGCAAGCTGCTTTAAAATCTGCTTGCACACTGGACAGTAAGCAGAAGTTAAAATTGTTCAGGCCAGACAGTCTGACAAGGTGAAGAGCGTGAAACTTAAAGTACAGTGAACAGATATTTCACTGGCGATTCAAAAAACCTAAAGGTCCCAGGTTTGATTCCCGGGTAGGACACTGCCAGTGTACCCTTGAGCAAGGTACTTTAACCTGCATTGCTTCAGTACATATCCAGCTGTATAAATGGATACAGTGTAAAAAAATAAAATAAAAATAAAAAGTTGTGTAAGCCGCTCTGGACAAGAGCGTCTGCTAAATGCCCGTAGTGTGATGTAATGAAAACAAAAACAAACACTGTGTGGTTATTCCTGACGAGGCCAAACACTGACACTCGTTTAAAAAACAGTCGTTATCAGTTCAGACCGTATAGGGTGACCACTTGCATTAGCACCTCGGTGTGTGTACACACACCACAGCGCTGAGCTGTCTTCCCCCATTTACCCTCTAATTCTCATTCAGCCCTTCAGCTACGTGAATAAAATTCATATTTGTTTACCTACGTATAACATTTTTAACCCTGTAAAGAAGTTAAAAAAAAAAAAAAAATCCAATATTCAGGTCTTTTCACAAATACAAGAAGAGGAAGAATGGGGGGAAGAATAAAGAGCAGAAGTTCTTTTGAAGATTTGAGGGGTTTTAAAGGCAGAACTTCAATAAGCCAGCGGGCAGTGAAGCACGAGAACAGGCCGGGAATGAACAGAGCAGAGCTAAACGAGGGAGGGAGGGAGGGAGGGAGAACAGCCCAGCTAAACGAGAGAGGGAAGGAGGGAGGGAGGGAGAACAGAGCCCAGCTAAACGAGGGAGGGAGAAAGAAAGAGATAGAACACAACCGGGCTCAAATGAGGGAGGGAGAGAAGGGAAGGAGGGAGAACAGGGCTCCCAAGGAGGGTGGGAGGGAAGGAGGGATGGAGGGAGAATACAGCTGAGCTAAACGAAGGAAGGAAGGAAGGAGGGAGGGAGAAAGAGAGAGGAAGAACAGAACCGAGGTGAAACAAGGGAGTGAGGGAGCAAGAATGAGAGAAGGAGACAGAATGACGGAGAAGCAGAGGAACGGAAAAAGACCGAGGGAATGAGAGAGAGAGAGAGAGAGAGAACAACACGGAGGGAATGTGAGAGGGAGGGAGGGAGGGAGAGAGAGCGGTAGAACTAGAAAAAGAGGGCGGCCGACTCCCCCCCCCCACCCCCCCTTTCCACCCCATCACAATAGGGGTGCCAAAGTCTGTTGACAGTCCCAATTTTCTTTGCATAATTGGCCCCTCCCCCTCCATTAGCAGGGCCCGCGGGGGCCCCGGGCCCCGGGCCGCGTGTCAGAGCAAATTTGAGCAGTGTCGCATTGCACGCATTTCCACAGGGCTGAGCGGGGGTTAGCGCGCCATTTGCCTAATGAATTAATCCGGGGGGGGGGGGGGGGGGGGGGGGGGGGTAATGGCTGCGCTAACGCCGTTAGCGTCTGTCGCGCGAGGAGGGGAGCGTTTCTGACGAGGCGCGTTTTTGTAAAATCGCCCCGGTCCGACAGTCTGAAAGAGAGGGTCGACCATTTCCTTTTCGGGGTTCCCCGTTTTTACTCTTTTCTTGCACCCCACCTTTCGGCATGAATCAAAAACTCAGCCAAACGGGGCTACTTTTTTACTTTTTCACCCCCCCACTCCCCACAATCAGTTTCGCAGCCCAACCGGAAAAAAAAAAAAAAGTACTTAACTGGAGGCTTTTTTTTGTAGTCAAAAGGAGAAAACAATAGGAAAAGACAACAAGCCAGGCGGCAGAACAGCGAGTTTTACAAGTCAATGGAGCCGTCCTCGGCCGGCCGGCCAGCCCCCGAGCCAGGGCACTCCATTGATAAGAGAGCGTCTGCATCAGTTACCATGTGAAAAGGGCCATTAATTGACAGCATCTCTCGAATTCAATTATGCTGTCAGGGACACAATTTGTAAAAAACTAAATAATGATCAATTATGCAGATTTACACACCCTCCCCAAAATACCTTCATTACCACATCCTCCCTGGAGGCTTTATCTGATTGTTAATTTAAGTGACTGATAAGTGAAGTTAAAAAAAAAAAACACACACCATGCACTCACAAAAACAGAGAGGGAAAAGTACTACACAGAGAGGAATTCAGTCAATGTTGTAAGGAGTTCCAGTTCTGTTATCACTGTATAACAATGTAGTAATTTTTGTGTAATTCCCTACACTGAAACGCTTTTATTTCTTAGTTAGCTGCTCTTCTTGCAGACTGGTTTTGGAGATTTTGGTGATAAACAAAAAATGTTTCTTGTGAACAGAGAAGAAGTTGACGTACTGCAGGAGTGCCCATGTCTGTTCCTGGATTTCATGGCAACTTCTCTAAATGATTTAATTAGCCAAATAATTTACTAATTGATATTTTAATGACATGTCTTGATCAGTTCACAAATGACATCTGAAGACTGTTCCTGTGCCCCAAACATGTGACATATTTGTGATCTAATCTATTGGTTGAAACCAGCGTAAGTGTATTCAGCTAATTAGCTCAATTTGGCCGGTGTAATGGGTGAAAAAACCAGCAAACACACGCTGACTCTGCAGGAACAGCGCTGGACACCCCCAACAAACCAGCTCAGACTCAGTGAGGCAACGCAAGCCAGATCACTGCAAACGAAGAGCAGAATGACTAGGCCAGAGCCAATCGAGGAGGGGGAAACAGTACAATACAACATGGCCGTGTGTGTGTGTGTGTGTCAGTGTGCGGTGTGGGCGGGGTGTGTGAGAGTGTGTGAGTGTGGGGGTGGTGTGTGTGTGTGTGTGTGTGTGGGGTGGGGGGGGAGGGGGGTATGTGCTGCATTGGACACAAGACAGAAAGGTATTATGGGAGGAAAAAAAATAAAAATCACCACTGAGTACTCAGAATTTTGGGTCTGGTTATCAAAATATAAATTACATGTCCCACGATGCGGTCCCTATCTCTCCAAACCACTGATCCCCCCATACCCCAACCCCTACCAACCACCCCCCTCTCCCACCCCTCCCAACATCACCCAGGCTCACAGCCCCCGCGCACCCCCCCACCCCCGCCCCTCACCCCCTCCCTCCCTAAACCCAGTACGTTTTATCTTAAGATTCTCAGACAATGCCTGAAGGATCCCATTCCCTAATCTTCCCAAAAATCCCCTTTCATCCAACTGTTAAAGAATGTTTGAAAAGCTGACACCGGCCTGAGAAAAAAAGAGAAGGAAAAAAAGAAAGAAAAAAATCACCGCACATCTGGGTGGGGGTGCAGGGAGGGGGGTGGGGTGGGAGGGTAGGGGGTATGCAGTTCTTGCGGGGCTAACTAATTAAATTGTTTTCTCTGCTCAAACATCAGAATGGCTTTAGAGATTAAGCATGATGCATATTGCTTTTTACACCATACCTATGCCTTTAAATCTCATTAAATCTGAATTTAAGAAGTTAAACACTTTTTCTCAATGAAAGTGAATGTAATGTGTTGGTTAACAAAGGAGACAACCGTGTCCCTAATGTTTTACTGGTTAATTAAAAAAAAAAAACAATTAGGAAGGACTAACCTGTAGTGTGATGTTTGGTAATGCTGACAAAAAAATCCATTAGCTACTCTATATTGAAAAGACAGTACAAAAACCTAATTTAACAAAAAAAAATTAAAAAATTATTTCCCAATCTAACATATACGTTTCATCTAGTGAAAATATTTAACAGTGGTATCAAGCAAATGGTATATGCATTTCTCAAACTAGAAATTGAGTCTACACACAAAAATCTAATGTTAGCAAAACATTAAAAGTATCCTAAATGCAAAGAAGACCTCGTGCCTCTGTCACATCCGTGCTCCACAAATAGTAAACACACATTAAAAAAATATTGTAAAACAATAAGAAAAAATAAGAAGCTGTTTGTCTGAATATAACCAATTCTTTCTACCAGTCTCTGATGCATTGTGGGAACTGTAGTCAACAGGAAGCCCAGCCCCCCACTGATAGGACCAGGGGTGAGGTGGACGGATAAAACTCAAGCCGGCAATGAAAACCTGTTAAAGAACAACACGGAGGCAAAAAAAAAAGGATAAAACAAAAGATTACGATAACACACTAACGTAAACGAGGGGCTGGCGGTCAGGCCCAGACGGCCCAGAATGCCCCTCTTCCCCCTTAGAACTCGGGAGGGTATTATGTTCTGAATACTTTCTCTTCCCGGGCCGAGGAAAAGATTATACTAGTTATCCCATTAAAGTTGGTAAAATGCCATTCTTGTGTCCGTAAGCTCTCGCGCAGGAGGTCAGGGAGAGGACGCCTCCGTTCGCGAGGCCGGTGTGGATGTAATCTTCTCCAAAGTTACAATAATTAATGTTAAGCTTCTTTAGCAATACGTTTTTTTTTTTTTTTCTCCTCCTGAAAGACCCGGGCCTGATAATATACTTAAAGCGGCCGCCGTCTTGTTTTTTCTGTGTCTCGCGAGCCGCGGCGAACGCGGTTAGCACGCCGCTCACGTAGCGCGGCTTAAAAACCTTTCGGCCAATAGCGGGCGAGGCTGGCGGCTTTGAACGCCAGGAATTCTTTTCGAACTTATCGCGGCGGAAACAGCGTACGCGCGAGCGAGCGGGCGAACGGGCGAACGCGCCGTGTCGCCCGGGTATGTTCCACGGCAAAGTTTTGGCGGGAAGAAGGCTGACTGCAGTCACTACACAGACAGAGCATCCAAATTAAATTTATTTAATTAATTAAACCGACGCATCAGATAGGTAAAAATGTGATGCAGCAAAAAAACAAAGGCTGAACTTTCCCAGAGAACAACTGAGAGAGAAATTAGAGGTTCAAAGAAAACGGAGTAAATTTTACTCTTACTTTGAAATAAACATTTTTATGTAATCCTCAGCAAAACAGCATATGAACCAACATTAAAAGTAGCTCCTTAAACTAATTAACTTCAATGGCATTTAAATGTGTTATGACACATTTATACATATACATATGTATAAACACAGTAACGCATACACACAAATCTGTAATCCACAAACAGCGGTGTAACAATCATATGCTTTATGAAAAACATATTCTTAAACAGGGCTTAAAAAAACAACCCTAATAGCATCCGGGCATTATGAAGCATTGCGTGCGCTTTCGTTAGCGCAGTGGCCTGTCAGTGTGCTGCATTAAGCCCCTGATATCCTCTCTTGTGTGTGAATTTCGGCTTCCGAGTCGAACACAAAACAGGGATTAGGGCCCGCGCGTCAATCTTATCGGCGGCGTCGAGTGTAATTTTTAAACGTATGTTAATCTGGGCTCAAACTCCTTCTCCTTCCCCCTTTCATTTCACCTTCATCTCTTATCGCGAGGCAGGGTAACAACGGCACAGCGCGGAGGCAAATGGCATTGTTTTCATAATTGTATCAGTTGTTAAATGCCATTTAAAAGTGTGTGTGTGTGTGTGTGTGTGTGTGTGTGTGTGTGTGTGTGTGTGTGAATACACAGGTATTATCGTGTGGAATATGACAGAGAAATACAGGGATTACATCAGTGTGTCCCAGCTCATCAGGGGCCTCAAACACCGAGGAACAGCACGCAAGGAACAGCACACTAGGAACAGCACGCAAGGAACAGCACGCAAGGAACAGTACACTAGGAACAGCACACTAGGAACAGCAAGCAAGGAACAGCACACTAGGAAAAGCACGCAAGGAACAGCACGCAAGGAACAGCACACTAGGAACAGCTCGCAAGGAAGAGCACGCAAGGAACAGCACACTAGGAACAGCTCGCAAGGAACAGCACACAGGGAACAGCATGCAAGGAACAGCACACTAGGAACAGCACGCAAGGAACAGCACGCATACACAAACACACACCACTCACATAAACATTCACCACACACCACACATGCACATAAACACATATGTATGCACGCATAGAACAGCTAGTTTTAAGTATTCTTTTCAGAGTTCACCACGTAATATTCCATATTCTCAATTTACCCACTCACTCCTACACTCAAACGCAAAGCCACACAAATAAACAAACACAGAAAGTAATTTGCCGAAAAATAAATAAACCGGGGGGACTGGGTGGGGGGGGGGGGGGGGGGGGGTGGTGTGGCTGATGGACACCAGGCCGGTGGCCAGGCGGGGCGGTAATTTCGGCGAAAACGTTTCTGCACTCAAGGACAGCACTCTCCCGGGCGAGCGCATAAGCAGTTCATTAAGCCAGCGACACCCCAGGAATTAATTCCCACAGCCTCTCCACGCGCTCGATTGGCTGGGCTGATTTCGTTTATTTATCCCATCACCGCGAGCACAGTTTAGGTGCACTGCAGTAATTAAGAGCCGTTAGAAGGCGAAGTCTCAAACCGCAGATTAGAAAATTAAACTATTTACTGATTACATATTAATAGAAGACAACAATGGCGGGCGCCCGAGGCTTGGAAGCCAACCAAGGAATAAATCAGTGTACTTAATTACCATAAACAATGGCTGCATAGAAATGGGAGTTTTATGAGCGCTCCCTTCTGTAATATGTCCGATATCAGAAGACACTTGACAATCCTTGTTCAATTATCTGTATTATTTAACGTGCCGTGAACTGCGCCGTGTAAATAAATTAACCACCCAATTACTTTGAAATCATCCGGGGAGAGGGAGATGGAGAGGACACAATGGAGAAAAACTGAGGAGAATTCAACATTATGCCAAATCAACGGGGGGTGAAATAAATACATGAAGGAACAAAAAAAAATATTAATCATGCCAGGGCCTCTGACCTCACCTTTAGATCTTCATGATGACGCAGAACAGATTTTCTACATCTTCCTGACTAACATGTAAATGATATAAATTTTATACTTTTATCATTTGTTCATTGTCGAATACTTTGATTCTAATATAGTCATTTTAATACGTTCTGTGAGACTCTGACTAAAAATCCAAGCAGTTTGCACCAATAAAACCGTACCATTCATTTAAAATTAACACACAAACATAATGAGGTGTATGCGTTCATTAATGGCATCCCATAAGGTTTCATGTGCTATGATACTGACAGTATGACAGTGGAGTTACCCCCAGTGTCCTGATGCCCTGTTAAAACAGCTATAATCATGCTATAACCATGCATTAACCATAGTATAACCATGCTATAACTGCTATTATCTGGCTATAACCATGTAATAACTAGGCTATGACTGCTATAAGCATGTTATACCGATTGTTATAACTGCCATAATCCTGTTGTAACCATGCCATGACTGCTATAATCATGCTATAATGGCTATAACCATGCCACTCTGCAGAAACAATGGCCTGTATTCAATTAACATTCAGCCTAAACTTTGACTTATAAGTAAATGCAACCCTTCTACAATCTCTTCACAAACTGCGTGTGGAGAGTTAATTTCAGTGACTACCGAATTCGCCAACCTATCGAAACGTATTGAAAATGCGGGAACAGAGTATAGCCCAGGTAAGTGATCTCAGCTACAGCACGTACACACCTGTTTAACCCGGTGTCATTACCTGAATGTGTTCAATGAGGGAAAATAAGCATGTGTTCAAATAAAAGAAAAAAAAACATTTCCCCCTGTGACAACAGGCAGTCTACTGTAATCGCAGACATTAGATCTTCCAGCTGTATGTAAAATTAAACGTTTCATTAACCACACGTCTTGTACGTTTTAAGTGCAGCGACACCATATAACTGAGATCAGAGTGGATTTGGCGGAAAACATTATAAAAAAGGAAAAAAAGGGAGAATTGGGAGATGTGATTTGACAGAAGAACTCGACGCCCTTCCCCGGCTCCTGGCTCTTGCGGCTCTGTGCGGTACGAGGCAGCGGTTAAAGCTTATCGGCACGGTGACCGAGCGCGTGGCGCAATCATTACAAAATGTGTTTTTACCCCCCCCCCCACCCGCCCCCCCCCGGCAGCCCGAAGGCGCCATTGTACCGTTGAGCGTTCCGCAATCGCGGCCCAAAGTGTCGAGCCCTCCCCCCACACCCCCCCCCATTTCAAATCCTTTTTCCGGGCGGGTATGAATGGGGTGTAAGGGGCACGGCTGAGAAAAGCAGCTCTCAATGCGCCTTATCACGTCAGGGGAGAAAAGAGAAGCAGAAGGAAAAAAAGCTGCAGAAATACGCCCTCAAAAATCGGCACACAAAGGTGAGGCTGCTTCTCCCCGGGAAGGAGAGGTGATAGGGAGGGAGGGAACAAAGCAGGGCCCGGCCGGGGCCGCAGATTCATCCGGAAACGCGACGGCGAGGCGTGCAAATCCGGGCGCGGCCGCCGCCTCTCGTTTACCGTCCGGCCGCCCGGCGCTCTTCAGAGGACGACATCACGGCGGTAAAGAGGCCGCTACTCCCCGCGAGCGGCGCGCGGGTCCGAGGAGCCTCTCCTGCTCTGGGCCCCCCCCCCGTTCTCTCCGGCGAATCGCCACGGCGATGGAGACAGACCGCGCCTGTTTATTCTTCTGTTAATGCACGTGTGTGTGTGTGTACGTGTGCATACGAACCTTCTGCATTATTTTTATTTTCTACCCCCCCCCCCGTCCCACCCTCACCCCATCCCATCCAATCCTTCTTTTTTCTCTCCTCTGTTGCAGCATATCAATGAAGTGCAGATATGTGTGGGAGCCGTGCACGGATGAGCCCCCTCACGCGCCCCCCCCGCGTGACCCCCCCCCCCCAGGCTCGCGGGCGGTATCAGCCCCCGCTATCGGCCCCCCTGATGGCCCTCTTATCGGAGGGGCCCAGAGAGGAACACCGTCCCAAGCCTTTTCATTTCCCAGACCCAGGTCCCCCCCCCATTTTTTCTCTCTCTCCTCAGTACCCACCCTCCCCCCAAAACATTCAAGGCTTCAAAAGATTCACACTTCCTGAACTCTGTGAGTTTGTGTGTGTGTGCTTGTACATGCATCTGTGTGTGCGCACGTCAGACTGTGCATGTTTGTGCGTGCGTGCATGAATGTGTGTGTGTGAGTGTGCTTGCATGTGTGTGTGTGTGTGTGTGTGTGTGCATGTGTATGTACAGTATGTGTATGTGTGTGTGAGCGCACGCTCAATTTGCCAAAGCAGTGTACTGTGCTGGGTGTACCTGTGTCCATGAGATAGCGCAGGTGTACCTGTGTCCATGAGATAGCGCAGGTGTACCTGTGTCCATGAGATAGCGCAGGTGTACCTGTGTCCATGAGATAGCGCAGGCGTACCTGTGTCCATGAGATAGCGCAGGTGTACCTGTGTCCATGAGATAGCGCAGGCGTACCTGTGTCCATGAGATAGCGCAGGCGTACCTGTGTCCATGAGATAGCGCAGGTGTACCTGTGTCCATGAGATAGCGCAGGCGTACCTGTGTCCATGAGATAGCGCAGGCGTACCTGTGTCCATGAGATAGCGCAGGCGTACCTGTGTCCATGAGATAGCGCAGGCGTACCTGTGTCCATGAGATAGCGCAGCCTCTTCTCCACGCGCGAGGCCCGGGAGTCTATCTGCCGCTGCTCGCTCTCCAGCGCCGCCAGCTCGCCCACCACGTACTGGCTGGTGTCTTTCAGCGCTTTCTGCCCCCCCCACAACAACAACAAACAGCGCAGAGGGAGGGGGGACGGGGGGGGGGGGGACAGGGGGAGAGGAGGAAACGCATCATCAGAGACAGACCTCATATAGCTTTCAACTTCCTTTATCGATAAAGAGCTATAACAAGTGCTTTACCTTACAGCTATATAACAAAGACATGCCTTTTAACTGTCTTTGTTTTTATATTTCATAAGAGAAGTTTCTAGTAACTGTCCGTTGATTATTCTGCCTGTCGTGTGATTGGACGGTGTCCTGACTTCACTCACTCAAAAAGAGCAGGCTGATGTTCAAGTGTTGCTCAGATCATTTAAAAAAAGATCTTAAAAAAACAGAATTCACTTGTGAGGATCCACCCTGTTTTTACAGGGAAATAAAGACTCAAGTTCACACCAGGCCCCCCATCCCTAACCCCCCCCCCCCTCCAGTGCAAGCGCCTCACCCTTACCCTCTCTCCATCGGCTGTCTGTCAAAAGCCCCTGCCCCTCCCCATGGGTCTATCAAATATTTCCCTCACAAATCAATTTTACACATGATCGGCCCCCTCCCCCTCCCTCCCCAGCCCCCCCCTGCCCCTCCCCACTAAGCAGAACCGCCCCGTTAATTAAGTGAAGAAATTTCCATATATATTATATTAATGCAAACATCATTCAGAGAGTAATTCACGGCTGATCTGGATAATGGAAAGGTTGAACACCCATTAACCCAGGCCCACAGAATCGGGCGGGGCGGGGAATCTCACAGGGTCTCCAGTGGCCTCCCTCCCTCCCTCCCTCCCTCTTTCCCTCCCTCCCTCCCTCCCTCCCTCTTTCCCTCCCCTCAGCAGGCCGCCCCCTGGTATCTGCCATTGTAATAATTAAAATCACAGTGCCTGATCAATACAGGAAACCTCTTTTGTGGAGACGAGAGAGAGAGAGAGAGAGAGAGAGAGAGAGAGACACAGAGGGAGAGAAAGACACCGAGAGAGAAAGAGAGACAGAGAGAGAGAGAGGGAGAGAGAGATAGAGAGAGGAAGTAATGCCTTGATAGATATATCTCAAGTAAGTTAAAAAGAATTAATAAATAAGGGAGGCAATCTGGGGAATTTTTTCTTCTTTTTCCTCCCAGACCTCCCCAATCCCATCACTGTTTCTAATCTGACAATTACTGCAGCAGCGCGGGCTAACTCAGACGCAGCTAATTTAGCAGCGCTAGCCTCTCGGGGCTCAAACGCAACGCTGCAGATTGGCATCGTAAAAGCCTTCACGTCTTTCTCTCTCTCTCTCCTCCTTTTACCCCCTCACTCCGTTTCTCTATAGAGGGCCTTCTGTCCATACATGACAAGGCATTATCAACAAAATCTGTACTATATTTTTTTTAAATGAAATATGCATGAAGTACCTCATCCTCAGGTGGCCTGAGCTCAGCTTCCGTTGCTGGGAGCTGTTCTTCGATCGCTCTCTTTGGATCTTCGGGCACGGATCTCTGCCTCTTCACTTCTGGAAATGATGAAGAAGAAGAAGAAAAAAGGAGAAAAACACATTTAAAACTGACATCTTTATAAATTCACACCTTTCAAGGTTCGACAGGGGAGATGAATGTGTGTTAGGGAACTGAACTTATAACCAGAGGTTGCAGGTTCAAATACTGATTGAGGCCCTACTGTTGTACCGCTAGAGGAAGGTAATTAAAATTAATTGTTGCTGAAATTTTTTCTTTCATCTGCAAAAATGGACACAGTTCAGTTTCAACATTTTCTCTGAACCATGGATTAAATATGAATATAAATGAGTTCTCCTCGTTCACAACCTGGCTTGCAAACTGTTCGTTGTTTTGTTTTTCATCTCTTCACAGACACTTAATTTAATTCTCAGTCAAAGTTTGGTGAATATTGACTGAGACTAGGCTATCGTTTCTAAGCAAATAAAAAACAGGAACTACAATAACTGCAAGAGGAAAAATAGATTATGCTTTTAAAAAAAATTGTACTTAGTGGCATTAACAAACTAACAAATGGGGGGGTGGGAGACAGCATGTGTCGGTCAGCTGGTCTTTTGTTCTAACGTCGATTGATCGGTCTTTACAGACTGTTAATCAATGAGGCAGTATTTTAAAATGGCATTCGTATGGGGAGGCCACGTCATTAATAAACAATCAGCATCCCCCCACCGGCTGACCCGGGGGGGGGGGGCACAAGTCTAAAGGGGTGGAAGTGGAGGGGGGTAAACGGGGCAGTAAGAGGGGCAGATAAACTGGGGAGTGTAACAGCTGGGGGGTAATTTGCATTTTTACACACAGCTGTGAGACAGCACAGGAGGGGAGGGCAAGGCCACTAAACAACAAGTGAACCCCCCCCCCCTCAAATGCACATGCACACACACACACACACACACACACAGACAAACACACACACACGCTCAAGCACACTCTTTCACACACACACACACACACACACACACACACACACACACACACACACACACACACGAATAGCAAAGGCCACACAGAAACGGACACTGATGAGCTCCCTCCTGATTGGACAGACCCCATGTCACTCAGTGGACAGACATCACCTGTTACACCCCTTACACTCCCAACAGCGTCCTAACGCAGAGGAATGGCAGCAGTACAATTGGAGGAAGGCCTCAACCTGCTCCTGAATTTCACGCCAACTTTCGCCCAATTAAATGACAGAATTAGCCGAACCAATCACGAGATTCTACATTTTAGCCACAGTCACTGATGAGCTCATAACTGACACCTATATGCTGTTCTTGTGCCCCACATATGGAACACTGTACTGCAGGCTAACCCCAAAGCTAACTGGAGTGGGTGTGTGCAGCCAATCAGAGAACTGAGTCAAGGTTACAGGTGGAAACAGAGACCTGCATGCTGCACCCAGGACGGGGGGGTCTCACCTGGCCTGGTCTCCACATACTGGCTGAAGGACTTGAGCTGCGTCTTGCGGACGGCGGACTCCTTGTTGAAGACGACCGGACTGCGCAGACGCTCGGTGGCTCTGCGCAGTCGCTCCGCCCTCAGGTCCTCTGCGGTGTGCTGCGGGAAAAACAAGAAGAAGAAGAAGAATAAGGAAGAAGAAGAAGAATAAGGAAGAAGAAGAAGAAGAATAAAGAAGAAGAATAAGGAAGAAGAAGAATAAGGAAGAAAAAGAAGACCTCAGCCGGAAAATGTATTCCGATTATGCAAATTGGACGCACTCGTGTTTTTAGCATGTTAACAAGACCGCACTCTCCACGCTGGGTTGCCCTATCACGTTTGAGCTGAATTGCATTGTGGGAAGGGTAAACCAAGCTGAATGGAATCACCACCGCCAGGCATCCAGAATAAAATGTTAAACATTAACAGTGGGGTGGGGTGGGGGGGGTTGGGGGTGGGAGGGGCTACAGCCAGGGACAAATGAAAGCACACATTTTACCGTGCGACTGGGGGAGGGACAAGTTCCTACGCGCAACGGCTCGTCAGCGTACGCGCGTAGCCTAGCGCTAATCAGGACGCACGCGTCGCGCTTTTCTTAATAGGCACCGAAAATGGCACCGCAATTAGGTCGACTTCAAAATCCGTTTAACTGAGAACCACCTCCAAAGACAGCGCTGGGTTAAAAAAAAAAAAAAGAATCAAAGGCCCTTTGATTGAATTATTTATCCAGCCCACGTTGTTTCTTCTTTTTTTTGCGTTACCCTTTTATGAATCGCATAACGCACGCACCCCCAGCATTTCATATGAATACCGCTATTCCGGAATGTTCCGGCGCAGGCCGCGAAATGGCACAGGACACACGCGGGCGCCGCGGAGTGGAGTGGCGGTTTTTCCGCAGACAGGTGGTGGAAAATTAGGGAGGGGGGGGCGGGGGGGGGGGGGCAGGAAGCTGTGTGCTGAAGCACTTGGGGGCTCTACACAGCTTCCTGGGGACCGTCAAACATTTCCGTCCCCGCGTGGGAAACGTTCTGAGAGAAGCAGGCCGCCAATTCAGACAGGGCCCTGGAATCAAACTCACCCCCAAGGACAGGCCCTGTTTCACACTCTCACACTAAAACACACACGCACACACACACACACACACACACACACACAGACACACACACACGCGCACACACACACTTACACACTCTCATTCTCACACTAAAACACACACACACACACACACACACACTCTTACACACTCTCGTTCTCACACTAAAACACACACACACACACACACACACACACACACACACACACACACACACACGCACTCCCTCACCCACACACACACACACACCCCCTCTGCCCCCTGTAAGCAGCTGATATCGGGGTGCCCCTTCACCTCAATAAGGGGAACCCCACCATGCTGCTCCTGTATCTATTATCATGATTATGATCATTATTGTTGGCGGTAATTTGCTGGGGGGTGGGGGGGGGGGTCAGGATGTGAGCCTAACGACGCGGGCCACTGAACGCTAGTTATCGCTCCTCTCCAAGGCCGCCGCCCCCTCGCGCATAGAAACAATCGCTAATGAGGACGTCGGTCTCCCGAGGCCCGCCCTCCACCCTCCCGCCTCAAGGACCTCTGGGATACCCAGTCCTCCAGGGGAAGGGGAAACAGTTTATCCCCCCTTTGTTAGAAAGAGAAAGAAATGCTAAGGGCCTCCTTTGTAAAACAGCTTTAAGTGCATTTTTTTTTTTTTGCTTTGCTTAGTTTTAGGCGGACTGGAAAAGGAAGGGGGGTTGGGGAGGGGAGCAATTCTGGGGCTCACAACAAAGAACGAAAGGAAACCAAAAAACTGAAAGGCGGAACGCAAACGGCCGCTCCGGCAGGGCTGGGCGACGCAGCACGCGCACGGGACACCCTCAGCCCCGAATCAGGCCCCGCGGCACGCTTCCCTCACCGCCGAAACCGACCGAAACTCGCCGCGAGCTTCCGGAACCCGTTTTTGCCGGACGCACCCGGGCTTCGCGAGACGAGCTCAGGAGAAGGGCTGCCTTCGGTCGGTGAGAAACAGCCACTCAACCGCTGATCTACCGACCCGCCACAGAACCCCGGCCGAATCTTGCCAAAACCAAAATCGGCATTTGCGGCGAGACAGATAAATCGCTGCTTATCGCATCTGCCAACAAGGGGGGCTTAGAGTAAAACCAAAGGCCCTTCAGTAGGAATTCAGAATAAATTCGACATTATTCTGCAGCCGCATATTCCTGTCGACAGGGACGCCGGGGCCCCTCGTTGGGCTCTTCAGCTCGAAAAGGTCACCGTCGAGTCCAGGCTCCCGATTCGCCGGGCGGCTGAGAGGAGCGGCATTATGCCCCAGCATGCACCAGGGCTTTATTAGAGATCTTAATCTTCGGGCCACAAACCGCAATAAACACACTCTCCTGTTTGCGGAGGGTCGCGGGAGTGAGAAGTAACTCCAGCAGGAGAGTTAGAGGTGTCAGAAGCTCTTTAAACTGGCCGTTATGTACTTAACCCCCCCTCGCCCCCCCCCCCCCCCCCGAGGGGTTCTGGGAATAAGACTGTGTGAGTGATTAGGGGCAAACGCAGAGAAACAGAGAATCTCAAATCACCCCCCCCCCCAATGCACGTTCTTCGGACATATTACAGCCAATAAGAAAGTGTAGCTAGAACAATCAGACATAAATGTGTGTGCACGAGGTGTGTGTGTGTGTGTGTGTGTGCATGCATATTGGGTGAATGGATGTGCGTGTGTGTGTGTGTGTGTGTGTGTGTGTACATGCGAGTGTGAGCATGTGTGTGTGTGTGTGTGTGTGTGTGTGTGCGTGTACATCTGTGTGTGTCCGTATATGTGTGTGCGTGCATGAGCGTGCGTTTGTGTGTGTGTCTGTCAGGTGAGCTCGCGAGCGTGTCTGAGCATGTGAGCATTTGGGCGTGTGCGTGCGTGCGTGTGTGTGAGTTAGTGTGCGTGTCTGAGCGTGTGTGTGTGAGTTAGTGTGTGTGTCTGAGCGTGCGTGTGTGAGTTAGTGTGTGTGTCTGAGCGTGCGTGTGTGTGTGAGTCAGTGTGTGTGTCTGAGCGTGCGTGCATTTGGGTGTGTGCGTGCGTGCGTGTGTGTGTGAGTCAGTGTGTGTGTCTGAGCGTGTGTGTGTATGTGAGTTAGTGTGTGTGTCTGAGCGTGTGTGTGTGTGTGAGTTAGTGTGTGTGTCTGAGCGTGTGAGCATTTGGGCCTGTGCGTGTGCCTGTGCGTTCTGGGCGAAGCGGGCGCTACCTGGGTGCCGTCCCGCTCCGTGCCCTCCCGCGGGCTCAGGGGCGAGGCGGGGGTGGGGGAGGCAGACGGCGGCGGCGTGGGCGAGTTGGCGGTCGGCGGCCGCGCCTCCGGGAGCCTCTTGGGCCGCGGCTCCACGGCGTGCTTACTGTTCTGCACACCTGCGCGGCAAGGGCGGGAAACGGACCAGGTGAGACGCTCAGACATCACTGCGGGGGGGAGGGGGGGGAGAGTGGTCACATGAGGGGCGTAACCAGGAACTAAAATACCGTCAAGAGACTCAGGCTGGGGTGGGGAGGGGGGTTAGGCTGGGGTATGTTCAATTTCCCTTTAATTTAGTCATTTAATTGAGGATGCATATTAAGGTGTAAATGCTGTATGTATGTCTCTAGGTAAAGAAGAGCAGGAGGCTCTCCTCCTCATTCTCCTGCTCTTCCTCAACATCATCATACTCTTCCTCATCAACTCTCCTCCTCGTCCTTGTTTCCTTTCTCACCAACACTCCTCCTCATTCTCCTGCTCTTCATCACCATCTCTCCTCCTCATCATCATCATACTCTTCCTCACCAACTATCCTCCTCATCCTCGTCTCCATCCTCACCATCTCTACTACTCCTCATCATCCTTTTTCTCCACGTATACCGAGTTCTCCCAGCTCCACCAACAGCTCGGCCAGAACACAGACGAGGGCACAGAGTCCAGCTCTTCCACACCTGGCTGTTCCAGATACGCTCTTCACTGAAGCCCCGGGCGTAAGATGGCCTTTCCGGGCCCTTCCACAGCGAGCGGAGAGACGGGCTCCAGAAAGCCCTCCGCACACACAGAGCCGCTCTCTGATGTTTCCTGGGCACCTGAAGAGAGGCCGGACGCTCGAACCAGGTGCTCTGTGAAGCTCCAACGGCCCCAGGGCTCGCCCCTCGAACCTGGGACCGCTGCCGCACTGGGGGGCCGGTCGAGATCAAAGAGTGAGGGGGGGCAGCCCGTTTCACTAAATTCATTTAGCGGCGCTAACGGCTAAAGGGCGCTTGTGAAAAACCACACCCATCTGGAGCAGAGTTTGGATCGCTAACCGAAGCCCGTTTCCGAAATGGGTCAAAGACACAGGCCTCACGAGGAGCAGCAAGCAGAGAACAACCCAGGGAAAGACACCTGGGCTTGGGTCTACGCTAAAATAAAACCCAGGGTAAGTGTCTGGTTGGCCACCTCACGCAAGCATCCAATTTGGTGCATCTGACTCAAGGGGCGTCAAAAACTTATCCGAGGGCTGACGTTCTTAACTGAACATTCTAATGTAATAATCAATACTGGTAACTGAAATTAACGTTCTAGAACACTGACATGATGGGGGCTCTAGAAAAACCTAAAACCTACTCGAAGGGTAAAAGTAACCTATTCTTAGTACTTGTACAGTTAGGTGGCATTTGAAAGGCATGCACTGGAGGTGACAGGGTTACCATGACGATGTCACACAGAATAAGCATGCAGTGTAGGTGACAGGGTTACCACGACGATGTCACACAGAATTCAGCATGCAGTGCAGGTGACAGGTAGGTGACTCGCGTGACAAGTACGTTGGGTTATTAATTATTTACCGGAGGAAGGAAGGTCAGAGTTCAGGTTAGTAAAATCATCTCCTTCCTCTAAGCCAAGGGCTTCCTCAGGGTTAGTGTCTACAACATCATCATCATCATCTTCACCACCACCCTCATCTTCATCAGCATTGTTACCCTCCACCTTATCTGCAGGCACAGAGACAAGAGTCCCACCCCTGTGTGTTAAAGGAAGGTTAGTAAGAAACAGCCGAGGTTGGCAGGAGAATTACAGACTGATCAGTCTGCAGCAGACCTGTAAAAGCAGATTAAAGACAGAAACAGGGTTAGGAGCACCTGAGTCAGTGTTAGAGCACCCCAGCACCCAAGCAGGTGTTCTTATCCAGAGCGACTTACACAACTTTTTACGTATAATTTTATATATGATTATACAGCTGGATATGTACTGAAGCAAATCAGGTTAAGTGCCCTGCTCAAGGGTATAACGGCAGCATCCTACCTGGGAATCAAACCAGCTCCTTACCCATTATACCACACTGCCTACAGATTTTGCGGGAGCAAATCGTTTTTTGCACAAGCTTTAGTAAATCTGGCTCATGGCGTAACAGACACTGGTGCGCAATGTTTGAAAAGCAGGTTCAGCGCTTGTTGGGTAAGACAGCAGGAGAGCGATCAGTTCTACGGCGATGTAAAAGCACACGCTGACCAGCGGACAACACGCTCGCCGGCAAACTATCACCTTCCTGAAGTGGCCAGTAATGGTGAGTACGTTAGAGCTCAGTCTGGCCGGCAAACATCTCTTACCCGTGAAGTTTCACTTCAACGAGCGGAGGATTAGAAGGATATTAAGTCAGGATATGGCGGTCACTGCAGTCTTGCTTTAATGCAAGGTCAGCACTAACACCTAGTGTTTATAAGCAGCTAACATTAAACGCTAGCTGGCTGTCGACCAATTAAGCCCCAGTACCAGAAATGAAACAGTCGCCAGTTATTTTTTGCTCATTTGTTTCTAAGAGTCTCTATGAGATTTTGCACAGTTAGCTACATAGATTGAACCCACATAACCATACTGTCTTGCTCAAGTAAAGGCTAGTCAACAGAGTGAACACAACTGAAGCAGAGCTCAAACTATTCATATAATCTTTCTGTGCTAAAGGGGTAGATAACTCAGGTAATTTTCACACATCGTTATGCATGACACAACAGTGCCTAGCAAGTTAAACCCTTAAAACTATAACTTTGTTCATAAGAGCTTCCAGGTTCTTCGTTATATTCGAAAGAACGAGGGGGGGGAGGAAGAGAACAGAAAAAAAACTCACTCGCTCACAGACACGTGCACGCGACACCAAATCTACAGTTTGGCAAGGTGACCCTAATTAAATGAATCCACGGCAGTGCAGTTTGGGAAGTTTTGTTTGGCAGCCAGGCGGTGTGGAGAAAGGCGCTGCCCCCCCCCCCCCCCCCGCCACAGCAGCGCCGAATTAAGGTTCCTGAGCCGAGCAGCCAGTAGCTGGGATTAGGCGTTCTGCTCGGGAGGGCTGGCGCAGCACCTCCCCCCCGCAGCACCCCCACCCCCCCCCCCCCGACTCGCCATTTTAACGAGTTCTGCAATTAGCGGAACTCAGCAGCCATGAAGTCAAAATAAACCCGCGAAACGTCCCCCTCTTCTCCTCCCGTCCCTCTCAGAAAACTCCCCGCCGTTTCTCAGCCCTAACGCGCACGTCGGCTAAGAGTTAGCGGTTAGCGGGTTATCACGCGCTGGAGACGAGAGGCGGCGGTATCCCCGTGGCGACCGCGATCGCAGAGAGGATGAAGATCTGAAGGGCAGCAGAGAGAGAAAAGGCGGGAAAAAATGGAAAGGAAATAAAATTAAAGACATGGGGAAAAACAACAACAACAGTGGACTTGGGACGGGGGGAAGAGGGCAGAACAGGAAAGATTAAGAATTTAAAAGGTGATAGAGAGAGAAAAAGAGCGATCCCGTGGATATCGTGTCACCAGCGAATTACAGAGTCGGCCTTGCTGATACACTAGCGCATTAGGCTGAACTACAGGCCCACTCACACACTCAACGCTAACACGCAATGCTAACACGCTAGTGCATTAGGCCGAACTACAGGCCCACTCAAACACGCAACGCTAACACGCTAGCGCATTAGGCCGAACTACAGGCCCACTCAAACACGCAACGCTAACACGCTAGCGCATTAGGCCGAACTACAGGCCCACTCAAACACGCAACGCTAACACACTAGCGCATTAGGCTGAACTACAGGCCCACTCAAACACGCAACGCTAACACGCAACGCTAACACGCTAGCGCATTAGGCTGAACTACAGGCCCACTCAAACACGCAACTCAAACACGCAACGCTAACACGCAACGCTAACACGCTAGCGCATTAGGCTGAACTACAGGCCCACTCAAACACGCAACGCTAACACGCAACTCAAACACGCAACGCTAACACGCAACGCTAACATGCCGTTTTTAGGAAGCGAGCTCAGCCTCGCGCTTCCACAGCGTATCACCGGCACACGTCTGAGAGGCTCATACATATTCATAACCTTCCAGCCGCAGATAATCTCTCGAGTGGGGGGGGGGGGGAACTCGTATTAATACCGGGGGGCTTACCGCAAATTTTAATTATTCACACCGGTGGTGACAACGCGAGTAATCACGGCATTAAAACAAAGCGGTGGATTTGGTACAAAAAAAAAAAACAAAACAAAAAACAAAAACAGAAAACAAAAACTAAAGGAGAAAACAAAAGGAGCTGAACTTTGAGCGCGGCCAATAAGGAGAGCCGGTTTTCCATGCCGATGGGTCCGGACATGGCCGACGTGTTATTGATTTCCTGCCCCCGCCCCCCCCCATAAGAAAAACTGGCCTCTGCCTCGTCTTAATGAGGGGAAGGGAGAGAAATAAGGGAGAAACGCACGGAGGGTCGGCCTCTGGGACCTGTGATGGTCATCCCTGCATAAAATCCAGCGGCCCTGTTTCTCCACATTTGTTTCCTGGGATTAGAGAGACACTCTCTTGCTCAGCCAGCGAGGGTAGTACTCGTGTGTGTTTGCCTAAAAAGGCTTATCTAGAGCGTGTGTGTGAGTCCAGCCTCCATGCACACGTCTGTTTGCATGTGCACACCAGGGAATCTGGGTGTGCGCGTGTGTGTGTGCGTGTGTGAGATTGTGGGAGAGAGTGTATGTGTGTGTGTTTTCATAAGTATGTGTGTGCATGAGTGCCTGCACGCATGAATGCGAGACAGTGCATGCAAGTGTATGTGTGTGTCTGTGTGTGAAGGCGTGCGTGCATTTGTTTATGTGCGTGTGAGAAAAATAGTGTGTGTATGTGTGTGTGCTTGTGTGTTTCAGACAGCCCTGCAGTGAGACCCTGCTCTCTCTCTTCTCTCTACCCTCTCTCCTCTCTCTCCCCTGCTCTCTCTCTCCTCTCTCCTCTCTCCCCTCTCTCTCCTCTCTCTCCCCTCTCTCTCCTCCGGCGGTGTGTGCCCTTCCCTTCACCCCGCCGCCCGTCTCACCGTAGAGTGGGAACTCCGCCATCTTCACGCCGGATCGAGCCTCGGCGATCAACTGCCGCGCCCGCTCCCTCAGCTGCCTGCGCCGCTCCTCGTCCTGCTCCTGGGGGGGGGGGGGGGGGGGGAGAGAGAGAGAGGGAAGAGGGGAGAGAGTGAGACAGGGAAGAGTGGAGAGAGAAGAGAGGGAAGAGAGGAGAGAGGAAGGGAATGAGTGAGAGGGAGAGAGAGAGAGACAGGGAAGAGAGAAGAGAGGGAGGGAGAGAGAGAGGGAGAGAGAGACAGAAGAGGGGAAAGAGGGCGAGATTGAGAGAGACAGGGAAGAGGGGAGAGAGAGGGAGAGAGAGAGAGAGACGTATTGACCAGTTGCCATGGCGGTAATTGACAGAAATGCCATTTCTCCGCTCCCCCTGCCCATCTGATGGAGGCGATAGTGGCGGTTAGCAGCGGGTAGCGGTGAGGAGGGCCGGGGGGACACACAGATAGGGGCTGAATCGCTGCGTATCGGACCCCCATCGCTGGGGTCACTCTCCCCCCCCTTTTCCATTTCTGTCCCTTTTAATTCCACAAAATAAAATTGGGGGGAAAATGAGTATATACAGAACTTTCACTTCCAGAGATATGGTCAACTCTTACAGAATTTTATGGATTACATTTTATGGATTACATATTATAACATTATGAAGTCACATTCTGAAAAACACTATTGCAGTTTTTTCCTCAAACAAGAAAACCACTTTTTTTTTTTTCTTAAAGGAAGGGTGAGTCCACATTAACACCGGCATGAGATCTGATGGATTTTAAAATTACACCTCTCACTCTACAGAGGTAAAATGTTTCATAAGACTCTCCTAATGTGAGGAAATAAGGGAACATTTTCAAACAGGCATAACAGGCAACCAGCTTTCGGGGATGAAATGCATTGCATTTCAAACGCAACGGATCCGTTCAAATGCCACAATTTCACATATAGATATAGTGATTACTTTAAAATGGCGGAAACTCATATCTACATTAATGTACACAGATCTTTCTTCACAAAAAAATTAATATTTTTTCCCCCCCAAATATTCAAATGATATCCATACTGCTGCAGCCTGAAATGGGACTTCGCTGGGGGGGGGTTTGAGCTCTCATCTTACTGGACCAAGCGATAAAAGGACTGCAAGGTAAAGTGGTGAGGATTATAGCCCACTGCTTCTCTTAAATTCAAATGCGTAGGGGACCACCAGAGGATTCGGGGGGGTCTGCTCTCCACACCCCCCATCCCGGAGCTTCTGCACGGGCCAGCTTACCCCCAAAAACACACAGAGAAGGTTCCGGAAAACGGGGGGTCCCCCACACTCCAAATCAAGCTCCCGGCGTCCTCACTGGCTCTCCTACCGTACCGCGAGCCGGCCCTTCAGTCCGACGCGATGATGAAGACAGCGGCGCGCGTCCTGACAGCGCCGCCGCGGCTCAGCGCGGCCTCGGGTTCGACCGCAGCCTCCGTCACGCGGCCGCCCCCCCGTCCCACCCCTCCCATTAGCGTTAGCGCGCCCGGCTTTGGAGACGCATGCGCCTCCTCGGTGGCGGTTATGGGACAGCAGCCGTGCCTCTCTGGAGGTCTGGTGGCGTGTGCTCGCTCGCCCGCCCGCCGTGTGAAACGCACCCCTGTGAGTCGCTCTGCCTGAGAGCCCCTGCAAACGACTCCACTGTACGCTGCGCTTCACGGCGAAGGAAGTGCTCTTTTTTTGTTATTTACATCGCCTGCCTCTCCTTCACTGCAACCCCCACAGTCAACTAACGACGCTGACGGCTTCTCAGAGCTGGACAATCCAGGCAATTTAGCTTAAGCATTAACCATTAACAAAACAAGACCGACACACACACACAACACACACACGAGCGCACACACAGAAACTAATTAGGTACATTTCTCCTTATTTCCATGCAAATTGTTTGTTTGTGGCCATTGTTTGAGGACACAATGGGCTGAATATGCTAATGGCGGCATCCAAATAACATCCTCTTAACGGGAGTCTGTTTATAAACCATTAGCCCATTAGCCCAGAGCAGCGCTGGAATTCAATCCTGGGGGGCGATGGGGGTGGGCGGGCGGGTGGCGGGGGGGGGGGTTTAAATTTGAAGACTGCGCAAAGGGCAGGTTACAGCTTTAGAGAAACGCAGGGAAAGCCCGACGGTAAACAAACCCCCCCACGCCACCCCCCCACCCCCCACCTCACCCCCCCCAGTCAGACAAGCGCTCTCCTGAGCCTGACTGACACCCGTCCCGTCTCACTATCAGATCGAGCTCATTGACTTTCGGGCTAATGCCTCCCTGTGAAGAATGAGAGCAACACAGCACTGAGAGTGTGTGTGGGCATGTGTGTGTGTGTGTGTGTGTGTGTGTGTGTGTGTGTGTGTGTGTGTGTGTGTGGGCGTGCACACATTTCTGAGGGTTTGTGCATGCATGTGTGTGTGTGTGTGTGTGTGTGTGTGTGTGTGTGTGAGTGCCTGGGTGAGAATGTGCACAAGGGCATGCCAAAAATACCCCCAGGAGGGCCGCAGTGTCTGGACCCAAAATGTGTGTAAGGCAGGTCCCAGAATGAGTCTGCAGCCCACTAGGCTATGCTAGCATGTGTGTTTGACAGGTCCCTGAAAGGTACAACATTAATAAAAAGTTTACGAACCGGTGATTTAAGTCATTGATTGGCTAGAGTCCGCGCACCTTTTCTTTCCTAACACCTTAATTATCCACATTAATTAATAAATGGTCTTAATTGAAAGGGAAACCAAAAAACTGCAGACACTGCGGCGCCCCCTCCAGGACTGGAGTTTGACCCCCGATTTAAGCAGTAGCAACATCGCCTAATATGGTCACACATGACTTCCTCCTCTTCTGTGTATCCAATCACACGCAGGAAGTCAGTCCAAGGCACCGCATAGGGGAAAGTTTGGGGTGTAACAAAATTAATTCATTAAAAACAGAGATATTCTTTAGACTCTGATCCTTTCCCAGGCACGACAGGAAGGAAATTAATTCATTTCTCTCTCTCTCTCTCTGTGTGGAGTTTTTTTGGTCATGCAGCATTTAGAATTTCCATTTGATTAAAAACCCACAGAGTATTCGAGCTACAGTCAAGAAACAGAGCTCTCTGGCAGCGGTGGTCATTTTAACACGTGTAAACCGCTTCAGCGTACATTATAATCACGTTAGCTTCTCTCACTCGCTTTAAACAAACAAAAAAAAAACGATTTAATTCACGGCACACGGATTCGCATCGCATTCATTTGATCCTTGTCATCATCTTACAAAAAAAATGTGGTCCTGATGCGGTTTCTACGGTTTCCGTTCTATTTTCGCACACTTGTCTCTCAGCCACGCTGTGTTGTGTGCAGGCTTCAGTGATGTTCAGGGGGGTCCTGGGAGTGACGGGGGAGATTTTAATGTGACGCCCCCCCCCCCACCCTCCCCCCCCCCCCCCCCGCAGTCAGGGACCAGGACTCATTCCTCGAGGCGATTTTAACTCCGGATAGGAAGCAACACGCGGCCATTAGGCCTTTAAAGGAGAGAGAGAATTCCCTGTCCACGGGCAGGGATTACTGTACCACCACACAGCCCTTCTCACCCACTGCAGAATACGCACACAGCATTAACACGGGGAAAGCGCGAAAAAAGGACTGCAGAGATTTCGGGGCCTTGCTGAAGCTTCTGCTCTGTCTAGGAGGACAGGATTTACGGTCACTAATTTACTTATTTTTTCCGTATTTTTTTTTCGTGTCCCGATCGGTT
>CM077285.1:4955420-5016910 GCA_039654925.1 Anguilla pacifica | reverse complement strand
ACTGCACTTTACACTGGAACACACCACACTTTACACTGTAACACTGCACTTTACACTGTAACACTGCACTTTACACTGGAACACACCGCACTTTACACTGTAACACTGCACTCTACACTGTAACACTGCACTTTACACTGGAACACACTGCACTTTACACTGTACCACTACACTTTACACTGGAACACACTGCACTCTACACTGGAACACACTGCACTTTACACTGGAACACACTGCGCACTACACTGGAACACACTGCCCTTTACACTGTAACACTGCCCTTTACACTGGAACACACTGCACTTTACACTGTTACAAACAGCACTTTACCCTGGAACACACAGCACTTTACCCTGGAACATACTGAGAGCGCGGCCTGTTAGTGTATTAGCATTTTAAAGTGCAGCATTTAATAGAAGGGGGAAAAACACAAAAACTTGTGCGTTGCCTTTAAAGAGAACAGAACATAATGGGGTCCTTGGCGTGTTCGCTGGAGCCCGACCAACCAGCCAGTTAGCCAGGAGGCTCTGGCAGCCCTAATTGGCCTATTTAAGTCTGAATTTCAAGCCTGCAAGCTACACCAACTGACAGTACATCGTTTTCTGTCCTTTTTGATTTTTATTTTTATTTTAAATCATCATTATCCCACCCAATCCTACCCCTGAGGATTAAAATATCCAGAGGTCTGAAAAAAAAAAAAAAAAATTAAAGAGTGAATGTAAAGCTCTCAGATGTACACCGCCATTATCTTCCGTTAAAAAAAAACAAAACGACGACACTTTCAGGAAACGACAGTTCTTACACGGAACAACAATTTTTTTGTGTACAAAAAACCTAAATGTGTTTAATAAGTAAGTAACAGGCTGGGGTGGGGGGGGGGGGCCATGGGGGCAGAGGGGATGAGGGTTCAAAGGTTTGGTCTGCCCCCCCCCCCCCCCCCCACTTTGACAGTGAGGGTCACAGACAACTCAAGAGAAGTCACCACTCCACCACCGAGGGGTGGGGGGGGGGGAGGCCCTCGTCAGTGAAAATCAAACAGAGCCCAATTAAACTAATCATAACGTCCCAGTGAGCAGGTGGGGGGGGGCTCACCTGGGCCCTGCCCCCCCCGACCCCCCACCCCCCCCCCAGCGTCTGAGCGTCCCCCCCCCCCCACTCCCGAGGCCGTGGCCACTTTAATTACTCTGGCCAGAGCTCTGTGAAATTGCAGTCCAGATCTCACTAATAGCTGAGGAAAGATCTGGAAGAACGTTTTTTGCTCGCTTGGGTCTCCGCTATGTTTCTCTGTCCCCCCCCCCCCCCCATCCCGCCCGCCCCCCTCCCCCCAAAAAAGAAAAAAAACTCATCTCTGCCGTGCTCACACGCACAGTCTGTGGGGACAGCCCAACCAGTCCCACACTCTCTCTCTCTATCCCTCAGTTTTCCCTAAACGGCAGAGAGAGAGAGAGAGAGAGAGAGTGAGAAACACAGACAGAGAAAGAGGGACTGAGAGAGAGAGAGAGAGAGAGAGAGAGAGAGAGAGAGAGAGAGAGAGAGAGAGAGAGAGAGAGAGAGAAACACAGACAGAGAGAGAAAGAGGGACTGAGAGAGAGAGAGAGAGAGAGAGTGAGAAACACAGACAGAGAGAGAAAGAGGGACTGAGAGAGAGAGAGAGAGGAGGGAGGGAAAGAGGTAGCGAGAGGGAGTGAGGGAGTCAGAGAGAGACTGTGAGGAAACCTAAAATTATGAGTGTAAGCAGGTGGTGGTGGTGGGACGGGGATGGGGGACTGGGGACAGGATGGGGGGGAGAGCATGTGTTCTTCTGTCATAATGACTGTTCATTAAGGACCAATTTGCTTTGGGCAGGGGGCGTGACATCACACGGGACCCGGCTCAGGGCGCTAATAGATTAGGGAGCCCACCTAGAAGGGGCGTCTGGAGAGAAGGGGGAGAGGGTGAGGACTGCAGCGCCACCACCGAAGCGCAGGAAACACTGAGGATCGCACGGGGGGGGTCCTCACTTCAAACGAAGAATCGGATCCCCTGTCGGACGTCCCGAGGGAGGCCTGGCCGCCCCCCCGCCCCCCAAAATCTGCACATGCACCCCTTCCCATTCGATCCTCGCTCTTCTTCTCCCGTTTCACCACTTAAACCCCCCCCCCCCCCCCCGGGCCACCCGCACCCCATCCCGCCCTCCCGCCTGTTTCCGACGCAATCATATTTAAATATTCCTTCGGCACGCTCGACCACGAAGTCCACCGGTCGCAGACGCACAACCACCGGGCCACTGACTCGCGCAATGCTGTCGGGAGCGGTTTCCATGCCGATCAAAACAAAGACGTCTAGCAGCCTGATCTAAATCGCCCGCAATTACCCACCCGGCCAGGCCAAGGGGGGATTTGTTTTGATCAACGCTCTTCCCGAAAAACCGAAACGATCCGGCGTTTCGGCGCGCCGACGCGCGGCCCGTCCTCGTTAAGGAGCCGTCCTCGGGAAGCCGAGCCGTCGCAGAAAGGAAAAGCGGGGCGATTTAGAGGGGAAGAGCTCCCTGACAGGGATAAGACGACGTCTGCCTCCCTCAGCAGCGCGGAGGACTTCGCCAGCTTTGAACATTTCACACCGGTTTAAATTTAGAAAGAAATAAAAAAAACTGCCACGCCGAGCGGTTTGAACAGGTCGGTGTCGGAGGTTGTCTTTCAGTTTCTGGATCGTGCCGAAATGGCTAACCCAGACAGGAAGGCAGGCCTGCCTGTGTGGAGAGGACTCTCTCCCAGGGGCGTTCCAGCGCTCTTTAAAACTCACACGACAAACAAACAAACGATGACTCACGTCTGCCTTACCCAAGAAACGATCAAAGTATGTATGCAAAGCAGATGAAGCACGCATCATAACTGCCATAGCTGAAATAATTTAGAGGTCTTAGAGGTCATATAGAGGTCAACGATATGAAGCCATGCGTGCTTCGTGGGACATCCCGCAAACAGTGTGCACAGGCAACTACTGAGGTATGAATGGAGGAGCACTGTGTTGCTATCCACACACACACACACACATATACACATACACACAAACTGACCCGGACACACACAGACGCACGCACACAGACTTATACAAACACACAGATGCGCACGCACACACACACAGACGCACACACACACAGTCAGACAGAAACACGAACACACAAACAAACCCACGCACACACACCCACGCATAGACAGATGCATGCACCCACACACAGACGCACACATGCACACACGCATAGATGTATACACACATAGACGCGCACACACACACACACACACACACACACACACACACACACACACACACACACACACACACAAACACACACTGAACCCATGCCTGAAATTAAAGTCCTGGTTTAATCCCTCGTCACCAGCAACGGGTGGGGGGGGGGGCTGGGGTTCCTCATTTGCATACTTACATCCCAAAACCGCCGTCTCCCGCACCCCTTTCATCTCCTCTCATATCGCCACGGCGATTCCTCCCATACTAAGCAGCCGTGGCGGCGGCTAACGGCGCGCTAGCTTAATCAGCCTAATTACTGCCAGGCGCGGCGCGGCCCGCGCTAACTGTGACCGCAGATTATTCGCGGGGGCGCGTGTGTTCTCTCTAGCGGTTATCTCATTTACCCCCTCGCACCACGGAAACCGGCAGGCCCCCCCCCAAACCTCACCCCGCAGCACCCCCCAGGGCCTGAAGCACTCGCGCTGAAAAGGGGGAGGGGTGTTCTTCCCAGTGACTACACCGTGAGAGGGAGCGAGTCTACGGATCTCCCCTCCCAAGCTATTTTTTCCCCTGAAACGGACAATAACAAAACGTCACAACTTTTTAGAATCTTTCAGTCTGCCTGGATTCTTACTAAGTAATAAACTAAACCGGTTTACATTAAAAAAAATTTTTTTTTTAAGTTTGCGAACAACCAATGTGCCAAACCAAATTGCCAATAAAAACATCCAGCGATATTTCAATGCTCTGTATTAAAGAAAATAACTGCTGGGTTAAAATTTTAATATGATAATGAGAGAATACACTAAACAGCGCACAGTTACATCATTCTGAGAACTGCAACATCCCGTGGAAGAACACCCCGAACCCTCCTGGGTCTACCCCACAGCACATTCCCACACAGGCCAAGGCCAACCACCAAAGCAAAGCAATCCGTATCCTAAATGAGCGTTGCCCACGGTGACCAAACCCCACCCCCCCCGCGCCCGTCCCGTTACTTACGTCGATGACGTGCGCGGGGCGGGGCGGGGAGGTGGCGGAGGCGGGGGCGTTGGCCGCGTGCTTGTTTCCCGCCTTCAGCGCGGCGTCCCGCCGGGCCTGCTCCAGGAGAAGCCTGGCCCTTTCCTTCAGCTCCTCCTGCCGAGACTGCACCTTCTGTGGGGGGGGGGGGCAGGAGCGCAGACGGGGTTATACACCACCACAACCGAACCCAAGACTGCATCTTCTGTGGGGTGGGGGGCGGGCAGGAGCGCAGACGGGTTATACACCACCACAACCGAACCCAAGACTGCATCTTCTGTGGGGTGGGGGGGGCAGGAGCGCAGACGGGTTATACACCACCACAACCGAACCCAAGACTGCATCTTCTGTGGGGTGGGGGGGGCAGGAGCGGAGACGGGTTATACACCACCACAACCGAACCCAAGACTGCATCTTCTGTGGGGTGGGGGGGCAGGAGCGCAGACGGGTTATACACCACCACAACCGAACCCAAGACTGCATCTTCTGTGGGGTGGGGGGGGCAGTGAGCGCAGACGGGTTATACACCACCACAACCGAACCCAAGACTGCATCTTCTGTGGGGTGGGGGGGCAGGAGCGCAGACGGGTTATACACCACCACAACCGAACCCAAGACTGCATCTTCTGTGGGGTGGGGGGGGCAGGAGCGCAGACGGGTTATACACCACCACAACCGAACCCAAGACTGCATCTTCTGTGGGGTGGGGGGGGCAGGAGCGGAGACGGGTTATACACCACCACAACCGAACCCAAGACTGCATCTTCTGTGGGGTGGGGGGCGGGCAGGAGCGCAGACGGGTTATACACCACCACAACCGAACCCAAGACTGCATCTTCTGTGGGGTGGGGGGGGCAGGAGCGCAGACGGGTTATACACCACCACAACCGAACCCAAGACTGCATCTTCTGTGGGGTGGGGGGGGCAGGAGCGCAGACGGGTTATACACCACCACAACCGAACCCAAGACTGCATCTTCTGTGGGGTGGGGGGGGCAGGAGCGCAGACGGGTTATACACCACCACAACCGAACCCAAGACTGCATCTTCTGTGGGGTGGGGGGGGCAGGAGCGACTACGGGGGGGTAACACCACAACCGAACCCAAGACTGCATCTTCTGTGGGGTGGGGGGGGGCAGGAGCGCAGACGGGTTATACACCACCACAACCGAACCCAAGACTGCATCTTCTGTGGGGTGGGGGGGGCAGGAGCGCAGACGGGTTATACACCACCACAACCGAACCCAAGACTGCATCTTCTGTGGGGTGGGGGGGGCAGGAGCGCAGACGGGTTATACACCACCACAACCGAACCCAAGACTGCATCTTCTGTGGGGTGGGGGGCGGGCAGGAGCGCAGACGGGTTATACACCACCACAACCGAACCCAAGACTGCATCTTCTGTGGGGTGGGGGGGGCAGGAGCGCAGACGGGTTATACACCACCACAACCGAACCCAAGACTGCATCTTCTGTGGGGTGGGGGGGGCAGGAGCGCAGACGGGTTATACACCACCACAACCGAACCCAAGACTGCATCTTCTGTGGGGTGGGGGGGCAGGAGCGCAGACGGGTTATACACCACCACAACCGAACCCAAGACTGCATCTTCTGTGGGGTGGGGGGGGCAGGAGCGCAGACGGGTTATACACCACCACAACCGAACCCAAGACTGCATCTTCTGTGGGGTGGGGGGGGCAGGAGCGCAGACGGGTTATACACCACCACAACCGAACCCAAGACTGCATCTTCTGTGGGGGGGGGGGGCAGGAGCAGAGATGGGTTATACACCACCACAACCAAACCCGAGATTGCACCTTCTGTGGGGGGGGGGGGGGGGGGGGGGTCAGGGGGTCTGTTTACAACACCACAAGCGAACCCGAGGAACAGAACAAAGAATATTCAGACCGAGGGTCCACTGGCACACCTTCAAGGTCAGAAGGTAGCCCCTGAGGGGTTAACCCGAAACTAAACAAAAAATTGAACATTGGTGTCTTCAATTTGTGTTGCTGCTGACTACCTTCCACTTTACCGTGGTAAGAGCCCTTTCGATAGAAGATCAGCCCTACCATGGTAACAGCCCGTTGTGGTAGCCTCAGAAGACCAACCTCACCAAGGTATGAACCCATTTCGGTAGCCCCGCAAAACAGGGCCACAGACACCGCCTGGCCGAATCTGCTCTTGTAGGCCATCACAGACGACCTGTCACAGGTGAGTGATGGGACGTGGTGTGGTGTGGAGACCTGCTCTCCCGTATGGAGTCCAGGCTAAGTCCAACCAGGCCAGGTGAGCCAGCCACTCCCACACACTAATGACCAGCTTAGCCTAACCAAAACACCCTTAACCTGACCATTATACTCTTTAAGCAGAATATGTAACATACAGAAATATGAAAAACTTGATCGCTGTTTCCTCTTGCTTCTAAAAGACAAGTATCTGAAAAACTTTTTCCAATGGTAAGTATTTCTGAAACCCTTCCGAGCTTACATCACTTATATTGGGGATCTCTGATAGCACCCACCTTCTCCTCTGGAGCGTTCGATCTCTGCACAGCCGACGGTTGCTGCAAAACACAAAGAACAGCTTTTAAAGGAGCTTCTGCACGCGTCCGATATGGCATTTTAGCATTAATGCTTAGCATCCATCGCTGATGTTCTTACACGCGGAATAAAAAGGTTTTAAACCGTCAGAAAGCAGTTTTCCCCATTATTAGGCCCCAACGAGCAGCGGGTTTATGACTATCAGCTTTCCCGTGTGTTATGACAACACAGACAACCTCCCCTCCAGCAGCCGATGCTATCGTTCCGCACATCGACAGTAATCCACGGACAAGGACAGGCCCGTCTAGCAGGTAGAGAGAATTAAAAAAAAAACGGAATAAAATCGCTGCCTTGGATTTCGGACACGGCACACTGGCTCCGCGTCTGGCTGGCGTGCACCGCTGCTACGCTTCCCAAATTGGACAAATAAAACCACTAAAAAAAACGAAAATAAAAAATCAATTTTGCAGAATCGCTGTTGCGAGTCACAAATCCTAAATGCTTCGCTGATAAACTTCAGACATGGAAATTCTCCTGTAAGGCATGCCAGAATATTCCACACATCCAGGTGTGCGTGTGTGTGTGTGTGTGCCAAGCAATGCTGTCAGAGCAACTAACAAAAACAAAATGGCTGCCATTCTGTTTATTCACCTTAAACAGGCACCTATTTTTTTCCCCCACAGATGAATAGGCTGTATTCTATGTAAATCAAAATTTCATACTTGGTGGGAGAATCATTCCGATCACAGTTGAGAGCATAGCCTACATAGCACTACTCAGATATGCAACTTTAACTGATTAATCAGTTGTGATTTTTTAAAAACTGATTAATCGGATGTGATTTTTTACTGATTAATCAGATGTGATATTCATCAGGAAATTCAGATTTTCATCATGTGTCTCTGGGTACTGTAAGTAGTTGGCTTTATTGCTGAACAACCCTGTTGTCAAGTGCTCTTAATGTGTCCTCAGCTCTGCAGAGGAGGTGTGTGGGTACCTGCACGTGCTTGGGGGGCGTGGCCACATCCACGTGGTTGTGACGGACAGCGGCGTCGGGGGCGGAGTCAGACTCGGAGTTCCGCAGGCTGGCCCTCTTCTTCTTGATGAGGTCGGCGTCCCGGTTGTAAGAGAAGCCCAGCTTGTGAGGCGGGACGGACCCCCCTTTGTGCGAGGGGGATCCGGGGTCCGCCCCCGCGACCACGCCCCTTCCCTCCAGCTGTCCCGCCCCTGGGCCCGCCCTCTCGCTGCGGCCGGTGGATTGGGGGACCCCCCGCTCCTGTTCCCCTCTCCCCGGCCCCGCCCTCGGCTCCCCGTCGGCGAAGTCCTGAGCGTTGACCTTGAGCAGCGTCCGCTTGGCGGGCGCCGGCCGCGACTGCGCCGAATCGGCACCGCCGGCCCCGCCCACACCGACAGGGGACCTCGGCGTCGGGCGCGGCGCTGGCGCGGGGTCAGAGGTCAAACTGTTCGACGACAACGGCGGTGGCGACGGCGACCCCTGCCCAGTGGCCGAGGGGAGGGGGGGTTGGGCCGAAACCCGGCCAATCGGGGGCTCCGCTACGGCGGAGGCGGCGACCGAAACGGCGGGAGGTCTACCGCACGGCGCCTCCTCCTCCTCCTCCTGCTCGTGCGGCCCGGCCTCTCCCGGCCGGCTCGCCCCGTTGGCCACCGCGGCAGCGGCAGGCTCCGCCCCCTCCCTCGCCTCCGGCTCCGCCTCCCGGTGCACGTCGTTGACCTCGGCGTAGAACTGGTCCTGGGCGACGGAGCCGTTGGTGTCGGTCTCGAAGTCGCCCACCTTGTAGGTGCTGCGGCCGCTGTGGGCCTCGATCTGCACCACGCTCAGCTCCTCGCCGCTGAAGTGCGCCCGCACCTGGTACAGGTACGTCATCACCGTCAGCTTGTCCGGGATGGCCAGCAGCACCATGTCCGCCGGCTCCAGCAGCCGCGAGATGCCCAGGCTGGCGAAGCCGTCGTACGCCTGGGGGCCGGGGGGAGGAAGAGGGAGGAAGAGGAGGAGACGCCGTTTTACCGCCAGCAAACACCCAACATCTTTCCCTTACATTTATATATTTAGTGTTTATTTTCTAGAGACTGACACACATTTACATTAAATACAAACCTTCTGCCCAGTGAGTGCAGACAAATCATAATCAATGTTTTCCACCAATCAGCAGTCTAAGTGTAACTATCTAAGGGACTGTGAATCTAGACTTATCCTGAGTCTCCCAGATTGCGCCAAATGTTCCTTTTAACTGGACAGGGACCCAACCCCACCCCACCCCACCCCGGCAAGGGGCATCTCAGGACCCGGTGGCAGGACGTAGGGACATAGGTTTAGACAGGAGGAGCCTGGGGGGGTACTAGAGCCAGCTGTCGGACTGAATCGGAAACGGGGGGGGAAATAAATAAAAATCAGGAATCACTGGGAGGTAGAGAGCGGAGAGAGGGAATGTCGAGGATGGTTCCCAGAGATAAGGAAGGGCGATGCGAAGGTACGGGGAACCAACCCATTCCGCGCCTTATCGTATCCCATCAACCCCCTCTCCCCTCACCCTCTCCGCTCTCTGTAATTGCCCCCCGCCAAGGTAATCAAGGAGGAGGAAAACTCAATCCCAGGGTGTCTGGAGCCACAGCCCGTTTATCTGGTGAAGAGAGAATTTGAGGGAGAACGGACCCCCTCTCCCCCGGCCCCCTCTGGCCCCCCCGGCCCCCCCCCCGTCCCGGTATCATGGCTTGTATCTGCAGCCGGCTGATAGCATCCGTAATTCCGACCTGTTGACGAAGCCCGTCGCCGAGCGGCGTCTCCGGGGGCCTGACATTTCGGATACGGCTGGTTTATCAAGTTTTATTCCACTACCACCCCCCCCCCCCCCCCCCACCACCACCCAAACCCTCATCCCTCGCTCTGCACCCCCTTCACCCCCCTAGCCCCCAACCCCTAACCCTGCACCCCCTCCCACCCCCATCTCCCCTCCACCACCGGAATAATCGAGGTGAGCTGATTCTCAATTTACAATTAATTACAACTGTTTCCCCACCCCTCCCATCTTACTTCATCCTCCTTCACACACATTTCTTCTTTTTTCTCTCTTTCTCTTTACCGAAGCTCAGCTTTCAAGGCTCTTAACAATGAGCTCGGGGAACGAGAGAATCGCACGGGGTCAAACGTAAAAGGAGGAAGAGCGGGGGGGGGGGGAGGAAGAGGAAGAAAGAGAGGAGTGTGCAGTTACAGCATTTCGTTTTTAAAAAAGGTTTCCTTCCCCCCCCCCTCCTTTCCGAAAAGGCCTTTTTGAAAGGGCCTGGAACGGGAGGTTCAGTACGGGACGCCCCCTGATTGTGTTCCTCACACTCGCCAAACGCGTCATTGTTCCCGTCGCATTGAGGGTGCTGTCCCAAAGACAGCGACAAGCAGCCCTCTCAAAGGCATGGGGGGCGAGGGGGGCGGGCGCTTTAGGGTGTTCATTTCAACACATACAGTGTGCGGCTTCACTTCTGGATGTTGGCTGGACTGACATGCGCCCCCCCTCCACCAACCTTCTCATTTTTGACATACACGTTTCCAAGAAGAGCGTTTGGCTTAAACAGATTACCAGCATCTATGGGCCGGATCTAGTCAAGGCGTGAGCACGTGCGAGGGGGGTTCTGCACAGGCGAACCCGTACCTTGACCAGTCAAATCAGCAGACAAATCGCCGGTTTTGCTGGAGCCACCAGGCTAAAGCCCTCAGTGAATACGGGCTTAGGTCTGATGACATCCGCTGCCGGTTGCCAGATTTGGTTCGGTCTCCCCCCGTGCGACGTTCGCAAGCACTGTAAGGTTCACGTTCGGGCGGAACAGAGGGGTTTCTGTGCCCCGCCTCCTCCTCACCTGCACAGGTGAGACCTGGGAAGCATTCTGTGAGGAGGGCATTGTGTGCGTTTTGACCTGAGAAGCCAGTTCTGAAAAGTGCTCCCTCAGAGTGATTGACATCTGTCAGCCGCCGTCACTCAACAGCTGTGCCACAGGCTACGGTCGGGACATTTCCTAATTATCCTGAACAGTAATACACTCTCATAGATCAGATATCCTGGGAAATGACCTCTTCCTCATCTCCTCCCCTCACACACACACACACAAACACACACACGCACACACACACACGCACACGCACACGCACACGCACACACAGACACACACACACACACACACACAAACCCACACTTCCAATTCTATGATTATGGATAGTTTAGGTTTACACTGTACAACCGGTACATCTGAAAATACTCCATTATGAATTGAACCCTGTTGAATTGATTTTCCAAATCTATAAGAGTGTATTTTCAACTGAATCTGAGATCATGATTAAAAATCACTAGCACAGTGGAAGCTATGTGAGGGCGGAAATCGCCGCGGATGACCAGGCCACTGGCCCCCCCTCCTCACCCCCCCCCCCCCCCCCGGTTCCCCTAAGAGGGCAAACCCTTAACCTTTCCTGCCCCTCAGCAGTCACCTGTGACTGGCCCTTAACCAGCCTCCCAGTTTACCAGCGAGGGGTGGGGGGGGGGGCGGCGTCCGTCACTCAAGCACGGCATTGTGGCTTAATTGGGGAGGAGGGGCAGGAAGGGGGGGGGGTAGACTGACGGGACGGGACGGGCGCTGTATCTGCACGGGCCTTTCTGCGAGGGACCATTGTTCCCCCCGGTTTGGCTTTTGGGGGTGCTGGGGTGGACGGGGGGGGGGGGGGGCGGATGGGGGGTTACGAGACTGAGGAAACAAACCCACAGGAAGGAAGACCTCCGATAGGGCGTGTGGCTTTCTGTCCTGGGGGCGTGGGTGGGGGGTGAAAGTGACGATGACAGAGGACATAGAACTTGGTGGGGGGGGGGGTCACAATGGACAATACGCTGCCTTTGGTCAAGGGCGGCACATTTTAGCATTTTATAGTTTTTTGGTGCTGCTTTTATTTTTTATTTTTTATCCATTGTCTTTAATACTTCTTTGACACTGAAATCAATTAATTGTCTCCATTTTGAACAGCCTTGCTTTCACATCTGTTTAAATGTATCCAGTGTCTGTTGTTACTAGCTGATCAAGTCAAAGGTATTGGGACAGGGAGAGAGGGAGAGAGAGAACACGCACTGCTCCTCACCTTCTTGTTGTTTTCTTTGATATCCTGAGGATTGAGGGTCTTGTAATCACTGTGTGGGGAAAAACAAAACAGGAAGTGTCACAATTGTTTTTCTGAAAAAAAACAGGCCCATACGTGCAAATAAATACGAAAAAAAAAACACAAATTTAATTTAAATTCAATGACATTTATTGATGAACATGAACTTCGACCATGCGATTTTGCGATGTGCATTTACTCAGCTGCGTGATCACCAAAACGCAGAGTGGGAAAATATGAAATAACATCGCGCTCTCAATTCACCGTCCATTCCACCCGGTAAGAAAGTAAACTTTCGTCCCAAAAACAGAAGTTCACTGCGTTTGGAGGCGAGGGCGAGTGGCCCTATCTCCCGCACACACGCGTGTGCTCAGCCTGCAGGACCTTGCAGCCGCAGATGCCTCTCTCCACAGGTGAGGCCCACGCGTGTTTTTGGGAGCGAGGTTCACACGCGTGTGTCCGCGCGGCGTCTCCCGTACTCACAGCAGGTCGGGTCTGAAGTGGTGCAGCAGGGCGCAGAAGGCCAGGCCGTTCCTCCAGGACGTGGTGAAGTTGGTGATCTTCACGCCCCGGTAGCTCTTGGTCACCTCCCGGCACCAGACCAGCAGGGACTGGGTGGCGTTGGGCCTCTTCCCCATCAGAGGGCTGGGGATGGGGCTCGCCTGGGGGGGGGGGGGGACAAAAACCACCAAATTAAATCACCAAAAACCGCCAAAAATCACCAAAAACCGGCATAAAAATCACCAAAAATCTGTACCACTCTGGTCATTCGCCTCCGCTGGCTCCCAATAATCCAGCTATTACTGCGTTTACAATCTCCAGAGCAAGCTTATTAACTCACCCAAATACAGAGTGAAATATACACCTGAGGGTTCCCTCTCCCCCCCCCGCCAACCCCCAAAACCATTTACAGAAATTCAAACAATAGTCCCAAAATTGTGTTTTAACAGTAATTAATTAATTTGAACTGTGAAACCGCCTTCGTTATAGAGAGGGGGAAAAAAATCATAATTCCAATACTGAGATCCCATAATAATTGAATACGTTTCTTTATCTGAGTTAATTAACGGAATGACAATATGAGAGGCTGTTGAGCCCTACTAAAGGAAGAGGGCCAGCCTGGAGGGTACATCTGTATTTAATCTGGACAAAAGAGGGGTTCAAACCGCGGATGAGCAGAGCCTTTTTTTTTACGAGAGCCAGTGTGCAAAACACACAACGCACGCTTTCCCTAATGAGGGGGGGGGGGAGGGGGGGTCAAATGTTAAACCCCAGAGTACCGCCGTGGATAACGTCGACGCGTTATTAATCATCTCCGGCTTTCTGAGGGCTTATCGGGAGCGGAGTTAGCGTTAGCGAGCGGGCGGGCGGGCGAGCGAGCGTCCCGGAGCGGAGCTCTCAGGCCCGGTAGAACCCCAGGAGCGGCCCGTCGGACTGGGGGAACGTCGAAACGGGGGGGGGGATTCCGTTCCGTGATCTCGTCCCGGCACAAGATGTCCGAGCGCGGGGGGCTAATTAGCGCTTTTAATCGAAAAGGCCCGAGAGCACGAACGCGGTACACAGCGCTACGTTCCAAACGAACTACCCGGCGACGGGAGAGGCGTGGCCACGCGAGAGCGCGGGACGGCCGCAACCGTCCCGAATGCGGCCTCGGGGGCGACAGTTATCAGTCAGCTATCGGTCAGCTTCCTCCTCCAGCGTCTCTGAAAAGTACGAGTCACACCGACAGCCCCGTGACACAGGGGACCCAAAGATCAGCTGGCCAATCGGAATCCGCTGCAGCCTAACGGCGCCCCCTGCAGGCTGGTCCTCGTCAAGCGGTTTAACTGACAAGGAGGGGGGGGCTGGAGATGTGGGTGGGGTCAGACGAGGGATCGGGACGCCACGGCGACAGAGATGACAGATGAAAGTGGGGAAGAACAATGCGATGCTCTCTCTCTCTCTCTCTCTCTCTCTCTCTCTCTCGTTCTCTATACGGTAACGAGTTTAGCCTGACTGCTGGGTTTCTCACATTTCTCCTGTCAGCTGCTATAACATGCAGAGGTGCACTTCATAAGCACTACACCCTGTTCAGCAATGTTCAATTCTGGCACCTCAGCATTGCACCTGCACTGCGGCCAGCCAGACAGACAGGGCAGAGGGGCGGGACTCCCGACTCCTGCACAGACGCACATAACATCGCCATTTCCTGTGGCCGAAACAGCATTCTTACTGCAGTCCATGTTCCAGATTTGGGAGGGTTTCCGGGACGTCCCATAGACCCAGCGGAGTGAAGCAGAGGGGGGAGCTGCGTTCAAACTGCCAGAGGGGTCAAGCCAGGTGTATGGGACACCCAGCTCACCCTATCAGAGTGCCGCATGTAGTCTTCCTCCCCCAATGAGTGTACAGTACGGTGTCATTCTCATCCAATCAGAGTGCAGTGTGTGGTCTAGCTCCTCTAATAAGAGTACAGTATGCTGTCATCCTCCTATCAGAGTGCAGCATGAGGCCTAGCTCCTCCAACGAGAGTACAGTATGCTGTCCACCTCCTCCAATGAGAGTACAGTATGCTGCCACGCTCCTCCTCCGAGACCCCCGGGCACACCCCCAGGGGCGGACCTTTCTTTCAAGTGACATCAGAAGGTAACAGTCTCAATTTCAGAGCGGTGATTGCTGTGCATTAGCGGGCAGCTGCCGTTAAGGCAATGAGAGGACAGCGCACTTTAAAAAGCTGCTGACGCACTGCAGGCAACGGGACGTCAGAGTTTTGTCTGAACGCTCCGGCGTGTGAGAGCAGAGTGAGGACCGAATCATTTCAGCCTTCCGAGCACCAGAGACTCTTCAAAGCGGCGGAGAATTCAGCAGCCAAATATGCTGTCTTTGCCCTACTCCACTGACACTAGTTCAGGAGCTGGTGTTGAAACCTAAAGGTCGCAGGTTCGGTTCCCCCGGTGGGACACTGCCGTTGTGCCCTTGAGCAAGGTACTTAACCCGCATTGCTCCAGTATATATCCAGCTGTATAAATGGATACAATGTAAGTCGCTCTGGATAAGAGCGTCTGCTAAATGCCCGTAAACTAAACATGACACATCTGCTTGATCGTCACTATTATCTTTTCTGATCAGTTATCTTTAAATGTTATCATAAAACCATCCCCACAAGCTAAAACAAGTATGTTTGCAGGCATACACAGCCCACATTTTATTTATTCTTGGAAAATGACAGTTTATGAATTTCAGCATCTCACGGATTTATCCTTCGCAAACGATTTAGGATGTTGCCTAAAAAAAATAAAATAAAATCTCCCTCTGCTTCACGCAGGACTCAGCACGTACCAGACACGGCCCACGCTCACAAAAACTTGATCCTTCCAAAGAAATTCAAAAAAAACTTTATTAGAAAACGGGCACATTTCACAATGACATTTGATTATAAATCATTCTATCAGGTTCCCATCAGCAGACAGTGAGAAATGTGTCGCTGCACAGGAAATGGGAGTTCCACACCCTGGCAGCTAGCCTGTCTGGTTAGCCAGGGAGCAGCTATCAAACCAGGGCAACACTGGGGGCGAGGGTGGCGTCCACACCCTAGTGCACCCTCCAAAAATTAGAGCCATTCAAAGGAATGGTGTGAAAAGAAATGTGAAAAATACGCTTCTGGGGGGGAGAGACTGTGACTGGAGGAAGCGCAGAGATTTCAGTGCTCAGGTGCGATGAGTGTGCAGTGGCTGTGCCTCTGAAACGCAGAATTTAAAGCTGAAACGCTGAGGTAAAAGTGCAGCTGTATGTAAAACGTAAACGGCTGCAGTGGGACAGGATGAGCGTGCTGCTCATCTCGTCCCACGGACGGAAATTTAAACATTCCTCGTCCGTGCCCGAAGCCAGCGGAGGCTCAGGCAGAGAGGGAGAGCACGCAGCTTTCAGCTCAACACTTTACGCTGTAGGATCGCAAATGTGCGCTCAGAATGTTCTCCGGTGAAATACTTCCAAATGCACATTCTCAAGTGAACATTCTGATGCCGACGTCACACTCACTGCTGAGTTCTAGAACACCGGCTGGGAATTTTGGGGAGGAAAAAAAAGAAACTGCAGTTCAAAGGGTTAATCTGCTGTGTTTTCACACTAATGGCGGGAAGACTCAGTGAAGTTGCAGTAGAAATCCCAGCGGACAAAAAAAATCACTTCCATAACGGCTTCAGCTCATGTCTGGGCCCGTACGCGAGGACTCTGCCAACTCGTACAGCACAATGTAAATAAACGTATATATACTAAACTCTAAAAACAAACGTAGTTCGTCAGAACGTCTTCAATAGGCTTCCACACCCTGTAAGTGTTGCCTGCCACAGTCTTCCCCCAGGGGCATGCGAGGGAATGTTGGAATTGCATGACCTCAAAGCATCCGTGCGGCTGAATTGCATTTTAAAGGGAACAGCAAGAACGGAAGCGTTCCGCTGAACTTCACCCAGAGCGACTCGTGCGCAAGACGTTTTCACACGCGATCCGTTCACACCGGTGGACTATTCTGTTTATTTGTTTTTATGAAGTCGAGTAATTCGGATTGAGCACCTCGCTGAAAGGCGGGAAGGGCAGCGCTGCTGCTGGGAATCCCTCACGCAGCCTTTGTGCGCGTCACGAGCCGAGTTGCCCAATCACAACGCGGCCCCTTCTGCCCATGTCAAAAGATGTCAGCCTCGGGGGGGGGGGGGGTGTCGACGACTCCCTCCACTCTTCAAAAAAGTGGTAATCCACTCTGCGCTCTTGGGACACGACACTCAAAAATTTGCTAATGTACCCCCCCACCCCCCACCCCCGTAGTATTGGCAAGGCAAATCAAAGGAAGACGTCCATTACAATCCCCCCCCCTCCATTCCATCCGAGTTCAAATGTGAAAGTTAACCGTCAGCTCCTGACAGACGAGGCCATAAAGCTGGCGTCGGCCACACGGCGAGCACCGCCTCACGCTGGAATTCAACTCTGACTGAACTCACACACCTTTGGAGAAAAGGAAAAAAAAAAAAGACGACAAAAAGACAAAAAAGAAAAGTAATTAGAGCTTCGCTACAACTTTCAGGCGTTCGCCGCGCCGGGGAAAATTTAGCGAGCGGAGTACGGTCCCAATTAAAAGTTCAATTACGCCACGGGTGAGCTCAGCTGGAACAGCGGGCGAGACAAAAGGAGCGAGCGGCAGTGAGCGCCACGGGAACGAATCGTCCGACGGGCCCGAGACATCGCCACGTTCCGCCTCTTATTTTCCGCCGTAATCCCACGGTCCCGCACGCAAGTCTTTAAAAAAGGGGGACAACTAAATCCTGCTTTAAAAAAAAAAAATTAATAAAAATCAAGGCTCGCACGCCCGGTCTCTCCTCGGTTAAATCCGCTGGCGAAGAGTCACATCGGACCGATAGCGGGTCAAAGCGCCACCTCACCGAGCAGCTTCTATAGGCTTAAGGGGACTAAACAAAAAAAATGTTTTTTTAAAAGTTGCAAATGGGTTTTCTAGCAGTCACGTCCCTAACGCTCTCTTATTTTGGGTAACGCTTGCTCTAATGTTTTATCGTAAGGAGTTGTGCGACTGTAGCGCTGAAGTCGTGGCTTAAGACCGTCGTGAGGGGCGGCGGTGGTGGCGGGGGGGGGGCCTCGGAGAGACGGGTCACAGCCCAAAATCCCGAGCACGCAAAATGAGCTGAGATCCCCAAAAAAAAGGCTCAGGGCGTTCAAAAATCGCAGAGATGGGGCAACAGCTTTTAAAATTCCGCCCACAGTTACTGTCCCTGAAATGAACGCGCAAACGATGTATAAACATTACATTTCCTAAAGGGGGAGGGGCGGAGTGGAATAAAGACATTACTTATAATCAGGACAAATTCCCGTAAATCTTTCCTGCTCTGACAACTCAATGAGAATAAAATTTAAAAAAAGAAAGTAAGTAGGGTTTAAAAAGGCAAGACTCCCCCCCCCCAAATCTGCAAGGCATTGATCGCCTTTAAGTGCCGTCTTCAACAAATTAGGGGTGCGTAAGTTCACCCCTTCCATCTGATAAAAGCGCGCGTTTATCAATTAATCAGAGATGCACCTGGTAAAACTCATTAAGGATGGGCCTCCAGGAATTACGCTGTGCTGGGGAATAAACGCGGCCCAGGAATCCGATTGGCCGATTTCGCCGTCGCCCGGACGATCTGCTAGCGCGAGATGCGAAGGAGAGATAAGCCTCAAAGCAATTAGAAGAAAGATAATTACAAAGTGACCCCCCCCTCCTAACGAAGGGGCTGGGGCCAAAAGCGAGGGCGGGGCCCCGTAGGTAAGTCCGTAGATAATGAACCTGAAGGAGTGGGTCCTTAAGAAAACCCCCAAGTCTTCATAAGCAATTCTGACCAACTGAACCACCAACTGACCAGCAGGACAAGGGAAGGCTGAATCTCCCCTTTCACCCTCGTTTCACCATCGCAGAACATAAGCCCACCGCATCAGACGTTATTACTGACACAGATACACACCGCATCAGACGTTATTACTGACACAGATACACACCGCATCAGACGTTATTACTGACACAGATACACACCGACAGACACACTCAGCGGCAGCTCAAAGGCGGAGTCGAGCTTCCAGACACAACCGTGAGAGGAAGAGGAAGGCCTTTCCCTCAAAGGCTCCCTTTAACCACGGGCCAAACACCAAAAACGATCGCTTTGATTTAATTAAAATGTGATGGCGACCACTTCAGCTCGGCGGGGGGTGGGGTTGGGGGGGGTCCCGGGCAATATTGACCCTTGGAGAAGAGAGCCTGATGAAGAGAGGGTCTCTCTCTCCTGGGTAAAGGAGGCCACACACCTGTGAGCAAGAGCAGGATAAGCCCAGATTAAGCTAAAGTTACCCACTCTCTCTCTCTCTCTCTCTCTCTCCCTCCCTCTCCCCCCTCTCTCTCTCTCTCTCTCTCTCCCTCTCTCTCTATCCCCCCCCCCTCTCTCTCTCTCTCTCTCTCTCTCTCTCGCTCCGCCATGTCATTCTAAACCTCTACAGGCAACCGCGGCCGTGGACAAAGCCCCTTTTGGGCTGTCCCCTAATAAACGCCATTAGCCTTCAAACATCAAACGCGGTGGGGGGGGCGGGGGGGGATTAGGAGATCTCCAAAAAATTTGTAGTCTAAGGAACTTCCTCACTCAAAACAGGCATTCTTTGCTGGAGATAATGCCACAATTTGTCCCCCCTCACCCTCCTCTCTGTCCCCCCCCGCCCCCCCCCCCCCCTCTCCATTTTTCATCGTCGTCGCCGCCGTCTCCTCCTGCTCTCCGAAAGGGCCGCGCGCGGTAATCCCCGGCGGATGAAACTGAGGATTTGCCAGAAGGGAGATGGCGGATGGCGGATCGCTTTGTAAACACACGGGCCGGCGTGGGGGACTGGAGAGCTCTCCGGGCGCTTAACACACGAACCGCACGCTCGGCGAGGGCAGTGCGTCAGAGAAGGAAGGCCGGCGCGGTGTTACTGTAACCTGCGCACAGTCACCTGTACCTGCGCCCAGTCACCTGTACCTGCGCACAGTCACCTGTACCTGCGCCCAGTCACCTGTACCTGCGCACAGTCACCTGTACCTGCGCCCAGTCACCTGTACCTGCGCACAGTCACCTGTACCTGCGCCCCGCCCCATTCCATGGGCACCTGGGGGGGGGGGGGTTTGGCTGACAAGCCACCTCTCCTGCTGTCAGCTCAAGACACTCTAAAGGACGCTTAGAGGTATTCAGAGTTACACTGGGGGCAGATATATAAATAAATAAACAAGCACCTGACAGTTGGTGACTTGTGTCAAAGCCACAGCGGTGTGAAGCGCAAATCGAAAGGCGACGCGCACATGCGCACACGCACACACACACACACACACACGCACACACACACACACGCACACACACCGCCCTGCGTCTGGCGGTGTGATGAAAGGGTGGGGTCCTGGCCGCTCCGTTCCGCAGGCGACCGCTGGCGAAATGTTCCGTTCCTTCAGCGCACACTGGGGTCTGAGTCAGGTGAGAAAAGGGTCACCTGGTAAATTCCCCCTCTCTCTCCCCCTCACCCATTCCACCTCTCCACCTGATTGGAAACGAGCTCTGCTCCGTTAGGCTCAGGCTGAAAATGCAAAAAGGTTGAAGAACAGCTGAACGTGGCGGCCGGTATGCAGGGGCCAACGCCGGTAACCGCCAGCCCCCCCGACCCCGCCCGCCCGCCCGCCACGAACTCCGATTCCCAGGATTTACCGGGATTTACCGCCACGGGGCGGGGGGCATGTTCTGCCATATTGAGGATCGCTTACAGAACTAGAGAGAGATGAAAGGAGGAGAGAGGAGAGCAGGACCCCCCCACCCGCCCCCCCCCCCAGCCCAGGGATTTACCCTCCTAGCGTTTCACAGATTAGCGGCCGCCGCTACGGCCCCCTGTTGGAGGTCCAGGGGCGGGCCTGCCCCTCCGCGAAGACACGCCCCTTTATCCCAGTCTCGCCCGCCTGTGCTGACTGTGCTCAGAATCTGTAGGGTGGAGCTCTGTGCTGACTGTGCTCAGAGTCTATAGGGAGGGACACTGTGTTGACTGTGCTCATAGTCAGTAGGGAGAGACTCTGTGTTGATGGAAACACAGCACAACGCCTGCGCTCTCTGGAAGACACAGCCGTCTTCCTGCAGTGCTCTACTGATCTTGGTTATATTTACATGCCACGAGCTTAGCTTCCTTTCTTAATTTCCTCACTTCCTTTCATTAACCACAATATTTACTGAAGAAATTCAGGTCTAGTACCTCTGCTCAAGGGTTCAACAACCATGCCCCACCTGGGAATCGAACCGGCAACCTCCGAGTTCCAAGCCTAGTTCTCTAACCTCACCCCCCCAAAGCTGAACAGTCCTTAAAACTGCAGACACAGCACACCAGGAAGCTAGGCAGAAGCCCTGTACCTCCCAATTAAGAAAAATCCCCTGGGACTCAATTAAGTAATTAAGTTAATTAGACAATTGAATGTGCACAGCACATAAGTGGCAAGAGACACAGTGTAAATTAAAAGGAGGAGAGCCCTGCACCCTATACCCCCCGGGACTCCCCGTGTGCCACACACACACACAAGCACACACAGGCACACACACACCACACGCCACACACACATGCATAAACGCACGTACATGCCCACAGTCACACTCAAACTCACACACCTCCCATTCCCTCCACGACAGTCACAATAAAAGACAAAAACACATTTTAGGAGTGCCTAACTGCATGGTGGGAACTGTAACTGGATACCGCAAACATGCCACATATCTGTGGTGAACCAGAAGGCAGCAAGATCTAAATCACACGCTTGAAAACGTACAAAAAAATGTTCTTAGGAAAATTCTGCCGTGTCTGTAAAGGACATTGGTTAGCCTGGGGAGGCTACAGCAGCGATATGAACGCAATGACTCACAGGCCCGGCTACCCCACATCCACTACATACCCACAGCGGCTACACCTCATACAGGGGATCAGGACAGCGAGACAAAGAAACGAATAATCACAATGAGGATATTAAAAGATGCGATCTTATTGGTGGTGGATCAAACGTATGAAATGGAGGGAGGGAGGGATAGAGGGAAGGAGGGAGCAAGGGAAGGACGGATGAAACCAGTTTACTTCATACTGTACGACGTTCTGTGGCGGGTCGTTTACATGTTTGCCGTTTAAAACATCTCTCCGAATTTTCGCAGGTCAAACGTGGCCCCCCCCACCCCACCCCACCCCTCCGCACTTGGGGTTCTCCAGGGCGATGCGCCCCCGCCTTCCGGAACCCGGTCCCCCCCCCCCCCGGGCTCGGGAGCATCTGCCTCACCCCCACGTGCAGAGCGGCCCGCATCTGTTACTCCTGCGCCCCCGTTGTAGGGAATGCCCCCCCCACGCCCCCCCCCCTTTTTAATCCTTTTTGACTTTATTCACGCAAAGGTCATGTGGAATCCTCCTAAAAGGAGGAGGGCGGGGCCAGCAGCAGGCCCGGGCCGAGACGGGGCAGCAGAGAGGCGGAGTAATCCTCCAGGAAGGGGCGGGGCATGGGGGGGGGGGGGGCGTGGGACAGCTGAGAGCGCTTACGCACCATCTAGGAGACGCCAGGGTGCGTTTAAAGCGCCTTTCAAATTCTCCTTTCAGAATCTATTTTGGAAACGTTTTTTCACTACAAAACGCCACTTTCCCGCCCCCCCTCCCAGGTCCACCCCCTGGAGAGGTCACCAGCACCCCAACACAGATGTGACCAGTCAGGGCCGCGATCTCCCGCCATCGCTGGAGTCAGCTCAGTTAAGGAGTGCCCAGCTAGGATCAGATATCCTGCGCCCAAATCTTAACCTTATCCATTATGAGTGAAGAGGTGCCAAAGATTATTCTTTACATGCTTTGCTTGAGAAGAGGGACATCATTCTAGTCCGGAGGGTATTAGATGCAAAAGTAAGTTGCAAATGAGAACGCTATCGGAAAATGAGAGTAACCTTCCGGAAGGTGCCGCAGGGTGTGAGACCTGGGCAGGAAACGGGGAACAGGAAACAGGAAGCAGGAAGTGCCGCTCACCTTCGGAGAGGAGGAGGCCAGCTCCTTCCCCACGACAGCGGCGACGGCGGCGGGGCCGCTGGCCGCCCGCTCGGGGGCCGTCTTTGGTGCGGGGGGCGAGGGGGCGGCCGCGGGGGGGGCAGGGGCCCTCCTCTTCGTCCGGCTCTCCAGGCTGTTCTGCGGCGACGGCGACAACGCCGCCTGGGGGGGCGGGGCCTGGCTGGGGGCCTTGGGCTCGTAGAAGGGATTGGACCTGCGGAATGCGTCATGGCAACGGGTCAACCACAACCCCTTCGATTCACAATCACAACCAGAGCGACAAGAGTAGCGCTTCACAATCATATCAAAACCGCTTTCGGCAAAAATGGCTGTGACTATACAAATAATATGATGAGAGAAATACCATTACAATCAAAATAATGACATTAGATTTAATTTTTTGGTTGTTTGAAGCTTTTCTGTATTTTTGTTTTTGTATTTTTAAAGAGTTTTTGGTTTTTTTTATTTATTTAAACCTATGAGGAGAAATTCAGAGTAGGACACAAGTTGGTTTGTGTGGTTTTAGTTGACTCAGTTTGAACAAGATAAGAAAGATGAAATTACAAAAGACCAGTAGATCCCACAGTGCCACCTGGAGGCTGCCGGCAGTAACTGCGGGAACAATGGGGACCCTGCCTTATCGGGCAAGATCACAATCATGTCGCTCCATCTACACCGGCAATACCAACAGAAATTCAACACGGGCCTAGGTAACAATGAGACAACTCTAATTTGTTCTGGCTTCAGCACCAGAGAAAATGACTCCGCCTTCTCCATTCAGAGAGAGGCCAAGTTAAAAATCGACCAATCAAACGGCTCATTGGGAAGCAGAGGCAGCCAGGTGGTCTGGGGTCAGCTTTTTTTTTTAACGAACCCCCCTGTCCTGCGTTCCCTGTGCCTGCGGCCAGACCCGGGATTGGGGGGACAAGCGGGTCAGATCCTATCAGTGCTCCTAGCCTGTCTCCCCCCACCAGGCCCACCCCGAAAAGCTCAACTGTCAATCAGCCCACTCAATAAGAGAGAAAGCCCGGAGGGCGGGGCCAGGTGTGCGGGTGAACAGCGAGGTCAACGCACGCACAACTTCGCCACGCAGGAGGAAGAAGAGAAATAAAAAAGGGTGGAAGGGGCCTGTCTCGCAAAGCAAATGTGGGGCCATGGGCACACGGAGGGGTTCAAAAAGGGGCACGCATCATCGTCTGGAGGGGGTCACTGATTGACATGGCGGGTCTGAAAGTTGTGCTGTTTCGACGGCAGGCTCAGGGGGTGTCTATGGGGGGGGGGGGGGGGGGGGGGACAGGTAAAGGAATGTGTGGGACAACAGCCTCACTGTTCCAGCTTAAAGAAGCCATGCCCCCCCCCCCCAGCCCACCCCCCCACCCCCCGCCCCGCCCCGCCACACAGGCTACAGGTTCCTCAGCACTCCACAGAACAACCGATCCTCTCAGCAGTGTCCGTCCTGTTCCCTACAGCTCCCCCCAGCACCCCCTCATACCCCCCTCGCAGCACCCCCCGGTACCCCTAAACCCCCCCTCCCCCCCCACCCCCTTCACTCACTCGTCCAGCTCCTCCTCGGCCCGGGTGCTGGGGGCGTACAGGTACTTGCTCATGTCCACCGGCCGCACGTTCTTCCTCTTGGCAGGTTCCGGTTTCGGGGGGGACGGGTGGGGCTCGGCCCTCTCGGGGCGGGGTTGGGGGTCCGGGTCGGGCTCCGGCTCCAGCTCCAGGTCGGGCTCTTCGAAGGGGTTCCCCCCCTGCAGGGGCTCCGGGGGGCCGTCGTTGAAGGGGTTGGTGGGGTCCTGGTCGTAGAAGAGCTCCTCTTCTTTTTGACTGGGCTGGGGGGCAGGCTTGCAAACGGGCTCTGAGAAGGAACGCAATACACACGTCCGAAAATCAGCACTGATGTGCGTGTGTGTGTGTGTGTGTGTGTGTGTGTGTGCGCATGTGTGTGTGTCTGAGTGTGTGTGTGTGTGTGTGTGTGCGTGTGTGAGTGTGTGTGTGTGCGTATGCATGTGTAAATCATGTGTATGAGTGTGTGTGTGCGTGCTTGTGCGTATGCATGTGTAAATCATTAACGGACAAAAAAAGACATCCAGCACACAGTTTAATTCTCCCAATTTCCAAAGTGAGCTTACTCACTGTAATAGACAGAGATTGGAGGGCCAGATTTTGCTCAGGTACGACTTTGAACACGACAGGTTATACAACATGCATTAGACAGCGCTTTATCTGAAATGCTTTACTGACCCTTCAGATTCAATAATATTCCTGCAGCCAACATGCAATTTTAAAGTAAAAATCTATTAACGTTTAGAACGGTTGTCCATTTCGGCTAGCAACTATCATCTAAATAGTTAATGCATCTCAGATAAGCATGTGACCCAGGTGGGGAAAGTACACGCAGTGTTAGCCCTATTAGAGGCAGGGTGGGTCATGTGGGGCGCTGGTCTGTTGTAAAGCACCTATTAGCTAATGATCTCGCACACACCCAGTTCTCTCTCTTCTCGTGGTGCCAGAATGTCTTCAAAAAAAACTATTTCTTTTCACCCCAGACAGACCTCATTCACCGAATTGCTCATTCACGCAGAACGTGTCAATCTAAATGAAACCCTGTCACGAGCATTTTGACCTGACGGGGGTCAGAAGGAGCGCCACCCGAGAGCGCCCTCACATGGAGAAACAAGGGCCATGCAACCAATCCCCCAAAGAGCCAAAGAGTTCAGTGGAAACACCAGAAAAGGCAAGCATTGGCACAGCACTGAAAACGTTTTATGAAGAATAAATTTATTAATTTTAATTTTATTTATTTTTTTATTTTTGTCCAAGCTCTCCATCACACAATTAAGTCATATCATGATGGTAAATAAACACTGGTGACTGACATACAGACCTCACTGTATTCAGGACTGGCCAGGTTAAGGACGGTTAAGTTATTTTTAAAACGAGTTGCTAACGGAGATTAAACAAATTTCTTCCTGCAGATGTGTTAAGCTGAACAATGGAAGGCAAGTTCTCACTGTGGACGGCTGTGGGAACTTTTATTTATTTTATTTTTTTTACCGTTTCTCAAGCCTAGTTCAGGGTCTTATCCGTTTATCACGCGCACTTCTCGCGCTTCATTATTCCACCGTTTCCCGTCTACCGGTATTCTGGAGAGCAGGTTTAAAAGGACTGCCGCAGGCACGTCAGAAAACAGCCCAGCCGTTCCTGCGAGTCATTCATTGCGACCCCGTCAACTGTTTTTCCGCCTCCTCCATTCTTTGAAACTATGACATCTCGGCAGATAGGCTGTCAGCGCATTTAGCGCTTTTCCCGACTCCGACACGCCCATTCCGCGCGAGGTCGGCACGAAATTAACGGCACCGGTTTGTACTCCGGCTCGAGACGAGTGTGACGGCAACACATTCGCATCGTATTTTACAAACACGCACGTGCGCACACACGCGAGTAACAGACGCCGGCGAGGCTGGGGGAAGAGAACAGTCCCTGATGTCAGAGTGACAGCTGTATAAAGGGCCTGCACCTTTTTCCACAGAGCTCCTGCTGCAGCCAGGGCTGCTATTGAAAGACAGGCAGTGTCAGGCAAATTACTGCTTACACTCACGCAGGGCACTGCTCTGAATGAGGTGTAAAATATATATATATATATATATATTTTTTTTGTTAAACAAAACCATATGCCCACTGATTATCATGGTAAAGACAAAAAAGACACAATGAGCACCATTACCATTTAGAAACATAGTATAACGATCACATTCTTAGGGAAAGTAAGGATACTTTCTTTATGAATAGGAGTACATTTCTGCACCACAACACCAGATGATTATCACGTCACTTCCTGTCCGTAACAAGCCTGTCCCATTTGTCCAATTCTCCTCAAGCGATCGTCCTTTGAACCTCTGAGAAAGCCTGTTTGTGTCATTTCGAAAAAGCTCAGGCACACACAGGACGAGCTTAATTAACTGGACAGCATCACCAGGCAGATTTTTCTTCACTATTTTATCTCGCAGACCGCGGGTGTCGGTTAAACTGCCGTTCTGCGGGGGCCGCGGTGTCTGCTGGGCTCCCGGTGCGTTTCCACACTTGATTAATTTCAGTCAGCGCTTGGCCGGCGTCCAGACGCCTCGTTTCCACAGTCTAAATTGGCGGCGAGCTGAAAGGAGGGCGCTGGGACCTGCGGGGCCTTCGGGAGCCCCTAGCGCCCCGCGCTAGGCAGCAGATTTCCCCAGGGGGCCCCCTCTCCCTTTCAAAGTCGAAAAATCGGAACGGTTCACGGCTCTTTTTACCTTCCTCGTCGGGGTCCCCAAACGGGTTGAGCTCGCCGGCGTCGTCCGGGTCTTCGAAGGGGTTCCGGACGCCAGCGTTGGGGTTGGGCGCTGCCGGCTCCTCCTCTTCCTCCAGGAAGTTCAGCTTGCTGATGAGCTCTGCGGAAGAGGGCCGCCATTTTGTCACACCCGCTTCGCCAGAAAAAAAGCGCTAAACACACAGCTCAGTCACAAACCCACCAGGCAAAAAAAAACAAACATATATAACACTAAATAATGAAAAAAAGAAAACAAAGGCAGTCATCAAACATAATAATAATAACAACAATAAACTGCACTTTGGAGTGAACCGCTGACAAAGCCAATACCGTATCCCAGAATTCAGCAGCCTGGTAAAGGAGTCAGGACTGGCGTTGGGATGTCCCCTGAATTGGGGCGTTGCTCTCGCCGAACTCCGCTCAGCTGGACTCCCAGCGCGTTGGCGTTCCGTGAGAGCCGACCACCACACAGTGCCGTACCGGTCCCCCCACTTCGGCCGGCCTGTTCAGACCCGCGCGGGCGCAACCCGCCAACGGGGCGGCGGCTCCAGCTGGGAGGCGAGACGCCGCGCCTCAAACGCAGTACTCTAACCGCGCACTACCGGCGAGGCGCGCACGGTTCGATAGTCCGTGTGAAATTCCGCCATCGGTCACCCCGGCAACCGTGTTTTTGATTGGGGCGGAAGTGTGCGCACGCAGGGGTTTTACAGTTCACTGCAAAATTACAGACTGCCGGAGAGAGTGCACCAGTGGGGCGGGGGGGAGGGGGGGGATGCCATAAGACAGCAAAGGAAAAACAAAACAAAAAAAAACTGACAGAATACAACCGCACATCATCTGACAACACACACCAGGGGACCAGGTACAGACCAGACACGACCACACCACAAAGCAGGAGGGAGGGAAGGGAGAGAGGGGACAGAGAGAGAGAGAGAGAGAGAGAGAGAGAGAGAGAGAGAGAGAGAGAGAGAGAGAAAGGGAGAGAGGCAGAGAGGGAAAGAGAGAAAGACAAGACCGTGAGAGAGCACGATTAAAAAGAGAGAGAGAGAGAGGAAAGGAAAGGAGAGCTCATAGACCTTCAGAGGAGCTGGTAGATTTGTCAGACGGCTTATTCGCTTGCTTTAGGCAGCGGTAGAGGTCCCCGTCCAAGCTGCTGAGAGCACTCAACCGCTCGACCATTTCTGCGAACAGAGAGCAGTCAGGAGCATGAGCAGGCCAGACGGACAAGGGCCCATGCGTCAATCAAAACCGGCCTCCATTCAGTCACAAGCCCACCGGCGCTCTCTATGCATTACACATGCACATCTGATCGATCATTTCTCACATGAGTCCGACACCGAGAAGCCACCTGGCTTTAAGAACGTTAGCCCGGCGGAAACAATGGCGCTGGACCCGGGCGACGGGGACCCTGAAGTACTGCGTGCGTTATCTGAGGGGCTCGTATCCGCACAGAGACATCAGAAACGGCGGAATGCACTGCAGCCTCGTGTTATGTAACTGTCCCATATTCCCAACGAGATTCAAAGCCGCTTAGAAAAAAAGTGTGTATGTGCACACGCGTGCGTATGTGTGTGTGCATGCATGTGTGTGTGTGTGTGTGTATGTGTGTGAGTATGTGTGTGTGTGTGTGTGTGTGAGTATGTGTGTGTGTGTGTGTGTGTGTGTGTGAGAGAGTATGTGTGTGTGTGTGTATGCGTGTGTGTGCGTGTGTGAGTATATATGTATGTGTGTGTGTATATGCATGTGTGTGAGAGAGAGAGTTTGTGTGGGCATGTGCATGCATCCATTCACACGCAACTGAAAGATTCCTACGGCATCTCTCTGCATATATACAAATCTGTCTCTTGACAGAAAATGAGTGGTGTTCCATATCAGAGCTCTACGCCTCCTTCCTGTGACACGCTCTGGGCCCGAGGCAAAGCTCCAGGAGAGAAGCATTACCCAGAGCGAAACTGAGCACGTGCAGACCAGCGAGCAGAACCAGCCACGGAGAGGAAACGCAAAGCATCGTGGGTATGAGAAATGACAGGAAAGCCAGAAACAGAAATACACACATAAACACTAAGTAGGGAGGGGTAAAGGAAAAAACAGAAAAAAAAAAAATGAACATGTTGTTTTCCCAGGAATACGCAGGTTGATGAAAAATAAAATGGTGGAATGTCACTGCCTGCTCAGCCAGGAAATGAAGACGTCACAGATCGCTCCTCGCTTCAGCGGCAGAACTGTGGGAGCTGATAGGCCAACATGGATTCCTCCGGCAGCCAATCAGGCGCTCACAGAACTACTCTGATCCTTAAAGTGTGCATCAACCATCATTTACATTTTTAAACACACCAGCAAGCAGTAGGAATCCCGTCAACGTTATACACAGAAAAACTACAGTGAAAATTAAGATGTTTGGCAGATGTTTCTGAGCCTACACTCTTTTACATAGCATCTTTGATTTACCCCACCCCCACCAGCACCACCATGCCTACAGTCCAGCTTGCTTCAGTTCACATTAACCAAAGACTCCGCCCATCGCCAAAGACCCCGCCCACTCACCCGTGATCTTCGCGGCCTTCTCCTCCTGATTGACCCGGTTCTCCTCGTCTTCCTCGTTCTCCTCCTCGAAGTCGTCCAGGTTGCCGATGTCCGCCTGCTTCATGCTCATGAGGCTGGCCAGACTCTGCATGTCTTCGTCCCTGGAATGACCAATCACAGGACACCCCACTGTCAATGAGGTACACGGCCAGCCTATCACGTCGCAGAGTGTTACACGGTTGATTCTTCGGCTGCAGTTTGCTGATCCCAGGACTGTGACGTGACCACTATATCATCCCAGTCACCCAGCAGTATAAAACTCACACACAGACAGACAGATACGGATACAACACACACATCTAAAATAAAACACACGCACATACACACACACACACCCTGTTCACACACACAAGCCCACAGACCAAGGGGCCGGGAGCATCCCGCTAGCGAGGAGGTTCCCGTGTGAGGCGTCTTGCAGAGGCCGAACTCACGTGGCCTTGCCCTCCCGCAGGAAGATGCAGGACAGGGAGAGCTGCAGGGTGGCGGCGACCACTTTCTTGGACAGCGGCTTGAACTTGAGCTTGACGTCGGTCTGCGTGGGCATGGGGCTGGCGTACTGTTTCATGTTGATGCTGCTGGTGGCCAGGGCCTTGCGCCGCCCGGAGGGAGACTCCTGAAAGCAGAGAGACGTCAAGGTTCATTCATCTATTTACAAACCACAGGAGCTAACCGCTAAACCACAGGAGCTAACCGCTAAACCACAGGAACTAACCGCTAAACTACAGGAACTAACCGCTAAACTACAGGAACTAACCGCTAAACTACAAACTAACCTCTAAACCACAGATACTAACCGGTAAACCACAGGATCTAACCGCTAAACTACAGGAACTAACCGCTAAACCACAGGAACTAACCGCTAAACCACAGAAACTACCCACTAAACCCGTGGCATTATGGGAAAACACAATGCGCGGCTCATCTTACTTACTCAACAACACACGCACGTACGCGCACACACACACACACACGCACTGCCATCCATATCAATAATAACACTCCAGTGCTGTGAACAGGAAACTCAAGCCTATTCCCCTGGCCCATTATACTGCTGGAGTCACCAACAGAAATCATCATCAGCTGTGTTTGTTTGACAGGCTAGGCTACACTCATTAAAAAGCCCGAAACACTGCTGCAGCTGGAGCAGGATCGAGCCGAGACAACAAACAACAATATCAAACGGGGGGAAAAAAGTAGATTAAGACGACGAAACAACCGGAGTGAGACAGAAGTACATCTAAAGTGAACTAAGCCTCCATAAATAAGCCCTTTTAAGTGGTTTAGAACTTGGGATAATGCTCTTTGTCAACACGGCTTCCTGCAGAACAAACTGCCGAGAGCTCGAGGGCATCGGAACTGAGGAGCTACGGTAAGAGTCACACACACCGCTCAGCCACGTCACACACACACACACACACACACACACACCGCTCAGCCACGTCACACACACACACACACACACACACACACCGTTCAGCCACGTCACACACACACACACACACACACACACCGTTCAGCCACGTCTCACACACACACACACACCGTTCAGCCACGTCACACACACACACACACACACACCGTTCAGCCACGTCTCACACACACACACACACACACACACACACACACACACACCGTTCAGCCACGTCTCACACACACACACACACACACACACACACCGTTCAGCCACGTCACACACACACACACACACACACACACACCGCTCAGCCACGTCACACACACACACACACACACCGCTCAGCCACGTCACACACACACACACACACACACACACACACACACACACACCGCTCAGCCACGTCACACACACACACACACACACACACACACACACCGCTCAGCCACGTCACACACACACACACACACACACACACACACACACACCGTTCAGCCACGTCACACACACACACCGTTTAGCCACGTCTCACACACACACACACACACACACACACACACCGTTCAGCCACGTCACACACACACACACACACACACACACACACATACAGAAGCGCACATACACACACACACACACACACACACACACACAGAAGCGCACATACACACACACACACACACACACACACACCGTTCAGCCACGTCACACACACACACACACCGTTCAGCCACGTCACACACACACACACACACACACACACACACACACACACACACACACCGCTCAGCCACGTCACACACACACACACACACACACACACACACACACACACACCGTTCAGCCACGTCTCACACACACACACACACACACACACACACACACACACACACACACACACACCGTTCAGCCACGTCTCACACACACACACACACACACACACACACACACACACACACACACACACACCGTTCAGCCACGTCACACACACACACACACACACACAGACACACACACACACCGTTCAGCCACGTCACACACACACACACACACACACACACACACACACACACACACCGTTCAGCCACGTCACACACACACACACACACACACACTGCCGTCGGAAGGCCAAAAGCCTCGACAACCTTCCTCGACTGGACCAGAGAGCACAGGAGACTCCTTATACAGTATCCCCCACACGGACGGACAGGCTGTGTAGCGAAGAGTAGCGATGTGGGTTTGGGGGGGGGGGGAGGGGGTTGGGGGCGTTTCGAACCCGAAACAAACCACTGATTAAGAGGAGCCAAAACGTTTACGGGGACATCGGTCTGACACACGGCCTCTCGAAAGGCTGTGCCCCTGACAAGGGCCACCTTACGATGTCATTTCCTGAGTGCAGGCGCTTGGGCGTGCCTCTCTGAGAAAACCCCCCAAAAAATTTTCAGTCACCAGCGGGTCGGTTATCAGTTCAGCAGTCGCAGCTTTTTGTGTTGTGACCTTTGAGTGGGGTCACGGAAAAAACGAAAAGAGCAACACAACAGCTTTCACAGTGACGCAAGTCTGAAGACAAAAAGAGGTAGCGACGGAAATTTACAGCTACTTTTATACCGCTGAACCACAGCGGGCAGAAAGAACACCTCATTCCCTCCGCTCGCGAGCGCGTGATGTCACCGCCTGACAGAACCGCTCGGCGGAGACCATGACGGGGGTCGAGTTGCACTTAATGACGGAAAGCTGGGAGCGGCGAGACCGAGGTCCGTTCCACACCGCGACCCACGGCGCGACACGTGTGTGTGTGTGTGTGTGTGTGTATGTGTGTGTGTGTGAGCGTGTGTGTGTGTGTGTGTGTGTGGGCGCATATGTGTGTGTGTGTGTGTGTGTGTGTGTGTGTGTGGGCGCATATGTGTGTGTTTGTGTGTGCGCGTGTGTGTGTGCGTGTGTGTGTGCGCGTGTGTGGGCGCAGGTGTGTGTGTGTGTGTGTGGACGCATATGTGTGTGTGTGTGTGGGCGCAGGTGTGTGTCTGTATGTGTGTGTGTGTGTGTGCGCAGGGTCGGGCCAGGCTAATCATGGGATCGCGCCACTGAAAATGACATGGCGAGAACAGAACGCCCCCCCTTCTGTCCTTGCCATGTCCCATGTGGGAGAGGGGTGAACTGCCCCATTACAAAAAACGCAAAGGAAGATGCCATGTCCCCCCCGTGAGACGCACGCGAGGACTTCAGACGACACATCGCCAGTCTTTCATGACATCACGCCTTCCACAGGGGCGTTCGTCCCCAGCACCTCACACACACCATGTATCCGCCTCCACACTTCTCACCAAAAACAAATCTTCTGTGCTTGGATGGCGGACAAAAGACGTCCCTTTTGCATCTGATGCCGGGGTAATGTTTTTCTTTTTTTTTAGGAACCGAAAAACCGGCATTCTCCCTCCTTCCATCTGCGATGAAGAAAGGCGGGTCAGAAAGAGCGGGCGAGGCCGATTCGGTCCGCGTGTGGACGTGTGGAATTTAGTCACAGGCCGTTTCCTTGGCCCGGTTTCCATTTCCCTCCGAAAGCCTGTTTTAGGCTTGTGCCATAATGCCCCCCCCCCCACCTCCCCCCACGTCATGTGGTAGCGCAGTCAGCCGAATTGGCGTGTTCGTTTGCACACACGCACATGCGTGATGAGAACAAACAAACAAATGAGCAGTGCCACAGAACCAGTTCAAAATGACTCCGAAATCTGTGACACTGAAACGAACTGGAGGTGGGGGGGGGGGGGGGGGGCTAATCCAAATCCTCTCGTGAACACAATACGAGACGTTTCTGCTTCAAAGTGCACGCCTTGGAAACGATGCATATACAGCGCATGTGCGTGCGTGTGTGTGCGTATGCACGTGTGTGCCCGCGTGCATGTCTCTCCATTCAAAGGAAACACACAGTCTATACACACACAGGGGTTCTGGGGTCATCTTCCGGGGGACCCCCTCGCCCTTCCGGGGCGCCTCCGTCCCGTGCAGAACACCCGAGAGGCACCGCCACAGGGCCATGGCGGGAACTGAAGACTTACCGCGAAGGGTAATCGCGGGCGTCCTTAGGGCTGCACCCCCCAATGCCCCCCGGCCACCCCCAAAACATGTTGCTGCGGCAACCCAGAGAACGGGGTTCCGTTACCTCACCCCCAGCCCAAGTGCCCCGACAGAAACCACAGCCTCCTGATTTAACTTTAAAAAAAAAAAAAGGAAAAAGAACGAATAAATAAATGAGAAGTGTAGGAATCAAATGTCCTCTGGCGAAGGCACTTGACATTTCTGTTGACATTTGAGCCCCTTTGAATCAGTCGGAAAATATAGCATGTCATCCCGACAGAATACACGGTTCAAAAAAGAAAAGAAAAAAACGCGCTCTCTCCTTATCGGTGAGATTACGCAGCTTGCATTATACGCGGCTAATGGAGCCGGCAGATACTTTATGAATGAATTTTAAAACGCGTCAAACACTTACAGAGGGGGGATTTAGGCCCTCTCTGAAGAAATACTCGAGAATATGCAAATACCCCCCCGAGAAGAATTGGGTTTGAGATTATTTGACGAGCGCAAACAATGAGGGAGCTCGTTCCCCCCGGCTGCCACCGACAGTCGGGGAACGCGATTAAGGTCCAAGGTTCTGACAACGCGGGAAAAAAAAAAAAACGGGTGAGAGGACAAAGAGGCCGCTTTTAATTTATCGCAGGGATATGACTATCAATGTTCCCCGCCTTTGTTGTCTTCAGGAAGGCTAAGAGCCTGGGTGTCAAGAGGGAGCTGGGGGATGCGAGGACAGCGTGACTGTATGCTGCCCCCTACCTGCCGGTCCGTGTCACTGCGGCTTTAAACAACAGGGACCAGTTACTTTAATCGCGGTACTGGAAGGCCGAGAACTGCTGGCTTTGGGGGAGTCGGGTGTGAAGGCTGTCCGGCCAATCGGTAGCACTAATTGTTCGGTTAATTAGCCGGGAGAAAAGAAAACCAGGCCCGGAGTTAGATCTGAGGGCCAGATTTGAGTATTTGTGCAATGAGATTCTTCGTTTAGTCGACAAAATGGGATCTTTTCTTTCCAGCTTTGACTGACAGTAAAACCACTCTGTGAAGATTAGCTTCAGGAGCGGTTGTTTATATTTACGAGTACAACAAAGCGGGCGGGGAAAAAAAAGAAAAATTACACAAAACTATGTGTGTGGGATCTATTCTGCTAAAATATTTTCCCTCCCTCTACCCACTGAGGGTGTGTGTACATACTGTGTGCGTATGTGTGTAGCGTGTGTTGAGTGACAGGGAGTGTGGGCCCTAATTGCAGCCAATCACATCACTCCTTTTAGAAGGACCAAACTGTCAACTGGTTTTCAAAATCGCTTCGTTACCATGGCCGCACGGTGCGCGGCTCGACGCAGCGGAACGCGGCGGGGAGCAGAGGATGCTGGGAGCCCACAGCTGCCCCGGTATCGATCCACAGCCGGTCTCCGCACGGGAGACGGGGGTAGGGGGGGAGGGGCCTGCTGCACCCTCCCACAAAAAAGGGGAGTGGGCCACAAGGAGGGGGGCACTGCTTTGTGGTCCAATTAAGGAAGTCAAAGGGCCACTGCCCCCCAAAATACACACACCCACACACTGCCTGCGAATGGTCCCACGTTCAATTAAAGTGTTCATGACTCAAATCATTACACTGACCCGGTCAGTATTTGTGATTCATAAACTCACCCGCTCTGCTCCAGCTACACTAGCAGAGAGTTCAGGTTGAAACTGAGGAGACCTGGCTCGTTATTTTGAAGAACATCAGTCAACACGTCTCGCGCTGAATCGTCTGCACATAACAGCACACCGAGCGAGGAGCTCGGCCGCGCAGAGAAGGCGGTAAATTTGTTGCCCAAACAGGCGAGCCGAAGCGCGCCGCGTCTTTCATCGCCTCTGCAAACAGCCGGAGCTGGTTTCACGGCCCCTCTCCGGACTCAATCAGCGCTCCGCAAACTCATTTCCCAGCCGCCGCGGACCGCAGGCGTCGCACGCGGCGAAATTACCCGTGTTTATTTAACGGCGTGCCAGAAAGGCGGCCGGCGGAGAGCCCCCCCACCCCCCCTCTCCCCTCTGCCCCCCCCCACCCTCCCGCCGCGGACCGTTATCAGCACCGCCGAAGACCGAGCAAAGAAACGCGAGAGCGCGATTACCATCTCCCCAATCCGTCTGCGCCCCCCCCCACGCCCCCCCCCGCTCCCACGCGTGCCACATACTACACACAGAAAGAGGGGGGGTGTGGAGGGGGGGCGAGTACGCCGCGCTGTCTGCAGGTAAATAAGAGCGCTGGGAGATAAAGCGACGGGACGATTACACTCCAGCGCCGGCCGTCTGCAAACACGCGCTCGCGCTCTGAGAGGGCGGGCGGCGGCGGCGAGGAGGCTGACCCGGTCGCCATGCCAACGCGCGTCTCGGCGGCTCTCCTCCCGCCGTGGCGGAGGGCGCTGACGCTGGCCGGGGGGGCGGCGCACGGAGAGAGAGCACGGCGGCTGCTCAGCGCTGCGCGGGGCCAGGGAGCCCATCAGACGATGGAAACGCTTCAGAGGCTTTTCCTTCCTGGCACAAGCGGAGGGGCTTGCCAGAGGACAGAGGTGGGCTGGGGGCCCGGGGCCACAGCTCACACTGGGGCCAAAACTCACCCAAGGGGCCTCAACTTACCTACAGGGCCATGACACACACTGGGGCCACAACTCAAGCACGGGGCCACAACTCAATCATGGGGCCACAGCTCACACTGGGGCCAAAACTCACCCAAGGGGCCTCAACTTACCTACAGGGCCATGACACACACAGGGGGCCACAACTCAAGCACGGGGCCACAGCTCACACTGGGACAAAAACTCACCCAAGGGGCCTCAACTTACCTACAGGGCCATGACACACACAGGGGGCCACAACTCAAGCACAGGGCCACAACTCAATCATGGGGCCACAGCTCACACTGGGGCCAAAACTCACCCATGGGGCCTCAACTTACCTATGGAGCCATGACACACACTGGGGCCACAACTCAAGCACGAGGCCACAACTCAGAGGGGCGGCCTCTCAAAACTCTGGAGCACTAAAAGGCAACTGCCATTTAAAATAGGAGATTAAATTTAATTACATCAGGGTCAATGTGCTTTTCATAATAGAGCCTGAAGAAAGCTTATAATGGCATGGTGTGCAGACATAGTTTCATAAAAACAAAACATAAAAAATTAACAAGACAAAGTCGGAGTGCACCATGATCTCACTGGAACATCCAAGAGACCTTTTAAGGAGATGAGCATTCACTTTTCTTATAAACACAAAGATAAATGAGACTTGTTCAAAGGCTGGCAGAATTAGCATCTGTGGGTCACCCAATGCTAATCTGAAATGGGACGCCTCTGTCTGTCAGGGGGTGACACTAATTCCATGCAGGACGTTACTGTGTGTCAGCGAGTCACATGTCCACAGGTACTACCCCAGGGCTGAAGCCCCTGCCAACTGCCAGCTAGCCAAACCCCTTGACCCCCCCACCCCCGCATGCCCCCCCCCCCCCCCGTCACCGTAACTGCCATCGCGCCTCTGTGCCGCACCACACAATGCCGCCCCTGGAAAACCCGCTAATCACAACAGAGCCCGGGGAATCCGCCATTGTCCGGCCTCGCGACCCCCCCTGCCCCCCCCCCACCCCCCTCAATCACCGCAACCCACTCCCAAAATCTCTGGGTGAAGAACAGAAGAATGGGGGATACAGACTGAACGATTAGTCGCACAAGGGGAAGGATTAAGGGCTTCTAAAAGGACAAGGGGGGGGCGGGGGGGGGGGGGGGGGGGCGAACCACAAAGCGGCGAGCGTGGCGGTGCGGACGGCGTGTTCCGCGGGTAATAACGGTTTAGGGTAACCGCGGTCCTGGCGCCGGCGAGCGCTCGGTAACGCGAGCCGCGCGCGGGGGGGGGGGGGGGGGCAAGGTCTCGGGCGCGGAAGCAGAGAGGACCGCGGTGTTCCGCGCAGGAATGCGACGGACCGACACCAACAGGTGTCCGTATCCCAACAGGTGAGCCCTGAACTCTCTACACCCCCCGAGGGGCGCAATGAAGCTCCCAGATTCTGCAAACTCGAAAACAAACAGTAATGACCAACACCTTAAACATTTATGCTTTTACGCATTTACGAGCTGACGAGGAAGTGGGATTGATCTGCGTATTTTGGAAAGGCAGCCGCAGGTGCAGTGATCAGGTGATACTTACACACAACAGGGCAGCAGGGTTAACCTGCAGGGGAAAATCAGAGAGGAGGACGGAGAGAAATGGCGACTTTCACAGAGAAAAACAAACCGCTAAACTAAGGTGGAGCAGAGAGCTGGATCAGATAGTAGGATGACCTCCTAACCCCACAGTCCAGGTGTGTTCAACGTAACTCCAGCGAATTTCCAGGAAGCGCAGAGAAGAGGCCGCGAACAGGGACGAGGATGAGGATAAGGATCAGGAAGCGTCAAAGAGGAAGAGCAGCTTGAGGTCATCCCACACGCGCGAGAAATTAGCTACACTGTACTTTCAAGGCCCTCCACACATAGACACTGACAACTGATATCACGACGGAGGCACAAGCGAGAGGTGAGAACAGAAGGGATGAATGTCTGAGGCTTAAGAGCTCAAGGAACACTTACACGATCATAACAACAGAGAGGGGGCGTGCGCCCGCGGGCCGGGGAACACACAGTCCCTCATAAAAGCTGCAGGGGGGCTGGCGCTGGCCTCCTGGCACCGGTGACCCACTTCCCGCGGCGCGGCACAACCCGATAGCCCTCATCGAATGGCCCCGCCGTCGATCGAGCGAAGAACATCTCGGACCGCGCTAAACGGGCCGGCGGAAACGGATAGCGCCCGACGCTGAAGATTAGCCCGACGCTGAGGAGCGCGTCTAATCTCTCCATGGAGACGCGTCAGGCATTATGTCCCCCATCGCACCCGCTCACTCACGGGCTCGGTCATTAATAATGAGCCCAGCGCCAGCGGCCCCTGCTCTCTCTGTGCTGCCATGTAATGCACTTTCCAGAACATTAACGCCTTTACCATTTCCATACGGACAGCCATCAAAGCAAATACATGATGACTGTCCAAAACCAGCTATACATGAAGCTGGAGCACACAACGTATCTATCTGAATTCACTCAGGTCTGATCTGAAGTTTTTTGGTTTGGCAAGAGGACTTGCCACCCTCAGCTATTTTTTTCCCCATTTAGCTGCGTTCAGTGATATTTCACTCCTGCGATGAGCAGCAGTAGCACTGCTTATCGAATCGCCGAACAGCCGAGGTTTCGGCTAATCGAATACGAGGAACCGCCGTCCCAAGCCCCCACACCCCACCCGCCAGCAATTCTGAAACGAGTTTGTTCCGCGGTCCGCGGACGGCATCGATCGATCCGGGCCGCGGCCCGCGGGCCGGTCAGCGGGGCTGAGGGCGAGCGGGATTTGGATGGATGACATATCGATTCCATTAAGGGACCTTTAAAAAAAGCCATTTACTGAGATGGAGACCTCCCTCTCTCCGTCTCTCTCTCTCTCTCTCCCCCCCTCTATCTCTCTCTGTCTGGCTCCGGCCTTATCAGTCTGCACAGTCCCCTCCGCTCCCCAGCGCAGTGACCAGGGCCAAAAGCACAGACCTCGCCTATAAAAGGGCTGAACTAATGGGAAAAAGGGCCCAAGAGCTCCTCCAAGGCAGCTCTCCGAGGGAAAGACCTCTCGTTCATTTTTTTACAAACCACAACCAGACACACCATTTTAAAAAATAAAAATATATATATACAGGATTGACAAGAGGTTGACCTCATTTAGGAATGAGAGCACGGGGTTGAGATTTTCCAACACCATCGCCTCTGACAGGGCTGCCTCCCACATGGACAAAAATGTACTTCACCACGCCGACTTTCCTCGAAAGGAAACCCTGATCCTCGTCCATTTCCAGCGAGAGGGAAACAGAGAAGACTGAAATAACGTCGGCGTACCACTTCAGCTCCGCTCCACTTAATGACACCCGGAAGCCCAATAATGAAATCAGGAGATACGGGCGGAAAAAATGAAACGGCAGCAGACGATGGTGTGTGAAAATTGAATAAAGAAAAACGCCTGCATCAGCGCTGCTCAGTGGACTGAGAACCTGTCACTGTATTCTCTGGGTGTGCACCTTCAACACCTACATGATCCATTAAATTCAGCCATTTTACCAACTCGCCAATTTCTGAGATTTTGAGCGCAAGTCTTTTCTTGCTTGTTTCTATAACTATGGATTTATATAGTTTTATAGTGATATATATATATATACACACACGTATACATCTAGTATGTTTCCATAGTTGAATATAAGGTTTGCGCTGACTTATGCCCATGAGATGGAAAAGACTGAACAGTTCCTACCCCCATTTTTTAGCGAACGCCACCGGGACGGCGACGGCCTGGGACTGATGTAAGCGCCAATCAGGTGTCAGCAAAGAGAGGCTAACGAACGGCTCGGGAAAAAAAACGCAGCCGCTCCAAAAACCCTAAACCCACAAAAAGAAAGAAAAAGAAAAAAAAAGGCCGACAGGAGACTGGTTCCGAGTGACCGCGTGGGCAAACGTCTCCAGCAGGGGGCGCAGTTTGTGCGGTTTTACCCGACGCCGGTGGCCATTGTGCGCGCGTGAGTGTACAGGGGTGCGGTCGGACCACCCAGGCCTCACAGCGCCTGTGTGGGCGGGGGAGGGGGGGGGAGGACCTGCCGGTGCCGGATGGGTAACAGACGCATCGGTCCAAGCCGTAAACTGTCCCCACCTCATTACCGCCACCGGCACTTCGCTGCGTGGCGGGCGATCTGAAGGAGAGCGCGGTGACCCCGGGGTTCACTGGGGGGGGGGGGGTTTGGGGGAGCGGTCCGTGGCGCTCGACCACCATAGTGATGACACCAGGCCTGTTCAGCTCGTGACCGGTAAACTGCTCTTCACCTCTCTCACCCCTCCCTTTCCTCAGGGAATGAATGAATCATTCTGACTGGAAAAGGATGGGGGGAGAGAGAGAGAGAAAGAGAGAGAGAGAGAGAGAGAAAGAGCAAAAGACAAAGTGAAAGAAAGAAAAAAAGAGAGAGGGAGAGACAGAGAAAGAGAGGGCTGGGGGGCGAGTCACATCCCCAGGCTCTTTCGGACCCCCCCCCGCCCCCCCCAGGTGAGGAGCGCTTGTGGGATGTGACTCAGCGTCCCGCTGAACTCCTTTCCCGTGACGCGGCAGACCGCGGCCAACAGCACCATTTAAGGCTCTCTCCCTCTCCCTCTCCCTCTCCCTCCCTCCCCGCCTGTCAAACGGGCCCGGAATGTGCCCCTCCTCCACCCCCCCCACCCAACCCCCCCCCACCAAGGGACACCGCGGAACAAAAGTGTTCTGACCCGCCCCGTTCCAGCACGACTGACACCGCCCCCTCCAGCCAGCGCAGACGGACAGCCAGACCAGCAGAGTGAAACAACGAAACTACAGCCGTACCCTCAGAGCGTGACACACACACACATCACACATTTAAGGTCTTTCAGCGGACACTCCTATCCACAGCGACTCACCCCAGTTTACATTCTTTACATACCATCCATTTACACGGCTGGATATTCATTTTAGGCCCACCCTTCCTTCGTTCGGCCTCACAGAAGCTGTTCTGCGAAGCCTCAGAACGGCCGCAACAGTCACATGACTCGCATGTGGCGTTTCTGTATGGTTCATACTTCCTTTGATGGATTATGGCCGCCGCTCAGGGCCTCCTCCGCCTCTCCTGAAGAGACGAGAATGCGCGAGCTCTGTGTGTGAAGTCAACGGAAAACAGACCGCTTCTTCTGCCGGCAGGCTGCAGTTCACCAAAGCCACCAGAGGTGGGGCTATTGAGCAATGAGACCAGAGGCACCCTGCTGACAGTAAAATCCTGCCAGACTGTGCCTCACTGTACAAGAGTCCCATTGGTCAGATCTCAAACAGAGCAGTTTCTCTCTCTCTCACACACACACACACACACACACAACCAAACCCTCCACAACAAACCACACAAACACCATGCAAGCACACCCACCCCCGTCCATGGCCTCCCCGAACTAGAGGTATACAGTCCTTGATGTTAATGCCACTTCAGATGTGTTATCACAAAAGACCTCCAGGGGGTGGGGTGGGAGGGTAGGAGGAGTCCTCCCTTAGTGAGCGTAAAGTATTTCCCAGAATTCCCCTGCCTCTCTGCACCGCTGAAATCTTCCTGGTTCTCTGTGTTTGATGGCGGTAAGCCCGTCTCCACCAGCTCTAACGACTATAGTCCAATATTGCTCCTTATTGTCGCTTTCAACATCCAGACCCGAAAATCCCTGCGGTAACAACTAGGCCTGTATTCATAAAGCTTTTCAAAGCAGGCAGGCTGATCTAGGACCAGTTCTGCCGTTTAGCTCATAAGATATGGCTAGGATATGAACAGATCAACACTCCTACTGTGAGATGTTTTATGAATACAGACCCAGGGACTGGCATATTTCATACACAGCCAAAAATATCACACACACACGCACATGCACACGCTTTGACAAGTCGCTTACTAAATGCTTGGATTTAAATTTTTTTAAAAGAACAGTTAACATAAGTCATTCTGGCCTCTGGATATACCAATAGCGTTAGTCACTGGCAATTAAAATTCACACTGAATGAGACACCAGCTTCTTACCACACAGCGAGTCATATCCTGCTTCAAATGCCCAAATTCTTCAGTTAGTCACTTTTTTTAAAAAAAAAAACTGTCAATCAATTAGCCGCATGGTTGACCTGGGCTAAACACAGTCAGAATGCCTTCCCTGTGTAGAACATGAGTGCACATGTTTTCAACCTGTTCTGACCCAGAAACCCCCACATAGGCTCAAAGGCTTGCGGGTCACCCCAATCACGAGTTAATAAGGGTTGGATGTTTTTTTTAATTTTTTTAAAAAGGATGTTCTTTTTCAAATAATTTCCCAAAACTATATATAGTCACTGCACACATCCGGCTGGGGGACCGCTCAACAGTACCCTCCAGGACCCCCAGAGGTACGCCAGACACCCCTGCTGAAAACCCAGGGTGCAGGACCCGGGGCGGCCTCGAAAACAGAGACGCGGCGCAGAGAGCTCCGCAGATGGAGCGGGCGATAACGGAACCGCTAACAACAGAATGCTAACGGCGGAACGCCAAGCCTCGCGCGCCACGCTATTTTCCAACACGGCCGCCAAAAACAGAGAGCAGAGAGAGAGAGAGAGAGAGAGAGAGAGAGGGGGATTAGGGATGCCGCAGGACGACAGGTTTTGTTTTGACCGTTAACTTGGCGGCCGCACACCCGTCCCGCCGCGTTTCGCGAACGATAAACAAAGGCAGCGTTGCCGTTTAGTCCTCTTATTGTCCCACTGCAGCGGGCGACACACCTGCCACCGCCTCTTTTCCGCCCGGCAACAGGGCCGGCTCGAGGTCAACAGGCGACCAATGGCGAGGGAGACGGGCCGGCCCCGCCCTCACGCACAAAACAAAACAGGTACAAACGCTTCAAACACACCACTTACTGCGAGTATGCAGCGGCAACAAAGTGTGTGTGTGTGTGTGTGTGTGTACATGTGTGTGTGGGGGGTTTGCAAAGGCAGGGGAAGAACAAAAAAATAAAACAACCGAGCAGCCAAAGAGGATTAGCGATGATCTCGTGAACAAACGGACAGATCACCGCTCCATTGGATTCGGGGAGCAGCAGTACCTCCCTTCCCACCCAAGACCCCAGGGTCCCCCAGGGACACTTCAGCATGACTCAGGTCTGTTTTCGGGGCCCAGCTGGGAGGGGGGTTGTGTGGCCTGGCTCGTAGACAGCCCCCCACCCAACCCCCACCAGGGGCGTGATCTTTCCAGATGTCTCCCGATAGGAAGGGCTGGTTCTCAGGACATGCTCGTCTCCACGCCCACGAGCGTGGAGCGTTCCTGCTGCACGTCCTTCCTGACGCGAGCCGTCGGATGATCCTCATGTGTGCGCTTACCGTACGGCACGTGCCACAGTCCTCTGACTTCACCCAAAACAGTTTGGGAAGGGTTGGGTTGGGTTGAGCTGGGTTACAGTTGGGTTGGGAAAGGCTGGGTTGAGTTTGGTTGGTTTGGGTTGGGAAGGGCTTGGCTGGGTTAGGCTGGGTTGGGTTGGTTTGGCTTGGGAAGGGTTGGGTTGGGTAGAGAAGGTTTGGGCTGGGCTGAGCTGGGCTGGGTTGTATACAAAAGGAGCAGCAGAGCAAGTGGGCCACAGTAAAATAAAATGAGCTCAGCAGACTTTGCATGTGACAGTGCGGTGCTGTGGATTAGGGGGCCTGTAAGCCTATTACAGGAGGTTTGGACAGAAGGGGGGGGCGGGGGGGACCACCCCGTCTCCCTCACCGACACCCAGTCCAAGATTAGCCCCGTCCCCAGGACCCCCGGCGACGACCGACCACGGGAGCAGGCATGGAGGATGGTTGCTCCATCTCTCCCCCCCCCACCTCCCCCCCAAACAAAAAGAGATTTCCTGCCCTCCTGCTCCAGCCCCTGCCCCTTCAATATGCTCCCTTTGGCAGAAACAGGCCTGCTAATTGGAAAGCTCTCCAGAAAAGAGCCGCTAGCATCTGTTGCGATCGTTCTCTTTGTTCTTCTCCTGGTAATGAATTACGTCAGCTGAACGCACTAAACAGAGACAGGTGAGGCTTGGCTGGTGGTGATGGAGGGGGGGAGAAAACAAAAAAAAAACCTTAATCCTCCACATGCCCAACTTCCCCGCCCCCGCACCACCCCCCCCCCTCAAAAAAAACACCACGTCAGTGAGAGCAGACAAGCCCAGCCCTGCTACTCAAAGCACTTAACATCAGTCCAAGACGGATGGACGGACGGACGGACAGGTGTTACGATGAAACTCCACACAACCAGTAAACACGGACATTTGAAACAGAAAAACTCACTGCTATCAGAGAAGGCGAAAGAAAATTGGCAGAAAAAAAAAAAGAAATTAGTCAAGCAGAGCTTCAAATAGTGTTTTTTTTAAACGATCCCCAAAGCGCTTCGCGGCCGAACGGCACCAAGCAGAGAGGAGACGCGGCGTCTCCCGGCAACGGCTGAACGACCACACGCTGTCCTCAGACCGCCGTTCACGCCAGAAAACGGGCGAGACTGAGAGGAACGGGGAGGGGGGGGGGGGGGGGGAGGGCCGGGGAAACGAGCAGCTCGTTCCACGGACGGGACCCTCAGCGGCACCAGGCAGCACTCTCATTCGCATGGAAGTCCCAGCTTCTGCTTCTGACATTAATATATAATAATAATAGAATGGAGGGAAGAGAAATTGGCTCAATTTCATGTTTTCACTCCGTATGAAATGAGCAAGCAATATGTACAATGGGTACAACAGAACAGCCCTGTTATTCTCTCTCTCTCTCTCTCTCTCTCTCACACACACACACACACACACACTCACACACAATGCTGCTGAATACAGCCGTTAAGTCCATGACCCTTCAATTTCTAACCTTTTGGTTAAATATATTTGACAAAAGGGGAGAAACAAAGCTGAATGCAAATTGAAGATACTCCTAAAGTAATCATATTTCTGTCAGAACTACCCCCTCCACCCCTTTCCCCCAATTACACAATCCTTCCCCCCTCCCTCACACATTCTGGCACGGGTGCAAAGAGAGGGAACAAAATAAATAAATAAAACATTTTTTTTTTTTTTTTTTTTTTTTTAAAGAGGGACTGTTTGACACTCTGCCATTTCAATGACAAACACAATCTACCGCTCAAATAATTCTACTGGGGGATTAACATTTCTGAGGTTGAGCCTGAGATTAGGAGCACAGATCTTGAATTTCATCATCTTCCAGAGGCACAACAGCTTATTCATCCCTCTCTTTTTGCCCCCATCCATTTCTCTGATGAAGGTAAAGAGGTAGAGGGGGAGAGGGGTAGAGGAAAGCTCCCCCCCGCCCCCGGCCCAATGCCCCTCCCTTTTTCAACTGCTTTCGTTATATTTCCACATTAGCCGGACCCCCCCACCCTAGCCCTCTCTCACAACCGCTGCACACCAGCTCCCTCCCAGTCAGGTGCTGCCCCCTAATGGGGACACCCTGTCACTGCAGCCGTGCTTCCTGGTCAGCAGAGCATAGGGAGGTGGCATGTAAGAGAAGGCGTTGTTTAAAGATCCTGCACGATCATTTCTTTTTTTCTAGTTTTTAATGTGCTCCCTGCGCCAAAAGATAGAGTAAAGTAGATTTATTAAAATGTAAAACTATTAAAATGGTGATTTTGATTGCAAGTAAACCTAGAGTAAGATGGTCTTACTCACCTCTAAGACAGGATCACAAAAAGCTGCTGTCTCAGGTCTCTGAATAAGTACACCATTGACAGGGAGATTTGTGATAAACAGGGACTTTTTTAAGCACCACACTGCCCCCCTCAGGTTGGACAGGAACTGCACACCGTAGATCACAGTCTTGCAGAGGAACATATTTGGCGGATCTTCCCAATAACATTGAAATCAAACAGGAAGTTCAAATCAAGTACGTTATTTTTATTGTGATTTTATTTTCAAAAGATACAGCAGGTTTTACCCAAACATGCACAGTATAGCTGCAAACACATGCACACACGCACACACACACACAGAGGTCAGGTGCCAAGCAGAGGTAGTCGGGCTCTGCTTTGAAGTCTCCTTTGTGGGCCCCTCTCCTAACCCCCACCACCCCCACCGTCCCCCCCCCCCCACCCCCCCCCCCCCCCCCACCCCACCGGACCTCCAGAGCACAGGGGCCAGCATGTGGGGAGGGAGGGGGCCCCTCTCTCTCACTCCCCACTCCCCCCCTCCGCTGAGCAGACATCTTTGAAGGCTGTTATTAATGAGGTACTGTATGTACTGAGCCCAGGAATGTGCCTCCCCCCACCCCCTGATTTCCCCCTCGTTTCCCCCACACCCACAGAGAGAGCAGGCCTTTCAGTCCAGCCCAAACGGGACGTCCAGGACCCCCTTCCTCCCTCCCTTCCTCCCTCCCTCCCTCCCCAACCATACCACACCCACCCGGGGGAGGGGGGGGCGGCATAATTCACACCCCAACCTCTGCCCCCACACCAGCTTTAGAACAGGGGCACATCACCAAAGCCTTTTTCATTTTTAAGCCCATCGTACCGGAGAAGCCCAAACTTCTCCCAGGCCCACGCGCCGCTTCTCTGAAGTTTATGTCCCAAAGACAGTGGCTTACGTGCTAAATTTATGCCGGGTTCTGTGCAGTGAGAAGCAGAACTCAGGGAATCCCTCGCGATTTCTCTCACCCTGCCGTGTATCTGCTGAGCTAACAGAGCCTCCATGCTCAGAACTACACAAGCAGCGCAGAAGTCAACTTACATTTTTAAAAAAAAATCATTAATTTCCCCAGACGCCGTCGGCCGAGAAGCGTCCGCTAACGAGCTAACAAACCCGCCCGCGTAAACGCTGAGCCCACGCAAACCGCACGCCGCTTCAGCAGGTGCGGTCACACGAGAGAACCCGAACCCAAACCCAAACAAACAGACGTTGCCGTGGCGACTCTGGTGTCGTCCTCAGAGCGAATCGTCATGGCGACACACCGGACACATTTCCGTCCGTCTGTGTGCTGAGTGATGGGAGGCGAGCCAGCAGGGCCCAGTGGAGGGGGGGGGGGGCTGGGCGGAGTCACAGCCCCCCCGCCGCACATCGAACCAGAACTCCGCTGAGTGAGCAGATGGGCAGGAGGGGGCGAGGCCCGCTCCTTGGTCCCGTTCCAAACCCACACCGCGCCCCCTACACGCAGCCTCCGCCCCCACCCCCCCCCACCGCCTCCGCAGTGACAGAGATCAGGGCCAGCGGCTGCCAGGACATCCCGTTAGATCACCTGCAGGATGGGTGTGTGGCAGGGGGGCGGGGGGGCGGGGGAGCAGGGGGGGCTGGGACTTCAGCCAGCTGCCAGACAAATGCTGATGCTGCTAAATCCCAACTGAAAAACCGGCCTCTTTACCGCCAAAACAGCAAACTGAGACGCCGCGCCCACACCGGGTTCGGCTGGCACCGGCCCCCAGTTCAGACACAAACTAAAGGCAACGGTACCGCATATTGTAGGGTTTTTTATTTTTTGTTAAGTTCTCTGAAATATGCGCTGATGTTACGTAAAAGGAAGAGCTGTGCTCCAGACCGTAAAACCTCACTCTCAGAATTTTAGAAGAACAGCATTTCCGCGATGTTATATCACACCAAGACGTTAAACGCACAAAAGTAGTCATAATAATTCATGTTTTATAGAAATATGAGCCGCATACATGCTAATGCTACCGGACTCAAGCGTTCTGTGAAACGCACAACAGCCTAAAAGCCCTGCTCCACCTTAGAGACTGCTACTGAATCCAGACCATCTAACGATGCAGCAACGACGCTCTCAGCCTGCAACAAACTGGCTATTCACTTTGTTAGGTGCGACGCTAGCAGTCACTGTAGACATCAGGAGTGAGTTTCTACCAACCAGCAATGAAAATGGCTACGCTCAGGCTAGACTAATTGTTGGATGTCCGTGAAACGCTCATAAAAGCGCGAAAACATACGTGTGCTGTGTTTAACTGGCATATTATATCCTTAATAAAATTCGATGAAACAGCAGTGTAAGCATTTACATTTGTACTTCAAATACACGAAAACCTGAACAAAAAAAGTTTAATTTGTAAGCGGACACAGCAAAAACGAATATCGGCACTTCCGTCCAATGCAACATGTTCATTTCACCACTAGGTGGCAGCATTATCACACAGATGCCAGCCAGGCGACGGGACTCACATTTTCGATAACGAACGTCCACTCCTTGTCTTCAAACTCTTCTGCGTGCGGGTCCTGGAAAAAAACACAATGACATCACGCATAAACTCATAAGACAGAGCATAAGCATTGCATCAGAGGTCATCAGCGTCACCTGACCTCGGCATTGAACACGGTACATACTGCAGATAGATTGACTGCTTCATAGTCCTCAGATGAGACCAATAGCAACCCACGCTAACATTTTTCAAGCACTTACAATACTGTGAACAGCACTTATGTAAGAAAGCCCTCAGAAACCATTAAGAGCAGAGTGAAGGGACGTGAGCTGGATGGCATTATTAAAGCTGAGAGGCACTCTAACATTGAGCAGGCCAGCCTCACCGAACCCCTGCAGTTTGTACACTAATGAAGAGAGAGGACGTGTGATTACAACCCCGCCAGGGGCAATGTGAGTCTCGATTGGTCACGAGGTGTGCCCTCGTACTCCAGCGCACCAGCAACGTCAGCCGCGATTGGTCACGAGGTGTGTCCTCATACTCCAGCGCTCCAAAGCAGTTAACCTCCCAGTGACTAAACCTGCAATGCGGCCGTGTGCAACAGACAACCAGCAGGGGGCGCACTGCTGAGGAGCCAACAGGGCAGCAGCTGAACAGAGCGTGATAATGGTGAGAGAGAGTGTGTGAGTGTGTGTACATGAGTCTACTGCAGGCAGTCTGAAAGCAGTGACCCGTTTTAGTGAACTCTCCTACCGACACACACACGCACGCACACACACACTCACACAACAGGGGTCCCACAAAAACAGTCACGCATGAACACACGTGCACACACAGTCACGCACACTTCAGGGAACACACTTACACAAGCACACATGCACACACTGCAGGGATCGCAAAAACACACACAGATGCACAGAGACACACACACACACGCCAAGACATACAAATAGACACACACACACACACACACACAGCAGACACAACAGGGGTCCTGCAGAAACACACACACACACACACACACACACACACACAGAAAAACTGGACACAAAAAGCACTCAGTTCAGATGTTCCACATTATTCGCAAACTGCAGGGCCGGATTTTTTAACATCGTCATTCCAACAAACACCGGGCTCTCCTGTGGTAACAGGCGGACACACACACACGATACGGACGCACTTCCAGAAAGCGTTCCTCTCTCCCTTACGGCGCGCTAACCGAACGCCGCGCGCTAACCAAGAGCCGCTCGCTAACCAAACACCGCACGCTAACCGAGCGCCGCTCGCTAACCGAACGCCGCTCGCTAACCGAACGCCGCTCGCTAACCGAACGCCGCTCGCTAACCAAACACCACTCGCTAACCAAACACCGCACGCTAACCGAGCGCCGCTCGCTAACCAAACACCGCACGCTAACCGAGCGGTGCGCTAACCGAACGCCGCACGCTAACCAAACGCCGCACGCTAACCAAACACCGCACGCTAACCGAGCGCCGCTCGCTAACCAAACACCGCACGCTAACCGAACGCCGCACGCTAACCGAACGCCGCACGCTAACCGAACGCCGCGCTAACCGAGCGGTAATGTGTGACAGCAGCCGTTACTCGGCTCGGCGTCTCAGCCCCGGGGGGACACGCAGGCGCTGCACCGAGCCGCTCCACGCGCTCGCTCCCCTCCACACCTGGGACAGAGGAATGCAGAGAGGGAGGGGTTGGGGGGGTGCATTCCAATCCCTTCAACCCCCCCACCCCCTCGCCCTCAGCCCAGGCCCAACCCCCCCCCCCACGCTTACGTCAAGCGGCGACTTGCCAAGGGCTGACCTGGGATCGGTCTGAACTGAGGGAGGGGCGGGGGCAGGAGAAGTGGGGGGGGGGGGGGGGTGTGAGCGAGGGAGGGGTGTGGAATGTGTCCGATGAGACGAGATTTTCTGGACGAGGCGTAACGAACCGTATGAACGCAGAAACTAACACTAAAAAAAAAAAACATGTAAGAAGCAATGGGGGGGGGGAAGGGGGGGCGGAGACAATACACCAAACACCCCCCCCCCCCCTCATAATTCACTGCTCCTTCTCTGTTCTTCAGAGGCACTCCGATGGAAAAAATATGAGCCTCGTCAGGAGATCATATAAAATCTGACATGGGGGGCGCGGTGGGGGCGGGGAGGCGGGGTTGAGAGCAGTGCTGTAGGCAGCAGTTTTAATACTCAGCACTGCTGCTCGCGCACTAAATCTGCGCCGAAATTAGCTTTACAGCCGCGGGCTGGGAGCTCACAGGAGCAGAAATATAAACGCCTTTCACAGGGGCTGCAGCCGCCAGCTCTCTGTTACCATGCAGATGCACACACACACACACACACACACGCACACACGCACACACGCACACACGCACACACACGCACGCACGCACGCACGCACGCACACGCACGCACACGCACGCACGCACGCACGCACGCACACACACACACATACACACACACACGCACATATGCGAAATCACATACGCACACACGCATACACACACACACACGGCACACAAGCCAGAGTACAAGTGTAGGTTAGAGTTCTGTACCACACTGCAGGTACAGGTGTAGGGCAGAGTTCTGTACCACACCGCAGGTACAGGTGTAGGGCAGAGTTCTGTACCACACTGCAGGTACAGGTGTAGGGTACAGTTCTGTACCACACTGCAGTACAGGTGTAGGGTAGAGTTCTGTACCACACTGCAGGTACAGGTGTAGGGTAGAGTTCTGTACCACACTGCAGGTACAGGTGTAGGGTAGAGTTCTGTACCACACTGCAGGTACAGGTGTAGGGTAGAGTTCTGTAACACACTGCAGGTACAGGTGTAGGGTAGAGTTCTGTACCACACTGCAGGTACAGGTGTAGGAGCAGAGTTCTGTACCACACTGCAGTACAGGTGTAGGGCAGAGTTCTGTACCACACTGCAGGTACAGGTGTAGGAGCAGAGTTCTGTAACACACTGCAGTACAGGTGTAGCAGCAGTACAGGTGTAGTGGTGGAGTGTCGTACCTTAAAGAGCGTGACGGTGATTTCGATGTTTTCAGGAACAGGCCACACCACGACTCCTCTGTAGGGGTTCTTAATTCCAGGCTGCCAGCCATGACACTGAGAGGCAAAGAGAAAACTGGCTGTGAAAATGTAACTAAACACAGTCTGGTCTTCCACATTTTAACCAGACTCCCCCCCCCCCCCCCAAAAAAAACTGTTTTGCCAAAGAAACATGCAGCATAACTGGAAAGATCCAAAGTTCACACTGCAGCATGCCATTTCCACAGGGTGGAATAATTTCAGCCCCCCCTGTGTGTGAAGCAGAAACAGCGAGGCCTCTGGGAAGGATCCAGATCCCAGGCCATCGCACAACACAGACCGCTAGCGTGTGTCGCTAAAACACACGTCTCTCGCACACGCAAACACACACAAACGCGCACGAACGCAGACAAACGCAGACAAACGCAGGCAAACGCACACAAACGCAGGCAAACGCACACAAACGCAGACGAACGCAGACGAACGCAGACGAACGCAGACGAACGCAGACGAACGCATACCTTGGAAGATTTCCGTCGACTTCTGCGTGTCCACACAACCACAAGCTTGTCGGGCTGCCTGATGAAGAGGAGAATAAATTAAAACAAGTGTCAGTTTCTCTCGCGCTGTAACCAGTAATTAACCATCCCTGTATCACACCTTTCAATCACAAATCTTTCAAAACATCAAACTGTCATTTACGTATCTAGTGTTCACAATAACAGCATTAGATCATATCTGTGAATGAGGTAAGAATACAGAAGTAGGTGAACAGAGAGCACACACACATACACAAACTCACAAGGATGTACCTTAAACTACAATACACTATTTACACAAAACTGTGCTGGCAACAAACCAGTAATAAAAAACATAAGATAAGAAAGGAAGAGTTTTCACAGAAGTACAGCCCAAGCCATATAGACGTAAAAAGGTACAGACTGAACAACTGTACAGAGTAAATAAATGTAAGGACCAGAACATGTAAAGACTCATCTATGTGAAGATTAAACCATATAAAGATTCACCAATGTGAAGACCAAAACATGTAAAGATTAATCCATGTGAAGACTAAAACATGTAAAGACTAATCTGTGAAGACTAAAACATGGAAAGACTACAAGAGAAGCAGCTTGGTCACAACCAGGCGGTTTAGTGAATCTGACCCTGACGTCAGCTTTTCCAAAGGCCTCCTAAACAGGGACCCTTCTGTGTCGGGTTGGGCTCTGTGCTTGGGATGGGCAGGCTGAGGAAAGGTGTGTTCTGCACGTGTGTGGGTGTGGGTGTGTGTGTTCTGCACATGTGTGTGTATGTATGCGTGTGTGTGTGGGTGGGGGGGGAGGGGTGTGCGTGTGTGTGTGTGTGTGTTAGCGAGGGTGTAAATGTGTGGAATTCCAGCATTCCACAGCCCCCCCCCCCCCCCTTGCGCAGGTTCAGCCGGAACGTTGGGAATACAGGCGACAGGGGAACGCCACCAATGGGGGGGGGGGGGGGGGATCACGTTTTTTCGTCAGCAGAAGATTCCAGTCAGAAAGCTGCAATGTCCGCAGTCCAACGTGTCAAAACGACGTTATACAGTCACAAATACAGGTCTTAGCCGTTAAAAAATGAGGAAGCTTCCCGCCTTGTCAAACATCTTTTTATTTTGAGGAGCAGGACGGACAAAACGGCTTTTTGACGGGCGGGGGGGGGGGGGGGGGGGGGCGAGGCCTATTCCTGGAGGGGGCCGTACACAGCGCGGGCCTTTGTCCCGACCCCCTCATACCCAAAACACGCTCTATTCAGCCTGCTGGGGCTGTTCTCCACTGGACACACTGCGCTATGACAAAAATCCCAAACATGCCCCCCCTTCCAAGACTGCTTTCCAAGGCCCTGCAGCAACTCACGAGCGGGAAGCCTTTGAGGAGGAGGGGGGGGGGGGGTGGGGGGGGGGGGAGAGAGGAGGGAACAAAAAAAAAAAAAACAACTCTCTCACTCTCTCTCTCTCTGTTAACATCGCCTAATACATTCCGTCCTGACGTCGGTCCTGTTTGATCTGGCTAGCCGAAAACGAGGCCTCGCACCCGAGCTTCTGCAGCACACGGCCCGGGGCGTGGAGGGGGCGCGGGCATATCGCCCGACAGCCTTGCGCACGTCCCCAAAAAACCTCCATCGGAGCCTTACCCTCAAATTTGTTCTGATTACTTTCGGAGGTCCGGTGCTATTACACTAGCCCCCCTAACCCCCCCCCCACCTCACTCCCCTACCCCCTCCTGAGAGCCCAGGTCAATGAGCCCTCACACTGCCGGAAATCCACCCTGGCACCAACCTGCTCACCGCTGAAGTCCGGGCATCACCGCGCTCAAAAAAACAACAACAATAATTTTTTATAATAATAGTAATAATCGGCTGCTGCTCTTTTCAGCTACGAAGCACACGCTTTAAAAATGGAAAATTACAGTCAAATGCTAAAAATCAAACGATAACATCCACTATAAAACATATAATTCCTGGTTCGTATTCATAAAGTACCTCTGAGTAGGAGTGTTGACCTCAGGATCAGGTTTCTCCTACTCTACATTTAGCAAAGAAATAAGGATTCATTATGAATACTTAGCCAGTGCTTTATAAGGCAACCACCTTCTGTGTTCTGTGCTGTTACACAGTAGGTGGTCCTGTAGATTTAAGTTATAAAGAATTTGTAGACGAATATCTTTTGAATATAGGCTACAGTATGAAACATCCAGTGTACAACAGCCAGTGTACAACAGCCTCACAGTAATGCTGGGTTAATGCTTTTTTTTCCTCCAAAAGGCAGAAACATGGCAGGAAATAAACAATTACAAATGACTGCTTTTGAGTTACTGTAGCAAGTCGCCTCCTGCTACTGTACTGAGTCACCTCCTCTCAGTGTGTGCGTGTGTGTGTGTGTGTGCGCGTGCGTGTGTGTGCATGCTCTCATCTTTGCTCAGGCAGTTCACGGTAGCCACATAATTAAAGAAGCCCAACAACTCTCCAGACACAAAAACCCCCTATGCAGCCGTAAACACTTAACCGACACCACTCCAACGCGGCTTTGAATAAACACAACATCATCCCGGCCAGGCGGCCATTTTCTGCCTCCCACGGTGACCTCGATGACCTTGAGAGCCTGTCTAACCTCCCCGAGCCGACCAGTCCCGTGAGAGAGACTCCCACAGCTCACAGGCCATTGGCCTGGCCACTCGGCACCGCCCCCCCACCCACCCAACCCAGACTGCGTGTCCGTCATGGGGGAAGTGAGATGGGGGGGGGGGTTGGCTAGCAGGAAGTGGCGCACTCAACACCGGACCACAGGAAGAGGAGAAACTGCCCCCCCCCCCTTGGCACACATCCACGCCAGCACCCCTACAGCCAGTACAGCGAGCTACAGACAGGTCATTAACGAGATTTTTTTTTTTTTTATCTCGAAGAAATTCCTATATGATCGGAAAACCTGATTGTGTGATTCTACAACACCAAAGATACGTGGAATTGTTTTTTTTTCACAGCTTAAGGGAATTCGTTTTCTGAATACCCTCTGTTGGCTCTACAGTATAATCAAGATAATAAAATATTTGTGAAAAACCAAGATAACAGTTCCGGTAGTTCCCCTTCTGGTGCCTGTCATGATTGGAGCTGAGGGCAACAGGATATTTGAGAGATTCAATTACATGTGGCACCTTCTAGAAAGAAAGAAAAACTAAAACATTCCCACCTCCTCTGCAACCACTTCCAGGACACAGTGCTCCACATTATAAACTTTGAGCAGTCTCACATTTTCCATTTTTTCCGGATCTACAGTTTCTTGAGGCTCGTGCAGGCTGACCGCCAACATCCTCACCGCTTATCCCATGCGTACCACACACAGAACCGAGCACTATAAAGAGTACTACAGGCCTTGGATCGAAACTGGACGGTGTGAAAAGAAGCAGCTGGCCCTATAAACACAGCCAGACCCTCCAAAACCAAGACAGAACACAGTACAGGAGGAACAGAGGCAGAAAGACAAAAATGCAGTTTTACAAAACTGCGTGTGGGACGCGCCGAAGACAAAGCGCGTTTTGACAAAGCCGCGGGGACTGAGGCCTCGCTAACTTTCCGAGGGCGGCTTTGTTGGAGGGAGACGGCGAGAGACGGAAGGCCAGAAGAAGAGGGAGAAGCGTTAGCCGCGGTAGCAGAGGAACGCTACGACCCGCCAGCAGAGCTGGCTCCACCCAATGAGCCACATAAACGGCTGTCAAGGGTCCCCGTGACCACCAGGGGGCGCCATAATTAATATAAAATATGAATACTATGTATAATGTTGGGTTGGGGGGGTCCCTCCAGATCAAATCCTGCTTAGGGGCCCTCAAAGGCTGGGGCCAGTACTGCGCGCCAGCAAGAGGTCCACCAATTTCAGATAGAAAAGTGACCCCCCCCCCCCCCCCCCCAGTATCCAGCCCTGTGCTACTCTGCTGTTTACAGATAGCGGATCCCCCACCCCGTCCCATCGCATCCTGCCCTATCCCACCCCAAAAATAGCTGCTTCCTGATTGGTCCTTGGACGTGAGCCAGGGCAGGACGTGAGCTGACAGCGACTGCACCCATTGGCTGGAGCGGAGGCTGTGTTCCCCCCCCTACAGGACGCCTCAACACTACAGCCCGGTGTGCCAGTGCAGTAACCCCACCAGAAACAGTGCTTCACTAGAGCGGACGAGGTTGTTCCAACCAAAACTAAAACGGTGTGTGGATTTCACAAAGAGGTCAACCACCTTCACAGACCACACTCATCCTCATTCAGCACCTGAATCTCATCGGTGTTGCCCTTGCATACCGTTCAGATCTTGTCAGAAGTAACGTCTGGTAAAACTGTTTCGGTAAACTTCGCTTTGATAAAGGAGTACGCTTAGTACCGAAACAGACCGTCCTAAGTGAGCGGAGAGGGTAAAAACGGGACAGTAGCACATTCGTTTAAACTGCAAGAAGTCAGCACCTGATAGGGCAGCCTTAATGCTATATAAGCAAGGGTACTGATTACAGTGCCCCAGAAGTACGCCTAATGTTGTTGTTGTTTAAGTAAGGGGAATATGTACAAAAATCAATGAAAGTATCTGCAGTTAAGTTAAGGATGCATGTTGAGAAATAGCCCTGCAGACAAGGTGTGTTACTTAAGCTGTGGAAATGCACAACGTTTAACTTTTAAAGAGACCATCACTAATCTATTACCTGCCATTAATATTTATGCGGGCCCTTCCGCTGGACGCTGGGGAGGGCAGACGGCCTTGTTCTGTGTCAGGCGAGGGTGATGCGCATGAATAATTCACCTCCGCGGAGAAGGTTAAGAGAGACGCGCCGGCGTTCTCTCACAAATCACCTTCAGCGCTCGCAAACCTTTACCCCCCCCCCCCTCCTGCAGGCCCAAACACCGGCAAGCTTAGCACCACCCCCCCCCGCACTGCAGGCCCAAACACCGGCAAGCTGAACCCCACCCCCCCATTCCTCCAGGCCCAAACACCGGCAAGCTTAACCCCCCCCCCCCCCCCATTCCTCCAGGCCCAAGCCACCAGCCCACTTAGCCGCCTCATGAAAAGCACCCTGCATGAAACGTCGGTTAGCAGTTGGTACAGTAGCCCACGTTATCATTCTGCCAAAAGGGTACGCCCGTCAATTACAGTACGAGAGGGAGATTTTTCTCTTCTGCAACCTGCCTTACACACACACGCACACCTGCACACACACACACACACACCTGCACCCACACACGCACATCTACCCACAAACACACACACACACACACACACACACACACACACGCACACACAGAGCCAAGTTCAAACAGTCGGGCACTCGCTACCTGTCAACCTGCCACCTGCCCCAGCTGAAGGGGGGCAGCTGCCAGAGGAGCTTTTCCACAGTGAATCAGTGAAAGTCTAACAGCCCGGCAGGTGCACCCAGAGACCCGACAGCGCTCACAAAGGGGTGTTTCTCCCCGCGCTCTGAATCACTCTATACACCATCAGTCCTCCCTCCGCTGTTCTCTGCAAACCCAGAGTCACAGTTACACCACAGATATTACTGCAGGGCTGCCCAGCCCAGTAACCTGTGGATCTACCGGCCTGTAGGTTTCCATTTCAACCCTAATTTGGCACTGTTAATTCTACTAATTGGCAGCTCAACAAGATCTCTAGCTGTTGAATGAGGTGTGGCTTTGTTAGGGTTGGAATGAAAACCTACAGGACGGTAAACCTCCAGGAACAGGGTTGGGCAGCTCTGTATTACTGAATCAACCAGATGGTGGACCAGGTACTGTTAATACAGAAAGTGCCATTTCCCGTCTGTTAAAGTCGAAACACTCCAGATTCTACACCTCGCCCGTTACTGGGCTGAGCCACCAGTCACTGAGATAACGTAATACGGAAGAAAAGTGAGAGTCGGCCATCTGGTTAGTCTGTAATATCTGTGGTCATGTTTCCTTATGACTGTAGAGCACCTTGATCTAAACCCCCCCCCCCACCCCCCCCCCCCACCCCCACCCCCCCGACCCCCACCCCCCCGACCCCCCCCCCCCCCCACCCCACCCCCACCCCCCCGATCAGGGCCTCGTACGGTCAAAGGCTGTCTGTGGAAATGCTGACGCATCAAATTATCCTTATGGGGACGCTTGGCTTTGAGGGCCCAATTTAATTTTGAAAGGTGATCCCACATCTTTCAGCAAAACCGCACCGGTGGGCAGCCAAATTCAAAAACAAAATAAACGGCCGAGGTTTACACACTGAGGGCAGAAGCAGAGAGAGAGGGAGAGAGAGAGACAGAGAGACGGGGGGGGTGAGGGGTAAGGGAGGGAGGGAGAATAAGAAACAGCTAAAAATGGCGATATTGAAATGTAGCAGGGCTCCAGACCGAGCCCAAAGATAACGACGGAGCACATGGCCTCTATTTAACAGCACAGAATGTGGCAGAGCCATTACCATCTACATCACCGCCAGAGCCATTACCATCTACATCACCGCCAGAGCCATTACCATCTACATCACCGCCAGAGCCATTACCACCTACATCACCGCCAGAGCCATTACCACCTACATCACCGCCAGAGCCATTACCACCTACATCACCGCCAGAGCCATTACCACCTACATCACCGCCAGAGCCATTACCACCTACATCACCGCCAGAACCATTACCATCTACATCACCGCCAGAGCCATTACCACCTACATCACCGCCAGAGCCATTACCATCTACATCACCGCCAGAGCCATTACCATCTACATCACCGCCAGAGCCATTACCATCTACATCACCGCCAGAGCCATTACCATCTACATCACCGCCAGAGCCATTACCATCTACATCACCGCCAGAGCCATTACCACCTACATCACCGCCAGAGCCATTACCACCTACATCACCGCCAGAGCCATTACCACCTACATCACCGCCAGAGCCATTACCACCTACATCACCGCCAGAGCCATTACCATCTACATCACCGCCAGAGCCATTACCATCTACATCACCGCCAGAGCAGAGGAGAGAGAGAGAGAGAGAGCATAGGAGAGAGGAGCGAAAGAGAGTGAAAGTGCGATGGAGAGGTGGACATGCAGGAGGAGGAGGAGGACTGATTTCATACAAGGCTCTAGCTCCTGAGTCTGGAGCCGTTCCCCTCAGGCCAACGGGACGTCTCGTTCCCGCCCTCAGCCCTCAGAAACGTCCCGCCTCGGCCTCCCTGGACTCAGCACTTTCCCTTACACCTCGTTCTGTTTCCCCTTTTCCAGTTTTTAAAAAAACTCTGTCCCCTGAAGTGATTTTTGTTTTCTTTTTTCTGTGTTCCCCCCGTCCCGTGCGTGACCCCCGGGAGAGACCGCCGCAGTTTATCACCCTGGAGCCTCGGTCGCGTTTCGATCTCGTGAGGAGGCAAGATGGCGGCACGACGCTCCCTCCCGACGCCGCGAGCGTGTCCCCTGGCGAGAGGCCCATCCGGGTGATCCGGAACGTGCTGCGGGACGGGGCGCCCCCCCCCTGCTTTTTGTGTTCCTGTTTTTTTTTCTTTTCCTGTTCCTCTCCGCCGGCGTCGGCCGGTGCTTTCCGGTGTGTGTGTGTGTGCAGGCGTGAGTGTGAAAGAGTGAGTGAGCATGAGTGTGAGAGAGAGAGTGTGTGAGTGTGTGTGTGAGAAAGACAGAGTGTGAGTATGAAACAGCATGAGAGTGAGTGTGAGAGTGAGAAAGTGTGTGCATGTGTGTGTTCAGCCCCATCCTGGAGGCTCAGGAGAGAGATCCCAGTGGGCTCAATATGAGGTTATTCTGAGGGCAGTAGCCAGCATATCAGTGTGACCTTAGCGAAAAAAACGCATCCGCACCGTCTGAAACTCAAGCAGCGCGAGCCAATCACAGCTCTGCAGTGTCATGGCCGCACACAGCAAGAGGCCCGCCAGCTCGCCGCAGGGTTCACAGGTCAACGAAGAGCGAGAGAACCACAACACAACCCCCGAGGAGGGGGGCGCTGACCGACGGGCCCGAGAAACGAGCGACTGCAGCCAAAAAAGAGAAGAGAAAAAAGAAAAGAACGAACGGGAGAGGGAGAACGAGTGCCAGACGGAGAAGATCTGCGTGCTGTTCCGCCTTTCTTCACACAAATGAGGAACAGCTGGGCCGTGCGTTTGGGGGGTTGGGGACGTGGGAAGAGGAGGGGGGGGGGGGTTCGCTCGGCGCAGGGGCCCTGAGAGACAACCGGGGGGGGGGAGGGGGAGGGGGGGGGCTGCTTCTCACAGCCACCGAACAGCGCGTGCGGAACAGCCCCCGGGAGGGAGGGAGGGAGCGCGCTCAGTCCCTCCCCGGCCGTCGCCGGCCTGGCCGTCTCTTCTTACCGCCATGACGGGAGAAGGTCCAGCGCCTGCGGCCCAGGCCCCGCGCTGAGCCCGTCTGGCCAGAGGGGGGCAGCACTTGAGCCCGTCTGCACATGAACATGACGGGGAAAGGTGGTGCCAAGCTTTAGGGGTAAAAAGGTTAACCCTCTCCCTTAATCACAGTCCACAAAACACCACCACGTTTGCGTCAGCCAATCAAGTGCGTGGAATGAGATTGTTCAACCAATGAAATGGGGAGTGGGGGGAGGGGAACCTGTGAGCACCACACCTCCACCAAACAGGGACCGCAACCGCGTTTGGCAGTTGGTTTCAAGGCTACTGTAACCAAATTAAGAGGCTCAGACTGACGGCAAACAAAAGGTTACGTTATTCGCGTTTGCTGTTCTAGAAGACGGAATCCCATAATGCTCCACCATGAAGCAGGAAGTGCGTCTGAACAGAAAGCGAATAAATTACTTCCCCCCCATCCAAAATCCAATGATGTCATTGTTATACATTCTTGCAGCATGCAGAACAGGGCAACAGAAGCAGTCTGGAAAAAAAACACCATTTTTGGTTGATTCCCAAATTGCCCATGTGCTTTAGATTTAATCAAACTTAAAAAGCACATGATCTCCCCGGTTCATTTCCACAGCCACAGAAACTATTGATTACCAGCCTATCAGCAGCAAACCCCTGAAGCAGAATGACGAATCACACAAACTAAAAAGACCTTCATTAAATAAGCCTCCGTTCACAGAGGACAGAAGAGCTCTTTGTGTTGTCATTTTCTTCCAGCGAGAAAAGGACTGTACAGGCACTTGGAGAGAAGACAGAAGAGAGACAGAATGAGACACAGAGGCAGAGATGGAGGGAAGAGAAAGGGAGATGGCTTATTTATGAAGAGCATGAAGGGACAGCTCCCCCCCCCCCCCAGGCCCCCGCGCGTGGGTGCGTGTCAGGCTATACGGTGCTCCACAGGACAGACCCGCCAGCCCGTGAGTGTGCGCACGCGTGTCACCGCCC